>JBCNJP010000010.1:41167769-41186568 GCA_039602395.1 Deinandra increscens subsp. villosa | reverse complement strand
ATGGTTTGCATCAAGCTCCTCGCCTCCCAACCTATTCTCGGGGATGAGAACGATATGGAAAATGCTATAAGGGTGGGGATCTTTCATGGAACGGCGAATCGGATCGTGGAGAACGGATGGTGGTCAAACAATGTTCAGAACACGTCCAGATTCGATCTGCAGCTGCCATAGGTGATCAAATGGTTCATGCCTAGGGGAAGATTGTTGGGCTAGTTATATTAGAGGCATGAACATTAGTTTTGGGCTTATTTAGTTTGTGTTTTAGGCCATGTGGGCCGTTTATTTATGTTTATGATTGGGCTTGTTAGAGTTTATAATTGGCCCAAGGGTTTGTAAGAGGTGGTATAAATACCACCTCATGTTTATGATTGTTTAAGCTTTGGATTCACTGTTTACGATTTCTTCTTTCCTTGGGTGTTTACGATCAGTCTTCAAAGCTTCAAGATAGTAGTTATTGTTCATTCAAGATTCAATCTTTACCTTACATCGAGTCTCTTCTTCTACTATTCTTCTTGAATCGATCACATACGAGGATTCCGCACTCGTTTGTGATTAGATATCGTGTGTTTGGTTAGATTTCGGACCTACAGTGGCGGACCAGATGGTACGCACGAACCATCTGGTATGTTGGTTAGTTGGTACGCTGGACAGTTTGGTATAAATAGTTTAGTTCGTTGAGAGAGAGAAAAGGTGTGAGAGTTATTGCTTAACTGTGTGTTTCTCATAGTGTATTCTCTCTGTAATCTCTCTCTTGTAAACAAGCTAGTGAATCAGTCGAAGAATCGTTTATTTACTCGTTGTGTACTGAATCCGATAGTAATCATGTCTTAGCAAGATCGTATACGTGTTTCACACAAACTGGGCATGTTCATTAATTCACAACTGTCCCAATGGTCAGTTACCTTTCTAGCAACCTATTGCTCGCGAGTTCGAATCTTACGAATACCAGTTTTCATTTTTTTTAAATGTTGTTACTAACAAGTACAATTATGATTACACTGGTTCAAACATTGGTACAAACATTGTTACAAACATTTATTTTTTAATCTTGTATTTATGAACTCACCAGCCTTTGCGCTGATCCACATAGCATGTCTTTCACAGGTATCTAGGTCCAGAACATGATTAGGACGCACGCTTTGTATTGGGTCTACAACACATTTCTAGAACCTCATTCGTCTATTTTCAATTGGGTTGAGTGCGTGTTTTGCGTAACATTTTGTTTACCTTTATGTCGCTTCCGCATAAGTTTTATCCTGTGTTGGTGTGATTTAAAAATCATAGTTTATTATGGCTAATGAATCGGGTCCTGGTTTGTCACATGCCTCGTGGTTATACTTCCCAGGTGGATTTTAAGGGTGTGACAAAATGACTTTAGTGGAACACTTGAGAAACTTAGTTACTCAGGGGTGGATTCACCTTGAGCTGATGGGGTGGGAAGGCCCCCACTCAAAAAATCATTTTAATGTGAATATTTTGAGAAATCAAACTAAAAATAACTAGGACCCTATGTGTTTTATTAAGAAGCCCCTAAAGGGATTATCCATGACTTGCCCCTATGTGTTTTAATAAGAGTCCCCTAGAAATGGATTCTACATGACTTGAAATCGCTTGAAATCCGACTAAAATAGCTTGAGTTTCTGAAACTTTCTGTTACATGAAAATGTCGGGGGAAGATTTTTTCATTAGAAAGAGAAGATGAAGATAAAACCTGGGGAAATGGAGTTCTTTTTATATTAAAAAATGTAGCGTAAAGAGTTGGTCTGACCACTGTCCCCCAGCTTAGGTCTGACCCATCCCCATTTGTTGCTCAAAGTCACTTTAGTGAACTTTGGGTTTTCACCCTTTAGATTCTTCTCTTCTTGGATCTCAGTCCCAGGTTTTGAGGAGGCTGTATGTAACCAATGCCATCTCCAACTGGACCAATGTCGATCCTTCCAATCTAAATCAAATGGGTAAACTTAGAAGCCTTAAATCTGCCTTACAAGCTTGGAACCATTCCTATAGGGGCATGGAGGATGAGAACAAAATCCTCCTGATTTTCAAGCTTTTGCCGCTATGCAAACCTTGCTCAACTTAAATAACGAAATTGGAACAAGCCAAAAAGTTCCCAAATTGTTGAAGCTGGAGGATTATCACAATTGGAAACAACGATTTTCTGCTTACATCAGCACAAATAATGTCGATTTATGGATTCCAATTCGCAAGCTTTACATGCATCCAAAGGAAGATGGAGATTTTAAACAAATTCATAATTTCGATGTCGCTGAAAGAAAACTCTATGAGCTTGAAGAAAAAGCTTTTGGTTATCTAACAGTGGTTTGCCCACTGAATTGTTGCATCAGTTTAGTACTTGCAAAAAGTCAAAACAGTTGTGGGATGCATTGTCTGTAAGATACGAAGGCAATGATCAATACAAGAAGAGTAGAAGAAAAGTGCTGAACAAAGAATTTGAAAATTTTGAACACTATGATAAAGAAAATATTCCTGCACTTGTATCCAGGTTTTCACATCTGATTAGTGAAATGAAAGTGGTAGACATTGAAAAGACCGAGGAGGAACTGAAAGAGAAACCGATAGAATCTTTACCAGCAAAGTCGGAGAATTATGTTCTACTACTTACTCATGATAAGGAATACTCAGCATTGTCATTTCATGATTTAACCGGGAAGTTGCATGCTAGAGAAATGGAAATGATGACATCCAACAAATCAACTGCTCCATTACAAAATTCAGAATTATATCATGGTCAAAATTCTGCAAGTCTTAATGCAAAATCTAAATCCTTTGGTGTTGATTCATCAAATCTACTTCAAACAACATTTACTGCTATCCATGGTTCAGGAAATTCTCTAAATTCATCAAGAGGGTGTAACTTTACTATTCCAAATCATTCAAGTCAGACTTTGTTTTCTGTAAAAACACCTGATGAACATAAACACCTGATGAACATTTGGCATTAATTTCTGCTCTATTATCTTCATATTATGGATTGCTGAATGGTGGGTTGACAACTTCTAATTTGATTGAAGAAGATTTTGATCAGATCAATCCAGATAATCTTGAACAAATGGATATTAATTGGAAACTTGCAATGTTAGCCCAAAGAGTTAAAAGAGTCAAGAAGAATACTGGATTCCAAAGTTTAAATCTGGATGGCAAGGTTGGCATAGATAAATCCAAGGCAAAATGCTTCAAATGTTCTAATTTTAGACATTTTGCTCGTGAATGCTCAAAATCAAATGCTTCTTCATCAAAGTCTCCAACAGCTTTGGTGTCTCAAGTTGATAAACAATATAACTAGGGATGAACTTCTGATCCAATTGCTTTAACTGCTATTACTTCTGAGTCAAAAGCACAAGCATGGAATGAAGGTTATGATTGGGTTGCTGATTCTCCTGATGGTCTGCATTTTTGGTCAATACTCTGCGTTTGTTGCTCAAATTGTTCATAGTGATGCCGAAGTAGAACTAACTGTTTTTGAATATGAAATAAGTGGTTCTGGAAATAGTGGTTATGAATCTGGTTGTGAATTTTGTTCTCAGAAAGACAAGAAGATTCAAGGATTGATAAAAGAAAATGAGTTGTTGGTTGCTGAAAATAAAAGAAAGATAGAAGAGTTGACAGGTGAACATAAAAAGTTGGGAGATCTAATTAAAGAATTCTCCTCTCAGAAAGAAAAGTTCTCAGTTTTTTAGGCAGAGGTTTTTGAGAAAGAATTGAAATTTCAAAGTCTTGAAAAGGAGTTTGAACAGAAATTTACAAAATTATCTGAAGAAATGCTGAATTACTCAAAGAAGTGAAAAAGTGGAAGGATGAGGCGGAAGATACTGCAAAAGATTTTCAAAATTTGTTTGACAAATCCAAGTCTAGACTTGATACACTTACTAAAACTTCTGACGAACAAGCTGCTAATGTTGAGTCATATCAGCTTGATATGGAGAAGTTGTTAGATGAGAAGCGGGAATTGGCAAGAGTGAACAAATTGCAAAATTCAAATTTAGATATTGAAAAAAGAAATGAAGATAAGTTGACGAAAGAATTGTGGGCTGGACTTGATGAGTTGACGTTGTAAAAGTATGAAACTCATAAAGTGGAGAAGAAGTTGATTGCTACGGAAAAGGAATTGGCTGAAACTCAACAAAAGATTTCTGAATTAAAGATTGAAGTCATTGATTCAAAACGTCTTTTGAACAATGTTACCAATTCATAATCGTTTACAAGTTTCTTGGCCAAAGATGACAACTTTGAGAAAATGTTTAACAAAACTGTTTCACCACTGGGTAGTCTCAAAGAAGGTGTTAATGACTTGAAGGAAAAGGTAGAAACTGGTGATTATTCTGGGTTTGTTGACAAGAGATCTGATGAGGGAAAGGTTGTGAAGTCACATACTGAACATAAAGCTGAAACAGGTGTGTCTGATTCTTCGGAAACTTAAGAAGAGAAATCAGCGAGTTCAACTGAGAAGACTGCTATTGATGAAAGCATTTTCTATGAACAAAATAATATTAAAGCAGTGAAAGCTGAGTTTTCCTGTCTTGCTAGGAACGGACATAAATCATCTGGTTCTGAAGAGAAGATAGCAGGTAAACATGTTGGGTTGGGTTTCAAAACCAAGAATGTTAAAGCTGATGGGTCTCAAGGTTCAGAACAACAAAATTTAAAGCAAGTCAAGTTGAAGAAAGTAAAGAAAGATGTTTTTAAAGCTGACAAGGTTCAACCCGCGAGGTTTTACAAACTCAAGGGTTCGGAACAAATATTTTCTGATAAAGAATTTCCACTCTATTATGTGGATGCTCAGAAAATTGCCGAAGTTTTTGTCAAGAATGTTGATTCGAAGAGCAAGAAGCCACAAGTTGCTACATATTCTTTTAGAGGATCAAATTCTTCTCCAAAAACCCCAATATCTAAATGGGTTCATGATCATTGCTATCATCATTTTGGAGATGTTCATTTTTGTGAAGCTATGCAGATTCCCAAGAGAAAGAATCAAAACAATCGATTGTGTTATAACTGTCGCCAAAAGGGGCATTTAGCACAAGACTGTCTGGTTTCTGCTGCTTCAACATCAAGAAGAGGAAAAGTTTCATATGTTGGTAAATCTGCCAAACCAAGATTTGATGAATATCCACAACCTACATTTTTAAAAAATCAAGGAAGATTTATTCCTCGTCTTTAAAGTGTTTCATATGTAGGTTTTTCATCACAATCAACTGTGACTGGTTCATCAAATGCTGATTTACCAACACAACATCAATCCTGGAAACCTAAAGTGGGTTCGAAAGGAAACCAAGACACTGGTCGACCAGAAGCGATTCGCTTCGGGTCATTTATAAACTGACGTGTTTTCCCAGTGTGCAGGTACTTCTATAAGACCTATCGGTGATTGAAAAGTTGTTGATGGAGGAGTATTCTGCTGATTTAAGTTAAATTACATGTGACATCAAATTTCAAAAACTGAAATTTTTCTGAAATCTAAATCGAAAAGGTATCCATGTCGAAAGGTCAATTTTTTTTTGTCTTTAATGCTTTTTGTTTGTAGTTTAGGGGGAGAAAATTGAAAATACTAACAATAGTGTCTTTGTGTTTTTGTTAAAATGAAAATCCAAAAATAGAGTTTTCATTTTAAGGGGGAGAAAAAGAGAAAAATACAAAAACATTAAAACACAGAAAAATACAAAAACATTGGAAAATGAGAAATTGTATCGACATGGGAAATGATGGTACATTGGCTTACGTGTCTAACTCATGGATAAATTAGATGAAAAAGCCATAAGATCATTATTCGATGTGCTTGGTAGGATCGGCATTAAATCAGATAGTATTCAGATGTGATATACATTAAATACTAATGCTTGACCAAGTGGACAACATCTTATCAAGATAGTGAAAAGATGTGTGAAAAAAAAAATGAGAAGTCACTGTGTAAACATGTATTCATTTTGCAAAGATTTAAACTTGTCTGATTTTCTTTATTTTGTCAAATGATCGGACTTTCTCTGCGTCTCCACATGACCGACCTGATCGTTGTTCATTTGATGTTCTGCTTTATTTTCTTTGGTGTTTTGTATAACTCATCGGACTTTCTCTGCGTCTATGGGAGTACCGACCTGATTGTTGTTGGGTTATACAATTTCAACTTGTTTTACTATCTTATTTTTGTTAAATCCGAGACCTTATATGCGTATCGAAATATCGACCTTAAGGTAGACGATTTAACGTTCTGATTTCTTTTTGAATGGAACACAGTTGACTATATCATGAATACAATCATTATGTGATTAAATCACAAATGAAATCACAAAGTGTGATATAAAAACATATATGAGTGTGTCTGATAGTGTGGGGTACACTGGTCAAAGCAAATATAATCAATACAATAGCATATCCAGATGTTATAAGTATGATTGTGCCTGAGTTTAAGATGGACAAATTATACCAGCAATCGACATGACTTATGCGCTGAAGTAATTGAAATTGAAGTGTAGTTCAACATGTTATGTTCAATATAATCCCAAGTTGTGATCTTTCTCGCAAAAGACAAAAATAGTGTCTGATTCAGTATTGCATTTATGTTTCATATCTGTTAAAATCCAAAAAGATTTTAGGTGTATTTTAGCATAAACTTAAAAAAAATAAAAAGATCTTCGGTGTGTTTTGATTAAAAGTTTCTTATTTGTTTTCGGCCGATCGACATGTGATACAAAATAAAATTTCAAATTCATATCTTGGATTCTCGAAGAGAAATTTTGCGCCAAGATTAAATTAATTTTCACAAGAAAAAGGAAACCGCGTTTCTGTCTTCTTAAATTGAGGTTATGTGTGTCAAGACTCAAGCATGGTAAAAGGGGGGAGTTTGTTATATCTTTCACAAGTGGATCTTGAAGGTCACAGATGATTTAAGAGTGATCCAGCGATACAAGCTTTATTTCTGACAAGATTTCATGTCAAAGATCGGATGCAGCAATGTTGAAGATTGAAGACTGGAGTTTAGTTAGAGAATAGATACACTACACGTTAAGGGGGAGTTTGTTAGAGCATATTCCTATGCTATCGAGTGTCTCGTGTATTGTATCTAAGTGAGCGTGTGTATGAGTATGAGTCTTTGTTTCAACATTCAAGGTGACGTACCATCTGGTGCGCCGTATCATTTGGTACGCACGTACCAAATGGTCAGCTAGTTGGTACGCAGACCTGTTATGTTGCAACTATAAATAGCTCGTGTTGAACTGAGAGTTTAACACTTCTGTCATTTCTACACCTTTCTGTGTGTGTTCTAGAGAGAGAAACCAGAGAGACTTCTTTGTAATCTTCAAGTGATTCAATAAGATTTCTCTTATTTACTTCTCGTGTTCATTAGATTGATCAAAGCATGCAGTAGTAAGATCGTTTTACGTACTTACAAAAGCCCAAAAGGAATTAGTAGGAGATTAAAAGAAGGAGGATAGGGGTTTGCGAAACCCTAATCGCAAAACACTCCTCCTCTCCCTCTCCCCTTGCGACGTAGACGCCCCCCTCTCCCTCTCTCTCGTTTTCGGCACACCAACCACCACCACCTTCGTCATCTTTCTTGATCGCTACGATGGTAAAACGTGATACACTCTTGATTGCTACTGCATTAAAACTAGAAAACATAGCTGCCGCCGCTCGTGCCGCCGCCACCGAGGAGAGAGCCGCTGCCGCCGCCGTGGCCCGTGCCGCCGTCGCCGCTGATATATTCGGCGAGGACCACCGCGAGGTGGTTCTCGCTTTACCCGCGCCACTGAGGCCTATGTTTGAGCCCTCGCTTGCCATCACGGTTGAATTGGTTGAAAACCCTAAGTGGCCGACGCCATTGTATGCCGCCGCGGTTAAGCCACTTCCTCCGCTGCCTCCATGCGCGACGGACGAAATCGTTTCTACAACGGATTCGTCGTCAAGCATGACGGAGACATTCGATTGGAATGCTATGTTGCATAGCATGGTTTCTTTACCGCCACCACTGCCGGTTCATGAGCTGAACCCGCCCATGGTGCCTGAGGCCCCGTCTTCAAAGTCGGTTGAAGACTTGACTCACCGCATCTAATACAAAAGCCTTAATTTCTAGGTCTCTATAATCTTCCCTAGGCTTTAGCAGTAGTTATCTTCTACATTCTGAATCTTCTCGAAGTCTGTACTGATGTAGGATCATACCACAGCTTTTCCTTAACAATCCTGACAACTCCTCTAGTGTAGAATTTAGCATATTGCTCATTCTCTGGAGTGCACTCAATCTGATTTCTGCTTAACACCATGATGTCTTTTTCATAAAATCTGAGCAGATCATGTACTTCCATCACCCTCATAGTCTTTGACTGGCAAATGATTTGGCTTCACCAGTGTATTCACTATATGCCCATGTCTAAAAATCATCCAAGCAACCTTCAAGTTGTCTAAGTGGAAGAGGAATACTCTTAGCTTTCTCTGTAGGACAATACAACACATTCAAAAACTTCTTCTTTGAGTTCTTCTCATACAACTCCCTGTACTTCTTTGTATAAGAAATTTTATGTGGAAAATCATCAAAGTTTTTAAACTTGCTCAGCACAGCTTACTTCAATTTCTTGTAGAAATGATCAGCATACTCATTCTTTGATGGGTTGAAGAAAGGTGCATGATATAACTTGGTGAAATCCACCGTCGTCCACGAATAGAATTGTGTCCAGCAACTGTAGTATTCCAATGGACACGACGCTCTTCTTCTTACCACAAACATGTGCTTCTCTCGATCAAACATCCATGAATTTGGTTCCCAAGTAACTCCTCTCTTGTCATGATAATGGTCACCAAGTTGAATTAAGTACCTCTCAGGAGGATAAGCAAAGGTCTTAGCTTCCCAACTTCCATCAAATTCAGCAGCTAGTACAGTCATATAGACCCGGTCTCTTGTATCATTCTCCTTACCAACATCTTCAAGAAGAATGGAACCTGATGCAGGTTCATCGGGAATATCAGCTTCAAAATTAAATACTAGTTCATTTGAAGAACCACATGCTCCTGAGCTGCCTCCTTTACTTCCTGGATCTTCTCTATCATCTTTCTTCGACTTGGGCTTACTTGTGTCACCATTACTAGCAGAGCTAAGCTTTCTCACCAGCTTGTGTAGTTCTCCAATCTGCACTGAGAATTCTCTGTTAATCATCTCCTGATTTTCTAGCTCTGTGTTGTGCACCTTTTGAATATAAAGCAATTGAACAATCACTTCATTATGGGCTTTGATCTCAGCTATCTCTGATTTTAATTCTCTTTGAAGTCTATATTCAACTGTCTCTACTGCTTTCCCTTTATCTTGGGTTGTGGGTTGTGTGGAGGAGGATGATTGACCATCTCCAAAACTAGAAGAGTGAGGCACTCTTGGATATATTCTTCTCCTCCTTGGGTCATTTAGAGCTTTAGTAAGGTGTTCAGTAGCAACCTTGATCTGTTCAGACATATCTTCTATAACAGAAGGACTGATGGGAGGATCCTCCGTAGCTTTCTGTTTTCTAGTCAGTGGTTCTTCAAAAATCTCAGTCTCTTCTTCTTCTACTTCAATGTCATCAAGATATGTACCATAGTCGATATTAGCATCATGATCATCAAACTACAAAGCGTCAATCTGTACATCTTCTAAGTCAAATTCATCTGCCCACTCATCACTATCAGACTATTCAGTAACAGGCTTCTCTAAAGCTGGCATGTTGTGTTCTTCTTCAATTACAACATTTCTATGAGGCGGGACCTCATCCCTCTAGCAATCTCAACAAATGCCCCAAACTTGTTTCCAAAGGGGACCTTATCGTACAACTTCTTCTTAGGATTGATCATCGGAAAATTATCAATTCCCATAGGCTTTGTATCATGTGTGTCACCAGACTTTCTCAGATTCAGATATCTGGTGCTGCAACAAATTTCTTTTCCCTCTTCACAACAGCCTTGATATCTTCAAGAATCATTCTGGACTAGTTAAAATTTAACCCTCTGACAAGTGACACCATTGCATGGGTGTGCACCTGATTTAGTTGATCCGTAGAACTCTTCTTTGCAATGACACACTTCTTCAGATAGTGTGCCATCATTCTCCAGTAAGGCGGGATAAGAGCTTTCATAGTTGGTGGAGACTCAGTGTTACAACCCATTTCCCTCAAGCACTGGGTCACAGTCTCTTTATCCAGAGCAATAGGATCCAATGCTTCATCCTTCATTCTCAGAGCCTGCCGAAAGTTTTCCTTCAATCAGTATCACCCTTGTATTCTGAATTTCAGCAAGTATCTGTTTGTCATCCTTTGATATAATAGCAGTCTTCCGGAATTCCTGCTGCATCCTCTTGCAAATAACTGGGTTAGCATTTAAGGCATAATGCAGACAACATTTCTTCAACTCTTCAATCAAAGATTTGTACTTTTCCCTATAGTCAGCGGGTGGATTAAGTAGGTATGCCACAAGAACTCTAAGTCCCTGCAATCACACAAAAGATAAACCAAAACAAGCAAATATCAATTAGATACCACAATGACATAACCCAACCCTTAGATTTTAAAGTTTTGAATTTTCTCGAAAAATGGGCAGCATAACGGCTTAAAACAAGACAAAACCATGAGAAAACTATAATCAGGTACCTTTTCGATGAATAGCTAGGTTTTCGATCGAAAATCATTGTCAGGACCAATTTGGAGCCTTTACTAATCCAATGCACAGATCCAAGTGCGGAAATCATGAATCCATGATCAAATCATAGTGTTTGTTGGCTGAAATCCTTAGATTTCATGTCAGAAACTCAAGAACACGTGGGTTTTCACACACAGGTGCTCTCTCTCTTCAAACAGCCGTCTGAAAGCTTATTTTAGGTCATTCTAATGTTACTATTTATACTAGAGAGAGCACCTGCCATCACAAATCCTGAAATCGCTAAGGCCACTTGGTGAGGTCGCTAACCTTGGTGAGGTCGCCAAGAAAACTTGTCCAGATCGCCAAGAGCAAAACCAAGTCGCCAAGACTTCCTAGTGAGGTCGCCAAGCTTGGTGAGGTCGCCAAGGACCTTTGTGAGGTCGCCAAGCTGGTGAGGTCGCCAAGCTTGGTGAGGTCGCCAAGCTTGGTGAGGTCGCCAAGACTAACTCAAAATCATCAAGTACACTCATAAAACGTCAAGAATTATAATTGAACCATTAAGGGTTGTTATTATGAAGACACATTCAATTATTAACATTAGCCAAGTAAATTGTCATGAATTGACTCAGAATATGGATCCATACTTTCACATCACAATAGAACTGTACAAGGGAAATTCCTCAATATCAATGATCAACACAAGTTATGACATTACATATGAAATACAAAACATTAAATACTTGAATGATTAACGTAAACATCAAGAGAATTGTCCAAGTACAAAATATTAGTAAAGTGAAAGATTTACAATTTGAGCAAAAATACTAAGGATGCTATGTTTGAGTTGCCACCAACCCTATAAATATCTTATAAATTCCCCCTTTGGTGGTAATAAAAACATAGAAAAGAAAAATTGACGACTATCTGAGTTGACCAAGCAGCTTTAGCAAGAACCTCAGTATTTACGGACAAGATTCCTGTATCGATCATCTAAGCAGATAATCTGTGCATTGTACAGTATCCAAAAGGTCTTCTCACGAGAACTTCTTCAAGTCAGAATAGTGCCACATCTCTAACATCCTTTCATAACCACGAGAGAGGTAGCAAATCCCGTGACCACCCATGACCCAGTCTTTTAAGGTACTCAGGCTTTCTGTTATCATCTTCTTGGCAGCAATACACTCCCAGCACCACCACCTTAGAAACAAACCGAAGTAGTTTGCATCCACTATCTCGTATGGCCCAAGCCTTCGAGGGATGGTGTCCAAGCAACTGTAGAATAACAATTTAAGGTACATTCTATGCAGCAGTCTCAGTTCAATTGCAGCGAAGAGCCTTATTGTATCGTCGTCTTCCCTTTCAATGACTAACTCATGAGTGTCCCCACTGTAATACCAACATCTTATTGGGTTGCTTATCTGATCTCCCTTTATTTTCTTTGTAATCAAATCCTTGCTGATACTCCTGTACATGACCTTATGTGGGACCACAACTCTCTGCCTTCTGAAAGTTTTATACTTCTTCTTCTCTATCTTGAGGGGGCGAGTTGAACTAACGTTGTAGATGGATTTTATCTATTCTTCAGCTTCTCTACCCACTGGATCATTTGAGTGGTTGATCAGCTGTCGCCACCTAAGTTGTTTAAGCTCCCAAGAGAACAGATTTAGAAGGTCTCTTATTTTGGAAAAGAATTGTACAAATCCGTTTCTGCGTTTGACAATAAATGCCTTAAACTGGTGATCATATTTCCAACCAAGGATTTTCATCCCATCATCGGATTCAACGTTAGAAGGCATATCTTTGAGCTTTTTAGCAGTGAACTACACCAAGGCTTTCCTATACGGTGCAATTTCCTTCCAGTCGTCAACCAAGGTACGGGCTTTCTTCCCTCAGTGTTCCTTTACCCTTATTGCTTCTCGTTTGTCCTGCTGATGCTTGACCTTTTTATTCTCTTCAATTATGTGGTTTTTGTCCATTTTTTATAGACCAGGAAGCTGCTTTCTGCTATAGCTTTTGTCAGCATATCCCCTCTGGTCTAGAAAGTCCTGCAACTCTCTTTTGGTCATTCGGTTAACGCCAAGCATAGCTGTAGTGGGACTAGGCAGAGGTGAAACATGATCAAAGATGTCTGGAGGGGGAGGCATATACTGTGCATGCATCTCTCGGATCTTTTCCCGCAGGTTGTCGTTGAATTGCACATATTCAAACTTCTTATCAGTATCAGCAAAGGGATTTGCTCGAGGATCAGTAAGCTTATCTGTAATTTTGTAGTTGTAGACATGTTTCTCCATATCTTGCTCAGTGTACAGTTCAACTAGCTGTGCATCTGTGAGAGTCATTAAGTAGGATAGGGGAATCCCACGAGTAATGAGCTATCTAACATATTTTGCAATTTTTGAAGTGTCAGACGGATCAACATTATCTCCAGCTAGGTTGGGGATTATTCTTATTCTAGGTTCTCCCATTTTGATCGTTCGGCTCAAAGTGTTCTGATCCAGGGCCAATTTTCGTTTAAGGACGGCTGGATTCTGCCAACTCTCTGATAGCCTCTTGTCTGGCAATCTCATCCAGCGTCCTCTCAAGAATTATTTCTTCTTTAGCAAGTCTTAGAGCTTCTTCCTTCTTTCTTTGCTTTTCCATTTCTGAAAAACCGTTTACGGATCGTTTCTATGGATGAGACGGAAGTTTTGTCATTGAATCATGTTGAATGATTACATAATGAAGGAGTATACAACGATTAAGCTCTGGGGGAGGTCGGACAGAACCTCCCCTCTCAACACACAGAAATAAGACAAAAACTTACAAAGAAATATAAAGACGAATCTATTTATACTTCTTCATAAGGTCCGAACTCGGCACCTCCGAACTCTGTCCGAACTCCCTCCGAACTTGGAGTTCGGCCATCTAGGTTCGGCCAACTCCGAACCTAGAGTTCGGCTGAGGTTCGGACCTCAATTCATGTCTTTGACAAATCAGTCTGTTTGACAATTCGAACAGTAACGGCCACACAAGGTTCATGCACTAACAATTTCCTGCTCGTAGACTTCTTCAGGAGTCAATTTCCTTTTACCTTTGTTGGGTCTACCAGAAGGACCAGCTTCTTGTGAAGGGTCCAGATTATTTGTTGCTTGACCTCCACTTGCACTTATTATTGGTTGAGTCTGAATAGTTTCAGGAGCAGCACTCGTGGTGGTTTCAGTAGACTCAGGCACTGAGGTTTGGGTTGCAACTCCTTCTTGATGAACTTCCCTTTCTTCAGAATGATAAACTGGTGAAGAGATTGGAGAAATAATAACTTCATCTTCAATTTGAGGCTCACTTACCACAGGCTCAGATCTCAAAGGAGTTGGAGATACAATCTCAACTGGTTTGTCTTTGATCTCATAGATGTTCTCCTCGTCATATTCATCATCAGTTATGAATTCGGAATTTATAAAGTTTGTGGCGCTGGAGTCATAAATGAGATTATTCAGACGTTCAGCCAAAATAATGTCATTGAAGATATCATCTGGAATCATGCTGAGAGGCTGAATCTGCAGTGCTTCACTGGCTTCTACATTTTCTTCAGTGACAACAACACCGCTTCAGCTGCCAGGGTCAGTAGCTAGGGTGCTTGCATAAAACTCCCGAAACGCACTTCTCCCAATATCTGGAAACTCACTATCAACATGCAAGTGTTTCAGTTGTTCAGAGATTTCGGATTCAGCATCTGCAGGCATAACAATGCTTATTGGCTGTTGCACTGGAGGAGCTAGTTAGAGATGCAGGGAGATCTCAGGGTTGATAGGAGGTGCATCTGGTTCACCCGTGGTTAAGGCAAGGGTTTCTCCTGAGGATGATTGATTTATTTCAAGTGCAGCTCTGGAGAATCTTGGAAGTTTGATATTCTTAGGAGGTGGCACCAGGATTATTACTAATTGGTAAATTTCATCTTCCTCCTCATCATTTGGTTAATCATTAAGAAAGGTGTCGCCATAAAAGAGGTCTACGTCAGACTCGGTAGATTCATCATCACCTGATGGAAAATCGGCAAGATGAGTATCCTCTATATCTTGCTCAGTGACGATGGTAGAAGATTTAGCTCCAAATTCTTTGCCAGCTTGGCTTGGACTTGGCTCTTTGTTTTATTGAATGTCTTCTGCAGAGGGAGGCTGTTCTATTATCTGATCATCGCCTTGGTTTCCATTTCCACTTCCACCCACATCCATCATTAGCTCTGGCAGTTTGATTATTTTGTAGAGCTTCAGCCAATATCCTCTTGAGTCTTTCAATTTCTTCAGCTTGCTCCTTTATTTTCTCATTGGCTTTAAGAAGTTCTTGATCCTGTGCTTTAATCCTGTCAGTTGCTTCTTTAAGCTCATTAGCAACCGAAGAGTTGGAGATTTCAAGATTTTACTCCAAAGTCAACTCTTGATGGACCAAGGAGGTATTTGCCCCAGGTGCAATTACTTGAGCATGAGCAGTTGACATAGGCCGAGACTCAAATTGGATTGCACGATCTAAGATTGTGATGTTGATGTTTGCTATTGCATCAATATCTTGAATGGTTGCAGCAATAGTGGTGATGGGAGCATATAGAACTCTTTATTGCATAGTGTCGTCTGGTTCAGGATGTACTGGTGATTGTACAGCAGCAGTTCCAGATCTAGAGACTGGCCCTCTTCTTATTTTAAGCTTCTTTCTTTCTTGAGCATACTTAGATCTTGACTCTCTTCTGTAGAAAGGCACAATACCTCCACCTTCAAATACAAGAGAGGCTGATTCGGGTTCAGGTGAATCAGATTTTGAAGGGTTTGATGATATGTCATCCTGTGTTTGTCTTGACATTATTTTCTTTTATTTCTTATTACTTGAAGCCTAAGGTTGCTCACTAACTTTGGTAGTTTCTCTTGTTTTTATTTTCTTCTGTTTGGGACCCATCGCATCAGAACTGGTAGAGTCAGAACCTGATTCTGATCCAGGTTGGAATCTTGATCCTGATTCAGGTTTGGATCCAGATGCATTTGAGTTATTATCAGCATCTTTGTCGGATGCATCAATTTTACTACCAGACTCTTTTTCTTCATCTCCTGATTCGTCTGATTCACTTGCATCTTTGTTTGAGGTTCTGTCTTCGGGTTCTGATGGCATAGGGTCATCATGAATGGGGGAGTTGATTGGATTATCATCTTAGAGATTTGCTGCATTATTATCAGGATCACCAGCATTGATATCTGCCATTTCAGCATCAACATCATCATTTCTTTGATCTTCATCAATGTCGTCATCGACATCAATTCCCTCAATCATGTTCAGGAAAAATGGAACTTCAGGTCCATCATACTGACCCATCCGGTATCGTGTGTAAGAACCGGATATCATCCTCCTAGGTACCAAGTATGGTTTTGTCTTTTGCAAGTTCGGGTAGTAATGATCAAGGATGGCTTGTATGAATTTAAGATACATCAACAACTTCTCTGATTTTCTTGTTGGATGCAAGTTGTAATCCATCCATTTAATTGTTTTCCTCGAGAGGTTGAAACTAGCAACGGATGCTAGACCATGTAGTGCCCAAGCTGTTTCTTCCACAAACTCGTCGGTTCCTGACTTTCTTGGACCAAAATCAGAAATAAAGAAAGTCATGATACACTTCCAATTTTCTGGGAACAACGTCTTCTTTATTTTCTCATTTGAAGTTACCGAGAGATTTCCTTGATATCCCATCATGAGGATTGTGTCTTGCCATTCTTCCTTTGGAAAAGAATCAGGGCATAGTGCATCATCTAACTGTAGCTCTTCTCGGACCCTTTCCTCATTTATTTCAATATAAACTCCTTGATTCCTTGATCTGATGGATATGGAACCATTGTCAGCCTCAAATGTGTGAGCATTGTTCCATAAGGTATTTATTATACCCGAGCTAATGATAGGTTCCATTTGGATACCAGTGATCCAATTTACGTTTTCCAGAATTCTGAAGGCCTGTTCATACAATCCGGCATCTGTCCAGCTTCTGTTGATTTCACAGAATTGATTATGTGATTTTGAGAAATCCAGAGGGGCATTGGCTGCTCTTTCCAACCTGGGAGACATCTGCACATAAGAAACAATATGATTACATCAAATTTGACAAGTCAAATGAATGTCATGTCACACTAGATTCGTGATAGTGACAGAGCTTTTCAATTAACCTACAAAGATATAAAAGAAAATCTACTTAAGGCATAGGCTCAAGTTTCTTGAAAATTTAATCAATTTAGTTCAACAGAGGATGTCGGTGAATTTGACCCAAATTCTAGTAATTTCCCTTAAAATAGTAGTTCTATTGATAAGTTGACTTTGGTGAAGAACTAAGAGTGTTTTGATTCAAGAAAACTTGTTTGTGTTCTATTTTTGTGAAAAACTTAATTAATAGCAAATTGTGACAGAGTTTGAGTAATTTTGGCAACACTTTCCTTAATTGAGTGGACTTTAGATAAAAGTCAACATTTTGACCCAAAAAGACTCAATAGACTCAAGAAGGAATCAAGAAGTGATTCCCCCTAAACTTGTGTTTTCTACCACTTGAATTATTGATTTTGAGCTCAAACAATATTCTTGAATCATGTTTTCTCAATTCAGCATGAATTGAGCAGTTTGAGACACTTACTAACACATATACTCTATTTAACTGCTTGTACATGAGAAATATGAGAAATTTTCGCTTAATCATATACAAGATGTTAAATGATGAATCAGAGTACATGCATGAAGTTCTGACATGCTTAATCAACACAACCAAAGTCAAATAAAGTTAAGTATAGGAACAAGAAGCATTCAATATCAGATATAAGCATCAACAGTTCCTAACTTAACCCTTTATGTAGAATAAAGATAAGGACTGATAAGACAATAACTAATGTGCAGATTATTTCATTCAATCAAGTAGAGTTTTAAACTTTACACGGAATTGCAGAAATTTAGCATGCTAAGTCATATTTCATGAGATTTATTGAATTATTACATATAAAAAATCAAGTAGAACAATCCACCTGAATGGACAGAAGTCAAACTTCCAATACTTTATTTGAGATCAGAAAACATACCTTGAAGAAGATCTATTGTTTGCTAAGATCTAAATCAGGTATATCTAGGAATCAACAGGTTCAAGGCTTGATCCTATTTGTGATCAATCATGAACTGATTAGAAATTTGACTAAGGTTATTCAAGCTGATTGAAAGAGTTTAATGAATTTCCCCTGTGTAGCTCAATAACTGTAAATCATGAGTTGCCAAGAATTCATGAAACATACATCTTTGATGATCTAATTTGAGCTAAGATTAATGTAAGAGACAAGATGATCTTGTAGTGTTTCTGGACAGAATCTGTTATTAAATCAGGAAAATTTAGTTAAACAATTGATTGGAAGCCACACACAGCCTAAATAGGGTCAGATTCATTAAACATAAGTGAATTTCACAAGATTTGACTTAAAAAGTCAACCATGCAAGTATTTGTCAACAACTAAGTCAAGACTAGTCAAACATTGTAGATTTAACCTATATTGATTTTAAACCTATGTTAGACAAGTTAAAGTCCAAAACTTGACTTATTTTCATCAATTTAAGTTGCATATCCGGTGAAATTCAATTTAAGGAAGAAATCTAACAAAATGGTCAAAAGTAGCCTCTATGTTGTCAAATTGGTCAATTTTATTCATAAAGCAACACAAAAGCAACAAATATTACCACTTCATATCAAGGATTCCCTTCCTCAAGTTATTTGAGTCAAATGACTCTTATTGGATTGAGTTTAGAAAATTTAAAGCCCAATTTTGGTCAAATGGATAAAAATTTGAGATAATTTTGCAATTTGAACCAAAAGATGAGATTTAAATCTAATTTTATCCCATTAAGGAAAAAAATCATCCACTAAACTCATTAATTTTGTTTCTTTTCAAAAATATAAAATTTTGACAAGGATTGTTCAAAAATTTAATTTATTTCCAAAATGGGTCAAACATAGACAAAGTCCAATTTAGCTTCACATTTTGAAGCACTTAAGACGCAGAATGCAACTTGATCATGCTAATGCATCACATTGGTGTTTTGGAACAATCATAATCAAACCATCTCATTTACAGTGTAGAGTTTTCATAAATCAAGAGAATTACAGTGGATTATTGAAACGAACAACAATAATTGATAAAGCACGAGACGATCTTACTACTACATG
>JBCNJP010000010.1:41141761-41167269 GCA_039602395.1 Deinandra increscens subsp. villosa | reverse complement strand
TACATCAATGAACCTATCATTTCCCTATATCGAGTGAAATCTACTGTTTCACCCTCTTCGTCAGGACAAAGGCCATGTGAGAGCTGAATTAGAGTTCCAGGAATGCGAATATCTTCCACTTTGAATCGACTCAGGAACATCTTTCACATACTTCTTCTGATGAATGAATATTCCCTTGTTAGATTGCTGAACTTGTAAGCCCAAGAAGAACGACATTTCCCCCATTAAACTCATCTCGAACCTGGTTTGCATCAATTTCTTGAAATCCTTCGATAATTGTTCGTTTGAGCTGCCAAAAATGATATTATCCACATAAATTTGTACAAATAGCAGATCCTCCCACGTTTTTTGACAAAATAAAGTTGAATTAACCAACCCATGCTTAAATCCTTGTCCAGCTTATATACCTTCTCTGGATAATCAGGATCGAATAATCCCAGAGGTTGCTTGACGAACACTTCTTCCTTGACTTTGCCGTACAAAAACGCACTCTTAACATCCATCTGGAAGACCTTGAATCCACGATGTGCATCATATTCAAAAAAGATTCGTATAGCTTCGATTCTGGCAACCGGTGCATACACCTCGTTAAAATCGATTCCTTCTTCCTAAGAAAACCCTTGAACAACCAAACGTGCTTTGTTACGGACTATTACTCCGTGATCATCTCGTTTGCATTTATAAACCCACCGTGTTCCGCACGGTTCTTTGCTTCCATTTGGTAAATCTTCAAGGTGCCACACTGCCAACTTTTGAAATTGAAGCAACTCCTCTTGCATTGCTTCCACCCACGAGCCATCAAGCAAAGCTTCCTTAACATCTTTAGGCTCGATCTGGAATAGAAACCATGAATGAAACGCTTCGTCCTGAATTCCAGATTCCAAAATAGTTAATAATGCCAAAATAGTTAATAATGCACTGCTCTCGATTTGATGTCTCGTGCGCACTCCTTCACTTAAATCACCAATAATATTGTCTTGCGGATGAATGGTGTTTATCCGGAGTGTCTGATGAATTGGAACAATGACCGTTTCAGCCATATCAGGAACATGATCTTCCTCAACCACCACGTTCTCAGTTGAATTATTAGCAGCATCACTTGTAGTCGCTTCAACTTGTGGATCAGATTGTTGAACAGGAATCTCAACCTGATGTGACACGGCTTTATGAAAGTCATTATCGTCATCAGAAGACATATAATCATCCCTAATTGTCGAATCATTTGATGTTTCTGTCAAGTAATTATCAGCAACAGGCACTTCCGGAGTCGGCAGAGTTTGAATATTCAAAACCGGAGTATCGTCTTGAAGATCAATAAAAACACGAGTAAGCTGATCATCAGAGATCTCTAGTGTCGATTCAAGATTTTCAAAAAGAGATTTATAATCGAACATCCAGTCCGGTCCAACACCTTTGGGCGGTAAAGTGTAAGATTGAAAATCCACATGTAAGTACTCTTCCAGAGTACCAGTCTGCTTATTGAATACCCGTTTCTTCAAATGTGAGTAACCAACAAACAAGCCTTCAAAAACTTTTTCATCAAACTTGCTCGTAGACTTTAACACGGTACATGGACACCCAAACGGTTCCAAATAACTGAGATTCGACTTATGATTCTTGAGAAGTTCATAACATGTCTTCCACAGTCGTTTAACCGTAAGCACTCGGTTAAGAATATAACAAGCCATGTTGACCGCTTCCGTCCAAAAGGAACCGGCAATTGAGCATCAGCCAACATTGTTCGTGCCATTTCAATGATTGTACGATTCTTTCTTTCTGCCACGCCGTTTTGCTGAGGTGTTTATGGTGTACTAAATTCATGTACGATGCCTTTCTCCATACAAAAAATCCTCATGACAGAATTCTTAAACTCCGTGCCATTATCACTGCGAATCCTTCGTACCTTCAACTTATACAATGACTCGAGAGTAGTAATCAAGTTGAGGAGAATTCTTGAAGTTTCATCCTTAGAGACTAGAAAATCAACCCATGAGTATCTTGAATACTTAGTTACCACAAGACAATACCAATTCCCATAAATACTTTTATGATTCACAAGACCAAATAGATCCATGTGAAGTAATTCCAACGGGAATTCAATAGAATGATACTTCTTCAGTGGATGAGATTTTCTCTTTTGCTTTCCCTTCTTGCAACTCACACACACATCATTGAATACAAATTGTTGTTCGGGACCCCTTCGCTAAGATTCCTACGCACCAACTCGTTCATCTTGCGATAATGGATGTGACCCATGCGACGATGCCATAGAATGGAATCTCTCTCTGAAGCTTTCGATAAGAAACATTGACCCGCAATAGTTGCTTTGGCTGAATTCATGTCGAGCATATACAAATTTGAGAATCGAGGTGCTTGCATCACAACAAATTCGTCTGGAATCTTGTATTCAGGCTTCAGTATCACACATTGACTCCCTGTGAAAGCAGTTGTGAATTGCTTGTCACAGATCTGGGAGACACTAAGAAGATTATACTCCAATTCTTTGACATATTCAACCTTCTCGAATGTGACTGCACCGTTCGACAATTTACCAATGCCGGTGACTTGACCTCCCTTGTTTCCAGCAAATGTAACTTTACCTCTAGCGAAGTACTTCACATCATGCAACAAAGAGATATCACCAGTCATGTGCCGAGATGCTTCGCTATCAACAACCCAAATGTTATTCATGAGTTGTCGCGAAGATCCCTGCATAAATTAAAACAGAAGACTAGTTTCGGGACGTACCCAAGCTAGAAGCTTTGGCTCGACCGTCATCTTCCACAAAATCATCACCAACCATGGAAGAACCCTTAGGTTTCCATGCATCACTTGAAGAGCCATTGGATCCAGAAGTAGAGTTTTAAAAATTGATTTAATTTTTCCAGAATCATTTTCTAATTTCTTTTCAGTTTTATGTTTTTGAAATTCAGATGATTCATTAAAAAAAATGAACTCTACCCTTATAATCCACAAAGCTGAGTTTCTTTTTGGAAACATGTGTTTCAGTCTGATATCCTTCAGACATTCCATCAGATTGTTTTGCATCAGACTTGTCAGTTTTGGGCTTCTTCAATGGACAGGTCCGATATGTATGACCACGATTTTTGCATTTAAAACATTTTCATTTATCAATCAAAACTTTTTCAATCGTGTCACCATCCACATTAGACTCAACAACAGGTTTTTGTTGTTTTTGTGTCTTCAGTTTCAAACTCTTTCGGTTAGACACACGATGATTTCCAGAATCATCATTACAACCAGAATCATAACCCGTTACCCTCTCTGGAACATCACCACGGTACATAAATTGACTTCTAACATGTGAATTTCCAGAATAAAATTGATCCTCATAATTCTGATATCTATCTCTCCTCCCACCAAATCTTGGACCAAAATCATGTTGATAACCATGATCAACCCACTTTGGACCCCTTCCAAGGATAGGTTGATTTGGTCCACAACCAAAATCATCATAAAAACCATCATCATTGTAAAATTGTGACCTTTTGATATAAGGACTTGGTTTTCTAAAATTTGGTTGCATTTGTTTGTGAAAAAACTCTTGGTGGTGATTGAAAAGTTGATTTTATTGGTTTCTTGTTTACAGACTTTTGAACAGACTTTTGCATCCTGTTAACCAACCCAAATTCAGAATCAGAGACAAGTGTATCCATTACATTGATACTTCCATCCCCCCCCCCCCCTTAATGGGCACACTCCTCACCTTAGGATCATAAGCAGGATCATACATCCCTGAAAAGATTTTATCTATTAAATTGGGATTGACCATATCCAAAGGAAAGTCTTTATCGCTATAGATTTTATCAGAACCTTTTAAGGGATAGGTCACCCAATTTTCAGATGTGTCAAATTTGGTTTTCGGAGTGGGATTGCCAGCCTTAGCTTTTTCAGGTTTTGAAACCTTAGATGAAGAACATTATTCAAAAGATTTGGTTTTGGCTGGAGGCACAAACCCAACTCCACCCTGTTTGACCTTTTTACCTTCAACAGACTTGCTAGCAAGGTGTTTCTGTTCAAACTCACTCAGTTTCGTCAGCTCATATTTGATGGTTGAAAAATCATGTTTTGAAATCAAATTTTGATAATCTGGTTTAGAAACATTTGTTCGAGTGGGTTTGGAACATTCAGCTTCTGTTTCAGATATGATATCATCAATTTTATCAAAATCTAAAACATCATAAAACAGTTCATGAACCGTAGAATCCAAGATAGATTTTCCGGTTGAAGTTTTGTCAGACTTCGAATTAATTTATTGATGATTACTCTGCTTGTCATGAGAAGAAACTTCCACTTTTTCCTCAGATGAAGGACCATTGGTTATAATGACAGGAGGGGGAACTTGGCTCAATTTACCAGAATTAGTTTCCTTTCAGACTTGTAAAGAAAGTTGGTAAATGATGATGAAACTTGAACATAATCAATCTTTTGTTTTAGTTCAAAAATCTCAATTTTTAGATCTGCAACAAGTTTTTTACTATCAGCCAAGTCCTTTTGTACGGACATAAGCAGTTCAGATTGGTTTGAAAAATCAAATTTTTGTAATCGTAACAGCTTATGAACCAACAACAACTCCTTAGTGGTTCCTTCCCATCTTTCCTTATAAATATTCTTATCAGATCTTGCTACCGACAAAAGATCATTGAGTTTTGTCTTTTCATCTAAGAGCGTACTCTTAGCGGTAGCAAATTCATCACAAGATTTGCACATTGGAGGATAAGAAACTACCTTAGAAGAATCTGCCATAAGAGCAACTGATTCTGTGATGTTGTTTCTTTTTAATGTACCAACCTCCTGCTTCAGACTTTTGTTTTCATGAGTCAATGTCTGCATTTCCTTTTGTAGTGCAATCATCTTGTCAGCAATCTCCACAGCCTTTTGCTGAGCCCTCTCATATTGTTGCTTCAATGGAAGACTCTTTTGATATAAGTTCTCAAAATCATTGGCTGTGTCAAGTGCTTCAGCTTTCGCGGCTTCACATTCACGGATCAATGCTTCCTTCTCCTCAGTTAGAACTTGAACTTGTTTTTCCAACAAGAGAACAACATCTGATTCAACTTGTTCAGACAAGCTTGCCATGAATGAAAATTTTTCTTTAGAAAAAGATTGATGATCATCCTTTGAATCCGATACACTTGCTTCATTATTGACACCAACTTGAACTCCATCAATTGCTTCACCATGAATTTCATCTCTATCTTGAGTAGATTCTATCATGGTGTCTTCATCCTGCACATGTGTCACAATCAATGCAGATGAATCAGCAAATTGATTACCGCAGTTATAGGTTTTGTCTTCTTGAGACACTAGGGCTTTTGTAGGTTCAGAAGTAGGTTTAGAATTTAAAGAACTCCCTAAATTTGATGCATTGTTGGTTCCAGAAGCATTAGACTTGGGAGCAAACTGTTGTTATTCTTGCTTTTTAGGTTCCCGAGCGAAGTGTCCGAAATTTGAGCAATTATAACACCTCACCTTTGACTTGTCAAAACCAATTCTTCCTCCAGAATTCAGGTCTTTTCTACCAGTCTTTTTCAAAAATCTCCTCACCCTTCTTGCAAGCATGGCAAATTGCCAATTAATATCCATCAGTTCCAAGTCATCTGGATCAACCTGATCATAATCCTCCTCAGTCAGTTCTGCAATACTTACCTTCCTAGTTATAAGCCCATAATATGATGATACCAACGCAGATACAAGAGCCATATAGTCTTCGGTCGTTGTAACCGACATGGCCATTTTTTACTAGTATTCATCAGATTACTTGCTGGAACCGAGACGTTACACCCTCCAGAACTATAATTGTGATCATAACTATTCGAACCCATTCCATTTCCTGAGTTAGATACATTTCCAGGTAAATTTCCAGCTACGAAGGCCATAGCTGGTGCAGAACTTGTCATCTTACCCGATTTACCCGAAATTGTTGCCGTGTTTGAACCATAGTACACATCAGGATTCTGGACTTCTACAGGTGTTGTATTAACATTTTTCATCTCTAAGTCTCGTGCTTGCAACTTACCCAACAGTTTCACCAACGTCAATTCTGGATAATCTTTATCATTCATAATCATCAACACATAGGATTCCCACTTTGATGGCAAATCTTCAAGTAATTTTTCCTTAAGCTCCCCATCGTCCTTCTTGATTTGAACGTTATCCATTTTAGACAACAAATGGCAATATCTTGAAATCAAATCCGGAACGCTTTCACCATCAAAATGTTTGAAATTATCAAACTCCTTGTTCAAAACATTCTTTTTACTCATCTTGTATTGTTCGTTGCCTTCACATCGTTCTTTTATTGTCGTCCACAATTCATGAGAATGTTTACAACTCTTAAACTGGTGTAGCAACTCCTTAGGAAGTGCTTGAGTTAAAAGACCATATGCTTTTTGTTCTCTTGTGTAATCCATCTTTTGATTAAGATCTAGGTTTCTTTGCATAATAGGCACATTGTTTACTCCAACCGGATACACGTATGGTGCATCCAATGCAATCCATAAGTCCGAATCGGTCGTTCCAATGTAAGCTTTGAACCTTTTCTTCCAATTTGCATAATCTTCAAACTTGAGAAGTTTGGGAACTTTCTGGGTCGTCCTAATTTCATTGTCGCAGTTCAATAAAGTCTGCATCTGAGTCTGAATCGTAGCAAACGCTTGATAATCCAACATCTTGAAAATTTCAAGTTTTTGATTTTTCCGAATGTGCTCCGAACTTGTAACAACCTCCGAACGTGCTCCGAACCTTCTCCGAACTCAATTACACGATCCGAACGTCCTCCGAACTTGTCACCGAACTTGTCACCGAACTCAGCTATTCTGAAATAAAGACACAACCTCCGAACTCCCTCCGATATACCTCCGATCTATGTCCAAACTCTCACCGAAGCTCAAATCTCACCGAACTCCCTCCGAGAGACCTCTGAACTCTCAACGAACGAGAAAACTGACCGAACTTCACTCCGAACTTGGAAATCGGAGCGGTTACGCCGAACTGGAGGTTCGGGTCGAACGAGAAATTTTTGAAAATTTTTTAATCTCACAGAAAAACTCACACAAACGAGCTCAGAACAATCAGATGAACGAAAACGGACAGAAACAAGGAATTGTGACGTAAATCATGGTGTTTTGAACATAGTTTTTCAAAGACAAAGATGAATAACGAACTTTGAATCACACAATTGAACCAAATCGAACCAAACGATACCAGAAAGCTCTGATACCACATGAAAACGCTGAAGCGTCGGATCGGCTTAGTTCGATATCAATTGTGTAAGCGAGAATGCAAAAAAAAAACCGTGTAAATATCAGTACTCAATCTCTCATTAATGATAAACACGATTACAAGAGAATCAGAGTATCAGAACACACACACTCTCAAAAGTTCGCTCAACAACAACTAGTTACAAAAGACAAAGGATACACCTATTTATAGACTCTCGGCTGTCCGAACTCCTAAGCCTGTCCGAACCTCAGGTTCGGCCAAGGATCGGCCGAGGTTCGGCCAGAGTTTGGCCAGCAACAAAACAAGTGTAAATTTTAAGTCTTCGATACTTTGTCTGATCCAGCTCATTGCCACATAATGTTACAACAAGGGTATTATCCATTATAACATTTTATAATAGCCTTTAAAATATCAAAGCTTAATTCAACACCGTTTACTCAATTTGGACAGAACGGCATTTTGAAAACCCTAATTTGACCACTTCAAAAAACCATTAGCAAACCTTTTTCAATTGTGAAATAAACTTAGGGCTTTCTTAAAACACATTATTTTAGGATTACCTACAAAAATTCAGACCCTAATTCCCACCCAGTTATCCAATTTTGACAAAACAAGCTCAAGAACCCTAATTTTCACACATTTTTAGAAAACATACCGAATTAGCCAAAACTGAAAGAGGGTATTTTAGATCTTACCTAAAGATGCTTGACTGCAGAAATTCAGCTCCTAGGACCTCACCGTTTGTGCGTATTGAGCAAATGAAGAGGCTGGTTTGAGTTTAGGGTTTTTCGGTTATGTTTTGGTGAATTGGCGAGTTATAATGGACGATTTGATGGTCTATTTATACGTATCAGGGTCGCATGAGGTAGGAACAAGTGTCTATGGTGACTAATCAAGAAAAACGACGCGTTATGGCCAGCAATTCGGATCAAACTTGAGCTGCAAGTCGGAGACATGGGGAAACTACGACCTGTATCAGGTCGCGTATCGCGAGATGTGAAGGGCTGGGCTTCGCGTATCGCGAGCCACTTTCATAGTTTGGCAGAAATGGTCCCTGGACTTTATATTTACAGTTTTAACTCCTGAATTTCTACCAATTATTATTTTATGCTATAAAACACTTAAGGGTATATATCTAAAGGTTTCTAATGCTCGGGACATGTATGATAATATACATATACATACGTATATATGTTTACATAATTTACAATTTTAGGCCTTCAACTTCTATTTAATACATAATAGCCTTTTATATCATTTGATGTAGTTATTATTTCAAGTCCTAAAACATTCCTAAACATGTTTCTAATATTTTCTAAGGTTAAGTTACATATAACGAGAAATATATTTATATATTTATGTATAAATACTATATATCTTTCACTAATTTACGTTCTAGCCCCTCAAACTTTACAATACTTATCATTTCCTGTTATAAATCATATTAGGATATATATTTACTAATTTCTAAGCCTCGAGATATTTATAATAGATATAAACATGTATAATACTTGTCTATGTTTATATCTTTACAATAATTACGCTTTTAGCCCTCTTACTTTTTCGTTAGCTATTAACACACGAATTTACACGTATATATATTTCAATGATTCATTTATCATCATGCTAATCATATAAACACATATTCATCTTATATTTTACTTTCTTTAACATTTAACACATTCATTTATGCACATTTTATCATATTGGCTATCAAACGAATAATTCTAATACGTGCAATTTATCCAATGTATAGTCTTACCATGTTTATCAATCAAGCTCACGTATTTATAATATAAACACGTATTTACTATATAGATTATGTACCTATGAATTATTGGATGTTACAATTTTCCAGCATGTGCCAACCTTTTTGGTTGGAGCATAAAGGGAGAATATGTGTGTCCTCTGTGTGCTTTTCATAAGCCATCAAGGTGGCTAGATCATGGGAAGAAGTGGTGTTACATGGGTCATCAAATATGGTTGCATATATATCATTGTATAGAATGATGGTGTCCGACCATCACGAGGAAAAATATATTGTTTAGCTCGTACACCTATAGATGGAAGTATCGTCAATGGAGCGGCTACTGAATTTGTGGTATGTATATCTAAACTTTTTGTTTAACAAGTTTCATATAGCTACCTATTGTTATATAAATATGATCTTGTTTTGAAATGCTATAAATTGTAGGGTAATTTGAAAAAACTAGAGCATAGGTCTACTAGTTCTACGGATGTATGGGATTGGAGAAACGATGACTTGGCTAAGGTCAAGGAGGAGAAAAAGGAGTCCGTGTTCGATGTTTGGGAAAGATTTCAATAGCAAAACAAAAAGAATCTTGTTTCTCACAAGATCCTCAAGTACCAATGTTGAAGGCTCGTATTAACGAACTTGAAGACAAAATGAAAGAAATGGATGAATCAAAACAAAGACAAGATGCTGAAAGAAGGAATTGAAAGATAGAGAAGAAGCTATGATGCGATTTATGGTTGTTATCAAAGAAGCAATTACCTAATGCAAATTTGTCCAATATTTTCGTAGGTTTGAACAAACAGGTAATTATAATATACCATTCTTTAAAATTATAATCGTATTTGATTCCATATTGATATTTTTATACTCTAAATAATTTCAGGCTGCTAATGATTCATCTAGTGTATATAATCGTGGTTCTACAGGAAACCCAACATCATCTCGTGCAATTCATAGCAGGTAATATTATTCATCTTTCTTTTTCTTACATGCATTTTATTCGTTTGCCATGAGTGTGATATCACAAAAGCCCAACATCTATTGACAATGAGTGTGAATTTCACCATATAAATCAGGTCAATAAAGTTGTATGTACTACTATAGGATATTGACAATGTATTGTTTTAGCCACATAATTGATTTTTGCAACAACTAGTATCTTTGTTTTTTAATTTGGTTACACTTGCTCTTACTGGGATTATAGTTGTGATATTAGTGGTGTGTGTATTTTCTTTTACATTATCTCTGTTAGAAAAAAGGATGGACCAAGATGGGGGATGATTTTGTGCAGTACATATTAGCTAAATAAATGAAGAAAAAACTCTCAAAGTTAATAAAATTACTTAAAGTCTCTGTTTTGGGTCAAATGTGTATATCTTTATAATTATATTGTTCTTTATTTTCTTTTTGTATTTATGCATGTAGACTTGAAGTTTAAAACATCTATAGAAAAATGTCAACTTAAATGTAGTTCAGGTAAGGAACTCACAGGTGCATGTTGGTATTATTTCTATAAAAATGTCTCAAGTTTTAAACTTTTAGGATGACTAAAGGTCAAACAGATTGTAACAGAGGTAATTTTTTTCTACAGTGAAACTTAAATATCTTATTAAATGGAAAGTTCATGTTTTAGTTTGCAGGCAGAACATTTATTTTGTTTGAATGTCTTAAAAAATTATAGTAACCATTTACACGACTAGTTATTAAGATTAACTCAATTCAAACATCACATATACGCCCCCAGGGGGGGGGGGTTAATTAAAAACTACAAACAACCACTATCATCTGCTAGTGAGCATTATATGGTGTGAAAATCATTTGTTTTATGCATTTTATGCAACAGTTACTAAAGATCGCAAGAGTGACCCAACTGTTTTTTGGTTCATCAAGCATGTGAGTTTTATGAGCCTTGTTTTAACTACGTTTTCAAAAGCATCTATAGGTTGTTTTTTATTTTTGTTTTCAACTATCTGCCTTTTTAAGCATTTAATTTCACTGAAAAATTGACACCATTTTGACAGCCAATTGGCAGAAGCTAATGTTTTGGAACAAAAACTTGAACTTCTATGCTTTTAGAACATTGAACTCATTAATCAAGTACATAATGAACCCTTAGATTTATAACCTTGGATTTGATTATCAATTTTAGACCTAAAGGTCTCATATGTTATGGTAATGAGTAACATTTGTGTTATTATGTGTGCGCATTGGTGCGTATAAACACTTGTAACTTTTGCTTAATCAGTGTTACATAAGGCAAATATATTCCTCTTGCCTCATTGTATGCAAGTGCATTTGTATTTTTCGGAAGAAAATGGCTCTAAAGAAGCCAAATATAGGAATCTTTATGGGTCTAAACAAAGGCCATGTTGTGTAGATGCTATAATATTCATTTCTAAAATTTTGATTCAACCCAATAGCACTACATAAATGTATGTACATGTTATAATATTCAATTCCAGAAATTTGATTCTTGTTCAATACCTACGTTCTACATAAATTTGATTGCTTATCATCTCGCTAATGCTTCTAATATATTTTGCAATTACATTTTTGGCTTCTGGTATTTGTTGGGTACATGGTAGTTGATAAATCTTGGAGATCATTGAGAATGCTCATCTTGGAGATCCTCTTTGTTACATCTTTCATGAATATATTACATTACATTTAGTGATTTTATTTGTGATTCTGAATTCTCAATTAGTGTTGGACTCGATCCGCCCAAGACACATATTAGATTGATATGGCTAGTATGTTATGATCCAAGTAGGGTCATACCCAATAACAAGCTAGACAAACACCCAAAATATTTATTTATAGATATGATTAAATAAATAAATATTACCACTTGAAATACTTAGAAAATGGATTTCTAAATAAATTCCACTTATTAAATCACATGGATGATTTATTTCAAGAGAGAAATACAATGTTATTTAATAAGTTAAATAACATGGTTTATATAATGGGTTTTATAAACTTAAATGTGTGTATATGCAAATGAGATGAAATTTACATCTAAGGTTTTATATAAGAAAACAAGAGGGAAATAATTGATGTAAAAATTTGAAAAGGCCTTGGGTCTTGCATCCTAATGATGGCCGGCCAATATGGCCCTTGGGAGAGGTTCCCACCTCTTATATTACATGCATTTTTGTCATGTAATCAATAGAGAGAATTCTCCTTCTTTCACACACTTCTTCTCTCTAAATTCAAGTGCAATTTTCTCTTGTACTTTCTCTTCAAGAATTCGGATTCATCATGGGATTTTCAAGAGAAGTTTTCAAGACAAATCCTAGCATAAACAAAGGTGTTTGTTGGTGGCTTGTGGGTATACAAGCTTGAGTCTTCTATCTTTGAAGAAAGCCTTTCAAGATCATCATCTTCTTCTCAATCTTCTTGCTTGGAGGAATGTATATCTAAACATAAAATGGTTATGTTTTGTTTATTTTGATAGCATATAATCTATATATGGATCCTCCTTGTTCGGGTTTCTTCTAAACATGTTTAAAATGGTTTTTTGACATAAAATAACTTTGTGAAAGTTCATATTCTTTCGCTGCGTTTTACATATTAATTGGTTAATATGACTTTGATAAACCCTAACAAATCCCAACAATTAGAAGCATTTCTTTTTCTATATGTTTGTAGGGAGATGGCATTCATGTATTAATGATTCTTGGTTTATAATGAGGTTGTATTTAACTATAATAGAATTTGATTCATTTAAGTAGAAATATTTTGTTCTTTAATGTATGTATGGACAAAAGATTATTGGATTTTTAGTGACAGAAGTTATGGACTTTTAGTGACTAAAGTTTAAGTAAAAAAATATTGGACTTTTAGTGACTAAAGTTAAAGTCAAAATATATTGGACTTTTAGTGACTAAAGTGAAAGTAAAAAAATATTGGACTTTTAGTGACTAAAGTTAAAGTAAAAAAACATTGGACTATTATTGGCTAAAGTTAAAGTAAAAAAATACTAGACTTTTAGTGACTAAAGTTAAAGTCAAAAAGACCTATAGCGATGGTTCCACTAGTGACACTTTTTTTTAGGGATAAAGTTTTTAGGGCTTTATTGACTCTTTTTTTATATATTTTTATTCTTTTAGTCACTAAAAGTTGATTATCTCGTAGTTGATATTTATACAATGAATATTTGAAACTTTTAATTTGAAGACATATGTAACTATTAGAGCATGGAGTACAAACTTTATGCATAAACATGTCAGGACAGCGCTTCAGCCCTTCCCAAAAACCCTAATTCAAACCGTCGAATAGTGCTGTCCTTGAAAACCCAGATTCAAACCATTCAAACAATTTTAGCACTAATTCTAACCACAATCAGGAAACACAGAGATCGTACAACCACTAATACAAAAAACATGCTTTTTGATTTTGAGAAAGCAGAGAGATTACAAATTTCAAATTATTTGATCTTCAAATCGTCCTTTCCTTTTAAATTTGAAATTCACACTCTCTTTAAAAAGTTTTGGATCTAGAAGTTTGATGAGAAGAACCGTCCTCTCCTTTGAAATTTAAAATTTAAAATTTGAAACTCTCACTCTCTCTATAATAGTTGCTTGGCTCTGGCATCGTGATGGTGACAATTCTGGTGTTGTAATCTCACTCCCACACAAGATGAAATAATGCAAGATCAATTTTATAGGTAATCTTCACTTTTCTTTCTTTTCCATTTTTGATTGCGTTTGTGTTCTTCGGTTGTTGGTATCCTACTTAGGGCAGTTTGGAAACTAAAACATGCGATGGGTTCATAAATTGGAATGCTCTATGCTTCTGTTGTCGTTTCTTACTAACTAGGGTTTTGAATTGCGGGTTTTGATGAACTCACTTTGATGGCTAGCTTTCAAGTAATTCTGATTCCTCCTTCCCAATTTATTTTCTCAATTTTAAAACAACTAATTCAAAGTGGGTGCTGTAGATTGATTGATTCAAATCGGTATGCATACTGTTTAATGAGTTTTATTATTCTTCTCTTACACACAATTTTTATTCATTGACGTTCTTGTGTGTATAAAGCTCACATTTCTAATGTAATTTGAAGTGGGTGTTGCATATCGATTGAAACTAATATACATATTGTTTAATGGTTCTTGAAAACCATCATCTTAGAGAAGGTATATAACTATATATTTGTTCTATATGAAAGTATAAATGAATATTATTTGTATTGTTCTAGATTTTACAAAATTCATAGTTTACATAATATTAATTGGTTGCTATTTCCACAATGTGACAATTGCCAAATTCCCAGGTTAACATTGTTAACTATTTCCGTTAGGTTCGTTAGTAAACCCGTAGACCGTTATTTAAATGTTTATATAAAAATATATATTTAATTGCTAATTAATTTTAATAATTTATTTCATGACTTTATGTGTTAATTGAAATTGTCATTTATTGAAAAATCATGTTTGTATATGTGAGTTAAATTCTACATGCGTACACGATAACTAGACTTTTCCCGACTACGTATTACATGTTAAATAAGTTATAAACACTTGGAAATATTCCTAGTCTTTTATTTACTAAGTTTTGGGTTTAAATCCCACTTATTACTTGTATTGAGTCATTTGCACATGAAAGGGAACTTGAGGAACCAAATGTGTAATTCTTTTAAACCCGAAAATCTGCCCAAAACACTCCCCCCTTCCCCCATTCACGCATTTATCTTCTTCTTCTTTCTTATGGCTCAACACACACCCGCACATACTCTTGAAATTTCTTGAAATCATCCATCAAACAAGCAAGGATTTTAGTTCCCAAGCTCAATCAAGCTTCAAGAAGACTAGGGGAAGCTCCATTTCCATCTCATCTTCATCATTCATTATCTTTCCTCTTCAACTTGTAAGCCCTAGAAATCTTCAAGTTAAAATTTCTTGAATGCATGTATTAATCTTGTGATTATGTGTTGTTTGGTGTTTATAATTGCTCATGAAACATGTTTTATGTTAAGTTAAGTTAAATTATGATTTAGGGCTGAACATGAGTGGTATAGGGGCTGTAAATGTGATGTAAAAAGTTGCCTTGGAGTAAATACATGTTTATATTATAAATACGCGAGCTTAATTGATATATGGGCAAAACTATGCATTAGATATGTTACATTCATTAGAAATACGTGTTTTATACCTAAAATGATTAAATATGCATAAAACGGATGTGTTAAACGTTAAAGAAATTAAAATATGAGATGAATATGTGTTTATATGAATAACATGTTGATACATGAATCATTTGATTGATATATACATGTAAATACATATGTTAATAGTTAACGGAGAAGTAAAAGGGCTAAAAGCGTAATTATTATAAAGATATAAACGTATACAAGAATTATACGTGTTTATATTTATTATAAGTATTTTAAAGCTTAGGAATTAGTAAAAATATATACTAATATGATTCATAACATAAAATGATAAGTATTGTAAAGTTTAAGGAGCTAGAACATAAATTAGTATTTATACATAATTATATAAATATATTCCTCGTTATATGTACCGAACCTTAGAAAATGTTAGAAACATGTTTAGAATGTTTTAGGACTTGAAAAAATAACTACATCGAAAGATAAATGGTTAATATGCATTAAATAAAAGTTGGGGAACTAAAAGTGTAATCTATGTAAATATATAAACGTATGTATATGTATATTATCATACGTGTCCTGAGCCTTAGAAACCTTTATAAATATGACCCATAATGTTTTAGTACATAAAATGATAGAAAGATAGAAGTTCAGGGGGTTAAATTGCAAAAATAAAGCTCAAGGACCAATTCTGCTAAACTAGCAAACTACCTCACGATACACGAGGTAGGCTTCGCGGTACGTGAGCCGTACAGCGGCCAGATTCCTTATTTTGGTCCGTTTATAGCCACGAGTTCGAACTTGCAAACCACGATTGACCCATCTACGTGTCGAATTAGCTTGCTTAATCACCCATACACGTGTTAGCGACCTCAAACGCACCTGACGAGTATAAATAGGCGTCCAATTCATCGTCCAAACTCACCAATTCACCAAACTTCCTCTCTAAAAACCCTATTCTGGCTGAAATCTTGCATTGAGCAATTCACACAAACGATGAAAGACTTTGAAGCTGGATTTCTACAGTCAAGCATCATTAGGTACGATCTAAAATAACCTCTTTCAGTTTTGGCTAAATCGATTCTAAGTATGTTTTCTAAAAATGTGTTAAAATTAGGGGTTTTGAGCTTGTGTTGTCAAAACTGGATAATCGGGTGGGAATTAGGGTCTGAATTTTTGTAGGTAATCCTAAACTAATGTATTTTAAGAAAGCCCTAAGTTTATTTCACAATTGGAAAAGGTTTGGTAAAGGTTTTGTTAACGGGTCAAAATTAGGGTTTTCATAACGTTGTTCTGTCCAAATTGAGTAAATCGTGTCGAACTAAGATTTGATATTTTAAAGCATATTATAACATGTTATAATGGATAATATCGTAAGTTGGTTTTGAATAAAAATGAGTTTTGTTAATAAAACAAGAAATACGTAAAATTAGGGTTTCTAAATATGGATAATTAATATAAAATAATCCGGAGGGTATGGGGACTTGATTTTTGGTCTTATAACATGTTTAGATATATAATAAGTATATATAAGTTTAAAATGAATAAATAATAAAGTATTTAAGATACCGAGTTAATCGGATATTTAGAAGTTCGTGTGAGCTGGAAGGGTAGGCGCCTGTACTCTGGGGTTTCTGGCAAAGCAGGGTTGTCGCATAAATCCCTACTGCGACCTGGCATACCTCACTGGGCGATCCTGGGGTGAGCGTTTACTTATATGAATGCGCGTTTTCATATTATCAATAAAAAGGTTATTATGCTTATAAGGGCATTTTGGTCAAATTGGCCTTAAAAGAGATAAACCCTAAGAAAGTATTATTAGGATAATAAGATACAAATAAACATAAGTATTGTTTATAATGACCTTGCATTAATGCGATCAGATACGCGATTAGGTTAATTATGGTCCATAACAGAGATTCTATTTGAATAACATATTAAAGATATAAGGTGAGTTTCTACAAGCCCACTTTTATATGTTTTAATGTTTTAAATGTTTTTGGGCTGGTATACATACAAATGTTATGAAAATATATTCAAGATAATTGTGACTCGATATATACGTGTTATATGATGAAATTCTTACTGAATTGCTTATACGTGTTATGCAACTGTGTTGATTATTATGTGATGTGTATATACTTGCTTTGAAATCAGGTAGCCAAGTGACAAGGGAATTGTTAGTAAACGTTTAGTGAATATTTATGATTATATGAGAACAGGTGATGCATCTGCTTATATTAATATGTGGTGGATACGCCGCTGGTACATCCTATATATTGGAAGTGTGGAGGATACGCCGCTGGTACGTCTTGTATACATACACTAACGGTAAATTGGGGAATGTCCATTTGTTTCAGTATATGAATGCCGTATCACTGTTTAATAACAAACCTAAAGCATATGGTTATTTTGGTAGTGGTGGATAGGTGTACTAAATTTGCCTACTTCCTCACTTTAAAACGCGCTTATTCTGCTAAAGAGGTGACTCAACTGTTTATCAATATTGTTAAAGAGGTGGCTCACCATCCACAATCTGATGGCCAACCAGAGGTATTAAACAGATGCCTTGAGAATTATTTGAGAAGTTTTACCTTGGGCAAACCTCAAGATTGGTGCAAATGGTTGCCTTTTGCTCAGTGGTGGTACAATACCTCCTTCCATTCTGTTATCAATATGACTCCTTATCAGGCTCTTTTTGGAGTTCCACCTCCCTTTGCTGTCCCTTTTGTACCTCAAGCCACCAAGTTTGTTACTTTACAAGAATATTTTGCAGATAGGAAGGACTTAACTTTGATTTTGAAGGAATCCCTGGCTACTGTTCGCAATAGAATGAAATAACAAGTTGATTTGAAACGAAATGACAGAACTTTTGTGGTGGGTGATTGGGTCTTTCTTAAACTCCATCCATATGTGCAGTCTACACTCAGAATTCAGAAGTATTTCAAATTGGAACCCAGGTATTATGGTCCATTTCAAGTCCTCTAGACTACTAGGTTTGCTGCTTATAAGTTAAACTTGCCTGCCACTAGTCAAGTGCATCCAGTGTTTCATGTTTCTTTGTTGAAGCCTGCTCATGCCATTTATCAGACAGTTTGGCCCTTGCCTTCTACTTCTCAGCCTTTGGATGAACCTCAAACCATTATTGAGCGAAAAATGGTGAAGAAAGGGCTAGGTTCCGTAGTGAAATTCTTAATTCATTGGAAGAACACTCCATTGGAAGCTACCATGTGGGAAGATGCTGATGAGTTTTTTTGAAAGGTTCCCTGATTTTCCTATTTGAAGTGTTGAGGACAAGACTTGTGTTGGGGGGAAGTATTGTTTGGAAATGGAATGTTATATTAGTTCAAGGGGTGTTTTGTAATAAGTCAATAGTATGTTTTGTAATAAGTCAATAGTATGTTTGGGCTAGTTATTGTCAGGACCGATTTTCTAGCCAAAGATCATCATTTGATTCATCACACGAGTGCGGAAATCATGTGTGATGATCATCCTTGGTTGGATCAGCAACATTGCCTTGCCATGGTTTTGAAGAAATCTCTGAAACTCAAAAACACATAAGAACACACACACAAACACACACACAAACACACAGTGCTCCTCAGGAGGTTCTCTCAAGGCAAGTCTAGGGTTTCCTAAGAATTCCTATATATACCCTATGAGGAGCACAAGTGTCTATGCACAGAATACACGGAGAATCACACATCACAACAAGGAATCATTAAATTCGACTAACACTTATTGTCAGATCATTAGTCACAAGAAGTTGATCGTTAAGTTGTACAGGTCAAATCGTTAGCCACATGTGAACTCATAGCCAGGTCGTTAAGAACAACGTGTCTAATCATCAAGGTTCCTTCAGGCTAGCCAGGTCGTTAAACACACCATAGGCAAGTCGTTAAGGTTTCACCAGATCGATAGATTAGTTCTTCAGGTCGTTAAGGCTAAATGATCAGGGCAAGTCGTTAAGACATGTGAGGCAGGTCATTAGAAGGGCAGATCATTACTAGACATTGAGGAGGCTGGTCGTTAAGATGACAATGTCAGATCGTTAAACATATATTACATGCAAGTCGTTAAGGCTAATGTACTCAAGTCGTTAAGACCTTTGTCAGTCAGATCGTTAAGCACAACTAGGGTCAGATCGTTATGAGTAGTTGGGCCTGATCGTTAAGTACAACTTAAGCATGAAAAATATTCTAAGTGTTGAACATTCCAAACAAACATACAATCACAAGATCAACACAAATGTAAATCAAACTGAACCAACATAAGATAATAACCAAACAATCAAAGTAAATATTCAAAGTTCAACATTAACTAAGTTAAGACAAACCGAAATGTTCAAATACATAAATAGCAAAATACATGTTGGTTCTCCAGCTTTACCTTTGATCTTGTTCTTGGGCTCGAGTGTTCGTGTTATCACCAACCTCCAGGTTCCAACAATTCCCCCTTTGGTGGTAGTGCGAACAACCTCCATCATCATCATCTTAACTGTCCAGGAAGCTTCAATAGGAAACGCCAGTATCTCCTTGCCAACCTATTATACTTGCGGTCATAGCAGTAGATTTGGGTTTGCCACAGCATCCAAAGATCTTTTCTTGCAAATTTCTTCAGATCTGAGTAGTGCCACATTTCAAGCTTCCTGTTTGGTCCTCTACACAAATGACATATCCCGCGACTGTCTATTTCCCACCTCTCCAAATTCATCAGACTTTCAGTTTTCATCCTTCCGGCGTTAATGCATTCCCAGCTCCACCATTTAAGGAATAGTAGGAAGTAATTTGCATCAACTACCTCATAGGGCTTCAGTCTGGGTGGAACAGTTTCAAGGCTACCATAGAAGATCCAACGCAAGTAGCAGATGGGTAACAGCCTGAGCTCTATGGCAGCAAAGAGTCTGATTGGTTCTGTATTTTCCCGTTCAATCACTAACTCATACGTTTGAGTCATGTAGTACCAATCCTTGATTGGGTTTTTCTTCAAATTACCCTCAATCTTCTTAGTCTTTATGTTCTTGCCAATGTTGGAGTAGATCTGCTTGTAAAGGACTTTAGCTCGTCTCTTCTCAAACCGTTCACGTTCCTTCTTCTCTTGCTCCCTGGTCTGCTTGTGATACCTGTTAAGGTTTGTGGAATGCACTAAACTCTGAGCTATTACAGCAATCTCAGCGTTTGAGTGATTGACAATGTCGAACCGTCTTAATTCTTTAAGTTCCCAGGAGAAGAGCTTCATGAGGTCTCTGATAGTTGTGAAGAATTGAACGAACCCGTTTCTTCTTTTAACAATGAAAGCCCCGAACTCGTGATCATACTTCCATCCCAGTATTTTCATTGCATCAGGATGCTCGGAAGTAGAAGGCATCTCCTTGAGCTTACACGTAGTGAACTGCATCATAGCTTTAGTGTGTGGGAGCATCTCCTTCCATTCGTCTACCAATGTGGGAGCATCAATGACACGATGGCTTTCTACCCTCTCTTGTTCCATCATATTGATTCTTCTGTTCCTGGTCTCAGCGTCATCATCCATGAATTGCTTGACCATCTTTCTTAGTCCGGGCATTTGCTTGAAAATGTAGTCTTTTCTTGCAACATTCCTGACTGCTAAGAAGTCTCGAAGCTCTCGTTTGGTCATGGAGTTGACCTTGACCTGGATAGATTTGGGACTAGGAGGGCTGGGTAGTTGACAATCTGGGTCGGCCGGAGGTGCCAGATATCTAGTATGCATTTGATGAAGTTTTTTCGACAAGCCGTCATTGAATTGGATGTAGTCTACATATTGATCTATGTCAGCATACGGATTCACAAATGCCTTCTTCGGGTCTCTCAGACTACAGTGAGGGTTCTCCTTCAGTAGCTTTTCCATATCCGTTTCATCAGTGTACATCTCAACAATTTGGTAGGTGTTGAAAGTCATGAGATATTGGAAGGATAAACCACGCTCTACCAGTGCTCTAACGTATCTTGCAGCCTCAGAGTGGTCATCTGGGTGTACACCATCGTCAGTTTCATTGGGAATCACCTGGATCAAGGGGTCAGAGAGATTTGAGTTTGGCTCCATTGGCATTGAGTCGTTTCCCAATATGGTGGTATTCAGGTGTTGGGTTTGACGAAGTATTTCAGCTTCTCTATCATCAATCACCTTCAAATTTTCCTCTGCCCTTGCTTGTTGAGCTAATCTGAACTCTTCTTCTTTAGCTCTCCGCTTATTCTCTGCATCCTCAAACTCCTCTTGCGGTGTCATCTTTTGTTTCCCCTTGTCTCTTCGACTCAGTGTTCGAGTGGTACCTGATGGACCGGTTTCTACAGAAGTTCTCACAGCAGTAGGTTGTTATCACCACATTTACAGGTACGTTATCACCAACCAACGGTGATTCTCGTCGAGGAGGGAGACCCATAGGATTATATCTTAACCGTTCCGGAGCGATTCACCTTATCCCTGTCTTGTATTCATATTTTTCAAGGGTTAATGGATAAAAGCCTCTGTTTCGATCAATCCTGCTTGCCATGTTCAACCAATTTCTTCCAGGGTTTGCAGGACTATCATCAGGCTCAGGTCCAAAAATATCCTCGGGATATGGTATTCTCTAGACAGCTTGAGTAGCCATCACATTTGAACCAATGGCAGCTTCAGCAGAGTCGGAGGGTAAAGTAGAGGTTTCCTCTTCAGTGACATCGTCTAATGGTTCATTCTGATCTCTTTCAGTGGAAGGTAAGGCCAGAGCTAATTGATGTTCCACCATCTCTACCTGTTCTCCCACAAATGGCACTGCATTGAGTGGAGTTATGGGATCAAGGTGGGTCATTTCAGCCTATGTTTCTTTCTTCAAACTCTTCTTCCTTGACATTGTCTAGGATGTCTTCATCATACTCATCATCATCAAACTCCAATTTTATGAAGTTTAGAGGGTTTGACCGGTTTACTAGTAGGTCAAGACGGTCACCCAACTCTTCAGCGTCATTCAAATCATGTGGATTTACTGAAATATCTTCCAAACCTTGATCTTCTGGATTCTCATCATTGACAGTCATAATGCTTCTGCAGCTGGGATCAGTAGCAAGAACAATAGAATAGAAGTCCTTAAAGGTTTCTCTACCAGCATCCAGAAAGGCTGGGTCAACAGACATATGCTGAACATCTTCCATTGCTGGAATCAATGCACTAGAAGGGTTTGTCTGTGACGGTTGGACTGGAGGAGCAAGTTGGAGCTGTAATGATACACTCCTAGGAATGTCTGGAGCAACTCCAATTTCACCAGCAGTGATAGCCAGTGGGGCTCCTAAGGAAGAAGCAGCAGCAGTTCCTAGTGCAGCCGTAGTAAACCTTGCGAGCTTTGGATTTTCAGGCGGTGGCACCAGATACTGTAAGCTGTTGTAGATCTGCATTTGCATTTCTTCATCTTCACATGGTTTATTATTCAAGAATGCGTCACCATATGATGCATCCACTTTAGAATCAGAATCATCATCATTAGAGTCGTCAGAATCACTGTCTTGTGGGCCTTTTTCATCAGAACATGGGAAAATTGATTCTTTGCCAGGAGCGTGTGAACTCGGTTGAACAGATGGTTCAGTTGTTGAGGGTTGTTCACCAGCTTGTGTGCTTGTACCTGTATTCCTATCTCCGTCTCTACCATCTTTTGGAACATTCTGTTGCCTATCATTATGCACTTTATCGAGCAACTCCCTGAGCTTTCTAATCTCAACTGCTTGATCCAGAATTGTCTGATTTGCAGCTCTTAATTCGGCCCCAAGGTGAGAGTTTTGGATTGTCAGAATCTCAATTTCTGAGTTCATCTCCTCATAGTCATAGACATCATAAAGGTTTGTACCTGACGGTCCAACTTCAGAAGTTCCTGCTTTGGCAACAAGGCTAGTTCTAACCTCATGTTGGGTAGCAATGACAGCGGTTGGAGTTACTATCATTTGTACCATTTGACCCTGTTTAGGTGAGACAGCCAGTTCATTCGGGAGGGTGACAGGTTCTGTAACAGCTTCTGTTTCAGTTTCAACAGTCACAGGTTCAGTCTCTGCAGACTTGTTAACATCAGTCTCTGTAGTAGCTTCTAACTTAGCTTATTCTGCTAGATGTTTCTTGTGTTCCACATAGAACATCTTCTTCCTAGCCGGTCTGGCATAAGAAGTGACAATCCAATGCTTCTCTTCATAGACGACCTTGTTTGACTCAACCCTTATGGAATAAGGTTCTTCTTGAGATTGTTCATCTCCCTGTGTTCTGTCACGAGAAGATCCGACGGTGTCAGCTCCAGTCTTTCGTTTCTTTTTTGATGGGGATCGAGCATCAGAAGTCTCATAATCAGATTGAGAAGGTTCAAACCTATAACCGCTTTCTTTAGCTTCATGCTGGGATTCTTCAGGTGATGATTGTACTGAAATATTTCTGGCGTCACCATTTGAATTATCGTCTGAATCATTTTCAGAATCTCCTTCAGATCCACTAGCATCACTCTCATTTTCACCTTCTTCTGAATCAGTGTGCTCAGAGCCTTGGTGACCAAGTGACTGGTTTTGGCCAACAGCCGCAAGTTCTAAGTGTGCAAAGGGATCTACCTCTGCCGCGGGCTCATTTAAATTTGGCTGATCTTGAGCGGCAGCAGCTGCAGTTGCACTCATTGAATTTTGGTAGTACTGGGCGTGGCCTAGATCACCAATAGTATCCACCAAATTTTGAAAGTAAGGTGCATCTGGTCCTTCATTTCCAAGTAACAGATATTTTCTGTAAGAATCATGATTTGTCCTTCGGGGAGTAAACTTTTCTCCTGCTTTTACCAAATTTGGGTAGTAGTAGTTCAAGATGGCTTGCAGAAACTTGGGATACATAATGAACTTCTCAGCATGACCTGTAGGAGTCAGGTTCCTACTCATACTTCTGAGGAGAAATCTTGACATGTTGTAGCCAGTTCCGGTAACAAAACCATGAAGGGCACGAGCCAGCTCATCCTTGAAGTCATCAGTTCCTGTCTTCCTCGGGGAGAAGGTAAGAATGAAAAAGCCTAGCATTTTTCTCCAGTTGAAGGGAAACAAAGGTTTCTTAATCATGGGACTTGTATCAATTGGAAGTGGACCAGTATAACCCATATTCCTTATGCTATCATGCCACTGCTGCTTAGTGTAAGAATCAGGGCAATTAGCATCATCTAGGCGAAGGGCCGTTCTGATCATACTTTCAGTCATCACCACGTCGGTTTCTCGAATTCTGGAGCTCAAGTATTCTGACCCATCTTGATTTACCACCTTTTGAGCATTCATCCAGAAACTCTCCACTATTGATTTGTATATTGGAAGATCCAAAAGCATACAATAACCCCAGTTGGAGTATTCCAGAATCACAAAAGTTTGTTCGAAGGCATCAGCATGTTTCCATTCCCTGTTGAAAATGCTTATTTGATTGTGGGCTACACGATAGCCTAATGGCTCATTCCCCGCTCGTCTAGGAGGCATCTGCACAAGTGAAACAACACAATTACAACCAATTGGTTTTACAATGAAATGTCATGTCAACACTAAACCGGGATAATGACAGAGCTGTTTAAAGTAAAAGCAAGGTGTATTTGGGTTCAACTAAGCAGGTTCCTAGAATGACATAGCACCTAGTCAATTAATCATTTGCAACAGATATCTGTGGAAACCCACAATTTAACCAGATATACATACTTTCAATCAATCATAAAACATGAATAACTGAGAAAAGAAACATAGACTTTACCTAGACAAAGGCTAAATTGCACCAGATCAATATAATGAAACTTAAGGAGTAATTAACAAGATGTCACTTTGAGCATAGTAATTAATATTTGAGAAAAAAATTAATTTAAAGTTAACTTATAAATTTTAAATTTTAAACATGAGAATAAAACAAATAAAAGATCATGCTCAAATTATTCAGGTGGACCACATAATGTGTTTGTTCCCCCTAAACATGTGACTATCTGATATACAAATCACCCAAATCACAACACACATTGACATAGCAAGAAGCACTTGTCAGACTGGATCATCATAAAAAATCACATGTTCTATACTCAACACACTAAAGACTCGACTAGCATGGACCTAAATGAATAGTTGTATAATTACATATAGGTCAGATCAAGTCCTAAGTACGGAACTATGAACCCTATGACATCAATTTGAGAGCAATCCAATATAGATAAAGATTTTGACCTTGCATCATAATAATCAATCAATCAAGTACATGAGACAATTCATGAGCCAAAGTTAGGAATAATGCATAAACCAATTCTACTAACTAGCATCAATGAGTAACTATCAATCATATCAACGACATATCGTTATAACACAGTGGTCAAACAACTATTCAAACAATGGTACATTGCTAATCTTCAAGTAGATCACATATTAAGGTTATGTA
>JBCNJP010000010.1:41032574-41141261 GCA_039602395.1 Deinandra increscens subsp. villosa | reverse complement strand
TTAAGGTTAAATGATCAGGGCAAGTCGTTAAGATATGTGAGGCAGGTCGTTAGAAGGGATCGTTACTAGACATTGAGGAGGCTGGTCATTAAGATGACAATGTCAGATCGTTAAACATATTTTACATGCAAGTCGTTAAGGCCATTGTACTCAAGTCGTTAAGACCTTTGTCAGTTAGATCGTTAAGCACAACTAGGGTCATATCGTTAAGAGTAGTTGGGCCTGATCGTTAAGTACAACTTAAGCATGAAAAATATTCTAAGTGTTGAACAATCCAAACAAACATACAATCACAAGATCAACACAAATGTAAATCAAACTGAACCAACATAAGATAATAAACAAACATTCAAAGTAAATATTCAAAGTTCAACATTAACTAAGTTAATACAAACCGAAATGTTCAAATACATAAATAGCAAAATACATGTTGGTTCTCTAGCTTTACCTTTGATCTTGTTCTTGGGCTCGTGTGTTCGTGTTATCACCAATCTCCAGGTTCCAACAGTTATGTCAAATTCTGTAAAGTGTGGGTATTCGATTGTAAACTGTGAACTAACTAACGGAATGTTAGTTAGTCCCCGTTATTTTGGTCGTTAATGGAAGAGAAGGTCATGCGAGTTTGGACCAACTTTTCTTTCTTCCTTCAATTTCATTCCTATTACGAGCAGATACATGAATCGATTTAGGATAGAGGTCGTCAGTGGTGTTGTCATCTATTTAGGGGATTTAGGGAAAATGGAGAACAAGGTAGAGAATGATGGAGGGAAATACCCCGCTAAAATTTTTAGGTATTAGTGGTGACCCATATAAACCCTAGCCCTCGGATCTACATAAAAAGAACGGTTGGATTCACACCTGATGATGGCAATCAGATCACTTAGCATTAGCGACGATTCTCGCCACTAAAGGTCGTCGCCGCTAAAGGCTATGTAGCCGATAATACCCATAATTCTTGTAGTGGGAGGAGGAGGCGACCAAGTAAACGTACCTGTCGAAGGTGGGGGAGTGGCCGATGACGAAGGCGGAGGAGGGTGTCAGCGGGCGGAGGCGATGACGCTATGCTGCTGCTACGATTTGATGAAAGTGGGTAGGAGGTATTTAGGGTTAAAGGGGGGAAGATCAGTCAATTACTCGGTCGGTCGGTGCTTTGCTGATTAAGGACTCGGCCAGATTTTAGTTTTGAAAATAACAAACGGGCTTAATGCTGACCCGGTCAGCAGTAAGCTCTTACTGGACCGGGTAAGTGCATATCAAACACCCCCTAAGATATATCACCTCTTAACAACATGTAAAAAACAAACGGGCCTAGATCTTAAAAGGTCTTACCAATTCAGACGTAAGAGGTATTAACATCTTAAGGAAAAAAACAAACAAGCCCTAAGTGTCATATTAAGTTATGTTATAAACGACTCTAACAAATAAGGGTCCTATTACAGTGAACTTTTATGACTCAAATATCAAGTGTCCTATTAAGTTATGTTACCATACGACTGTGATAAATAAGGGTCCTATTACACTGATCTTTTATGACTGAAATTCCAAGTGTCCTACAAGGTTATGCTTTAATAGGACCCTCAATGATCAAGTGTCCTATTACATTACCACATAATAAGACTTCATTAACTACTAAACAATCTATAATGTACTTTACAAGTTTTGATATTAGCGCGTTGCCGCTAGAAGCACGTGTCGTCATGCGGTGACATCCAACGCGTAATAACCTCAATGTTAGATGAAGGTCGATCACAAACATTTTTAATAAGATATACCAAAGGAGATAGTCTAACATAGTAATGACCAGACAGAAATTGCTACAATTCCATAAACATCTACAAAAGCATTGAATGTTCCATTCTAATGACAACCAAACTATCACATAGAGGCATAAGTTGTAACAATGGTTTCCTTCTATATATTTATTCACATTTACATTACAATCTACTTTGATTATATATCATCGATGAAACAAAATCAAAATAAAGCAACCTACTATAATATATATAATCTATCGATGGAACAAATCAAAACACCAACTGTGACTATATATAAAGCCATAGAGATAAGCAATAGAAATCAACCTACTCTGAATAAAAAGGGATATTTCCTTTCCAAATAAAAAATCAACCGACGGGAGTAACCTGCCGCCATTCGATGAAGATAAAGCAATGAAACAAATCAATAGAATAAGATCGTACATAGTTATCGCCTTTCAATAGAGATAAGCAACGGAAAAAATTCGATCGAGCAAAATCGTTATCGTTGGAACAACACCGTATGTGTTTCCAGGAATGTTAGTGAATTTGACGCTGCACTCTATGTAGTGCGGTTGTGGTCACTTGAGTGTTGTCGTTTTCCTGAAACACCATGTTTGAAAACCATTAAGGTTAACATATATACCTATACAATGCCACTAAGCTAATGGCCATAGGAGACATTCAACCCAAAAAAAATCGCTAAAAGACATCTCCTATAAATTATATTCCGTCAATATAGTGAAAATGGAACCTAATTATACCCTTTCAGGTCAATACTCAATAGTATACCTTATAATATATAAATTATATTCCGTCAATATAGTGAAAATGGAACCTAATTATACCCTTTTAGGTCAATACTCAATAGTATACCTTATAACACATAAGAACATATCTTAATATCAAAAGTTTCTACAAAATTCAAGGTCCAAACAACAAACAAATGCTATAATATTAAATGAAAACCAAATATTAAAGATAATCATTTTATTCTACTACCACAACCTTATGAAGGAAATTCCAATAAATTCATAGTACATCTGATTTGGACAGGAAAATAAAATTTAAAACAATTTTGTTTTTCAGTCTAGTATTCTAAGCTGCAAAAAAAAATGTATAAAAATCTGGTAAATTCACTTACAACCACTTAACCTAAACTAATCAATCTAATAGCCTAAAAGAACATAGAATGACACAATAACCTTCTAAAATCACTTGAATATTATTTATTTTTATCAACTCCAATAAAAAGTAACAAAAAACAATTTGACCTAAAGTGGCCATCATTGAGTGAAAACATAGATTGGAAAAATCAATATTTGACAGTTGAGGTACTACTATTTCTTAGAGAATAACTTCCATTCTAACATCATTTTTAACCAAAGTTAACGGGAACAGTAAACACCATAGGCTCTATAGAAATTTAAAAAGATTTCTATCATTAGGTTCTTGTTTCGCTTGATCGTGATTCATCGAAACACTCGAATTTAGTTTTGGTGTTATATAAACAACTATTTGTACATTTCTCTTGATAGATGTAATAGTGGCTATAGATTTTAATATGGCTCAAAATCTAGATTATGTACTTGTAGGCTTCAGATTTAAGTAATTGTCCATGTTCATATCAATATTTCAGAGTAATCTTACAGATTCAATACAATTTTGAGATCAACTATTAGGTGGGTGAAGAGGTCAAAAGCAAAAGAACCAACATACATAGTGTTATTTATGGCTTAGACCTTCTTTAATCACATACACCAAAAAAAAAAACTCAAACACAAACTCTAAAAATCAAAGATCACTAAAATTGAAAGACAGAGTAAACGGACATACCCACCACCGCAACGTAGAAGAAATTGAGATGGAATCCGGTGGGTAAATATGATCATCATGCCCTACAAAAACCATGACAAACCACCAATCTTATGAAGCCCTGCAATTGATGAAAACTGCCAAAAGGTTCAAATATAGTTGAAAGAACGTGCAATCTCTAATCTTGAAGAATCGCCCATTCTTTCTTTCTTATCTCTATGATATTTTTACCCTAACTCAACAGATCACTCATTTCCAGTAGAACACTTGTAAAGCAAATAACATGGTAAACAGTCTGCCAATGCATTTCCTATATTTATATCTAAATTACTTTTCAGAACATTTAAAGCAGCAACATCAAGAGTTTGATGTAATTACTAATACCATACCTTTGTTGGATGTGAACCTAAATGATAATTGATGTGTTGTTTAGTGTATATGAAAAGTAGGTCCTTATACTATCAAATTTTAAATTTATAGAACCGGTTATTCATCAGGGGACTATACCAACACACTAAGGCAAGTATACCTGTCGTGCGTAGCATAGTATTGGTAAACACCGGGTTGTCGAACCTCAGGGACACGTACTTGTTAAAAACAGTCGATTAATAATTCAGCCGGGTTTTGTTTTATTTTGATTTTAACTTAGAAAAACTAAAGTGGACGGAAAATGAAAGCAATAAAATTGTTGTTTTTGAAAAGAAGATATTGGTAAAGGATCACTTAGACATGGCTCATCCAGCTTAGGTTTGACAAGTGTATCGGTAATGCGTTCTAACTTATCTCTGGGATGAACTGAGGTCCTAAGACAAGGCTTACCTAGTTCCTATAGATAGATTCACAGTTTAGGGTTATAGACACGCCCTAGACGCTTACTACTGTTCCATGGTTAAGTGCTGATAAGGTTGCGGTTTTATGAAGTGCCCTAGGCTGGGTCCCGAGTTATCGGTGGCTCAACTCACAACTAGTCGAAGGGTTAGGATAGGTATGGCCCTAACGGTCCTAGAGTTGTGAAGCGGTTACAATTGGGTTGATAGGTTGACCTAGTAGGTCCTAGACACGACTAAGCAGGAACATACCCGACCTATCAGTGAATGCTTGACTACTTGACAATGGCAAGGGTATCTACTAGCTAAGGGTAAGGTGATTTTTCACTCAAACTCTATGGTGGACTCCTAATCAAAATTCTAGGGTTTCCCTGATGATTGTGGCTATTTCTAGTCACGTGTACGCCGTAAATTCTGTTGTTCGGTTATACAATAGTGTCCTAACGATAGATGGCTTTGCAAGCTAGGGTTAGGGTTCCACAAGACCAGAGATCGACAAGAGACAATATAGGTATTCAATTCATCAACCACATCAAAGCAATTATGACTTTTACTTCATAAACGCAAATGTAAACAAAAACCGATAATTACAAAGTCAAACCATGGTTGGATTCGCCTCGCCTAAGCGATACGATAAGTTTCGCCAACCATATTAATGTTCAAACATAAATAAATCAGATCTAAACAAGAAGTCATGGCTAAATGTAAACACAATACCAAATAGAAGCTCGAATGATGAAAAACGCTAACTTTCGCCTCGTCGAGTGCTTCAAATCTTTAAATCTTCAAAGGACTTCAATGACGGCTTCCTCTGGCTTTTTCTCTGCTCTCCAATATGTTCCGAATGCTGGAAATGAGCCCTCTATCTATAGGGGCCGAAATCCAAAAATTTCCATAACTGAGTCTAGGGTCCTTCACGACCGTGAAGGGGCTCTCACGGCCTGCAGGCCAAGCCGTGAGACAGTTTCACTAGTTACAGCTCTAAGATCTTGGCTTCACAACCTAGGCTATCCAGGGAAAGGGTGCTTCATGGCCGTGAAAGGCTCTCACAGCTTGCAAGTCAGGCCGTGAGGCAGTTTTCACCGATGACTGGTTTGCGGCTCAGCATCACAGCTTGATCAAGTGCTTCACAGATTGGGCTATCCAGGGAAGGGGGTCTCATGGCCTGCAAGCCATGAAATTTTTCAGTAATTTTTTATTTTGACTTCTGCGTTTGACCGGTTGACCCGAACTTTGACTTTTCTTCGTTTTTCGCTTCGTTTTCCGTGCCAGCTTTGTTTAAACCTGAAAACTCACGATAATCATCAAAAATAAATATAATTTAACATTTTCAAGTTTATTTTGATGTTTTTAGCCCGAAATACATTGTCTTTTCATATTCAAAACCACACACATCAAACATCCCCATACTTAATATTGCTTGTCCCCAAGCAATCACTTTTAACCTCGACACTACTACATATTCAGGCCACGAGATTTACAATCAATACTAGGGTTTACATTCTCAAAGGTTTTAGCGGTTTGAAAACTCACAAAATATCTCAACAAAATAATGCGAACCATTTTTCTATATTTTTTCACTCAACTCACCAATTCACTCGACCTATGGTTGTAATATTTGAAGTGAACGCTCAAGTCAAGTATATCTAAGTGTTTCTTGAGTTTATATATGCTATCGTGTCGCCGAGTTCGTTATAGGATCCGACCAAAAAATGGAGGGGGATACTCAAACGTTTGCTCACATATACGGGTGTATGAGCTACCATCCAAACGTATAACTTCACGTATACGTACAGCCGTTTCACAATTTTCATTCACTACTACAAAAACTACCTTCCTTGACACGCGAACGATGACACTCGATAATTCTTGACGTGCAAAAACTGAAGTGTCAAAATAAAATGTCAATTATAGGTAATTTCTAAGAATTAATGACGCGCATTTTTGCGTGTCAAGAATTTCTGTCATATTTCAAAAAAAAAAACACGGAGGACATATAAAAGCCGCGTGTCAAGAAGGAAGTGTCGTTTTTTAATTTTTTGGCTCCACATTTCCCCCCAATATTTTTGCCCTAATTTTCAATTTTCCCCCAAAACACTCGGTCTTAACCCTTTTCATCGCCGCTCCAATCTCCATCTCCCTTCTCCTCCATTCTCACATCAGCTCCATCCCGGATTACAATTCTCCATCACTCCACAACCTTGTTCTTTTTCTATTGAAATCATACCCTAGTTTTTGCCATCGTTAGCGACCACGAACAACGCAAGCATCGTCAAAAGCACAAAGATGACGAAGAATTCAGGTTTGTGCATATATATATCATTCACCTAGGGCTTTTGTTTGTCAGATCTGGTTATTGTAAGATTTGACGATGAAAGCTTCGTCCATTTCATCTGAATCTAGGGCTTTTTTTGTGCTTCGATCGGTGAAAACCAGGTGGCTAACCACAGTTGCTGCTGTGAAGTCTTCGTCACCGGCACAACACTCTTCGCCGCTGCTGCTTACTGTTAATTCGTTAACATAGCCCCTCAACAAGCTCGAGCAAAAGCGAGTTCAGATTACGTCAAAACAAGCCTCCGCAAGCTTCTCCAACAAGATTGACTTTTAACTTTCCCCTTCCTTGTTGACATTTAACACAAGCGAGTTCAGTTTACTTCAACTTTTCAGTTTATTCATTCCATTTAGGTACTTTTATCTTCTTCGTTTCTTCCTTGTTGACATTTAACACATCACAATCTTCTCCAACACGATTGCTGTTGTAAATTAGGGTTCATAGCTTAAATTCATGCGAATGTTTTGTATTTAGAAAATTGTAGTTAATATATCTGATTGCTTGCTTCTTTTCTCTAATTGTTAGGAAGTCATCATCTTGGAATCGATGACACGAAGAACATCGCCAGAGTGTTGCAGCGTATGCTCATGGATGGTGCGGTTTTGGAGATTACTGCAAGGAGAAACCATTTAATTACAGAAAAGGTTGAATTCCTCTTTGAAAAGGTTGTCCTCTAGTCCTAGATGTTATGTTCTTCTTCTGTGTTATAGTTATTAGCCGATTGAATGAATATATTCATTTATTATTTGTTAGTTATTGATTGGAGTATACTGTTTGAACCCATGACTCATTTCTGTTGTTGGGTTAAAATACTCGAGCCGTATGTTGCATGTTAGGTGTTACCTGGATTCAAGTTTAAAAACGGTCCACAACCAAACCGCAACATGAATCAGACTCGACAGCTCTCTGGTTTTAGTCTAATCTATAAACCAAACTCCAGTTTTGTACCAATGTGGTTGGCTTCTATTAGTAGGATAATGTTTCTTATGTATACATCGCTTACTGTTAAATTCATCTTCCCGTAACCGCTTCATACGTTCTTTTACATGACTAACCATGTGAACGTCTATGTCGCTAGATAGAGGTGCAAAAATTGGTTCCTGATTTGTGTTTTGTATTTAGAAAATTGTAGTCTTCATATCTTATGGTTGTTGATATATCATATATGGGTTATTTTATTCTTGTTTACTGGTTTTGTATCTGGGCTTTTATCAGGTATGAGTTTTTGAGTACACAAACTGCAAAATTGTTGCTGAAACTTTACAGGTTCGTAGGAACAAACATTGTGGGCGAGTCTGTTTGCAGGAACAAACATTGTGGGCGAGTAGAATTTTCATTTGTTACATACTTAAAACCGTGCTTTTATGAAAATTCTTCATGGTCAGCTTTGTTATGATTTTTACATTATATATGTGAGAGAAATGCATACTTAAAACCGTACTATTCTTATATTAGTTTTGGCTTTGTAGAATTTTCATTTGATATTTTTAAAACTGGCAGGTTCGTGTTTTGGTGACAAAGGAATTTCTTCAGCTGCTACATGATGGTGTTCTACTTCAGCGCCCTTCTTGGCGAGTGGACAATGGTAGAGTTAATACCCTGTTGGATTCTGCTCTTCTCATGGCTGATCATTCAATATTTCCACATGGTAATTGATGTCTCCTTAAATCTCTATGTTCGGCTTCATTATCCAATACAATGTGAAAACAATCTAAAATATATTTGGCACACAAGGAGCATTTGGATTTGCGTTTTGAGGATACTGAATACTTAGAATCAGTTGTAATAACCACAGCTGCACGATTATTTGAACTCCAAAACTGATTATTACAAATTGAAGTCCCCCAAAATCAAATCCAAAAACCCCCTTTAATATTTGAGGCTGCCATTAGTTACTTACAATCTCTTGCTTCAGACTGCATCAGATACTTAAACTCCATAAAAAAAAGGTTGTCATATTTTCTCCTTTTATGTTTGATGCTATTCTTATAGTTTCCACCCTTATGGAGACAATGCGTAAACATAACAAAATTTAAAGCACGGTTTTAAGTATGCATGGAAACTCCTTCCAAAGGACTTCGAATGACTTTAAGCATGAAATGAGGTAATCATATGATTTGTTAAAAGTTTGTGCCATGTTCTAATGTTGTGTATTGTTTTGTAGTTTTATTTGATCAGGCCTTATCCACACTGGACCACACATAACACATATAAGTACTCTGTTTCTTCTTCATACATACATGCTCATTGGGGTGTTATATAAACTAAAACGAGTATTGTACTCATTTAGGTTTATCAACAGGTATTTTTTTCTTGTACTAGGTTGTTTTTTTTTGCAGTTATATATGATTGTTAAAACTGATTAACAGTGGATTTTGCTACTGGTTGTTTTTTCCTTGTGCTTATTCCAAACCACACCTACCATGGCTGAAGGACAATGTACATGAGAGTTAACAGTGGATTTTGCTACTGGTTATATTCTTGCTGCATTTGATGGGGTTAGCTTTTATCAACTAATATTATAATTTCCTCTTTGTTATGGCTATAGGTTGCAAAGCTGGGTGGCCGGGTTGAGTAACGGGTCAAAACTGGTAAGTTTTTAGTATGGTCTGGTTGGGTTGGATTCTTGGACACTTGGTAAGTTTTTAATATGGTCATGTTAGATTCTTGGACAATGCTCAGACCGAGTTATAGCATGGTCACAGAATCCTGATATTCTACCCAATCACCAAATCTTTGTTTAATTGATGAATCTCGTGCATATTGACAAATCTAGAATATTTACAGATCCTATTAGCCATTTTATGAGTCAAGTGGGTGTTTCTTTTTGGCTTCAATATGACCATTTTTATTAGTATTAAAATACCTCCATTTTGACCAGTTTTAGTTTGCACTTTATCTGATCTACAGGTCTAGCCGGATTACTTTGAAATCCGACTTGTGCAGGGATCTTCTGCCCAGATGGATTTCCAGAGAAACTAAACTCAGGCATGTCATCCTCATCTCGGGCAGCAGCAGCAACAACAGCCCCAGGACCAAAACCAGGAGGTATGTTGTCATCGTCGTCATCATTGTTATTAGGCTGTTGTGGTGGCATATGGTTGACATATTTTGGTATATTTCATGTTTAACTGGTATTTACATGGTTCCATGTTGATGTATTCCAGGAAAATGCAGCACTCATGAAGCTCTCAGCATATAAAGAGTATCCATTTGTATTAGATTTATTATAGGGATATAAATGTTAGTAGCAAGGATCCATTTGTAAACTCATTAACTTTGTAATGTTTGCTATATATATGAAATGTATTATTTATTGTTGTTAGAGTATTTTTTTTATTTTGTATTGTCAGGTTAAATGTCATTTAATGTAGAAATTAGTGATTTACAAACAAATAATTTTTTTTTATTTTTTAAAAAACATTCTTGACGCGCAAAAATGCGTGTCATCTCCCTTTATGACTGGGGCTTCCTTGACGTGCATTTTATGACGCGCATTGCGCGTCATAAAATGCGCGTCATCGTTTGCGCGTCAAGAGCTTCTTGACACGCATTTTGCGCGTCAAGAAGCTTCTTGACCCCCGCATCCTTGACGCGCATTTGCGTGTCAAGAAGGCCCTTTCTTGACGCGCAATGCACGTCAAGAAAGCCAGTTTTTGTAGTAGTGATTGTGATTTACTCATTTTTTTTCTTTAGCTTGATTTAGGGTTTTTCAACCTTTCAATTCAAGACTAATTTTTTTTTATTTTTGTCTTCTCTCTCTCTCTCTCTCTCTCTCTCTCTCTCTCTCTCTTTTTTGATGTATATACTGGGGTTATGCAGAAACTCCAGTATCTTCGAGCAATTGACGACCCGGAGAAGATCCATAACGACTCAAGGCGATTACTTGAACACGGTCTCAACATAAACCTAGAACATGTTTTAGATATACGGCATCCCTCATGACTATGATTTTTTTCATTTTTCACCTAAATATATTTTTCTTTTTGTAGGCTTAATCTCACAAGGGAAATTGGCTGAGTGGGTTTTTGTTGGTTCACAAAACTCGATCGAAAAACTTTAATCATGTGATTTTTATAAAAATAAACCTTTAAGGAAAACCATTCTTGCGACTTGCAGATACGATAAGGCACACATATATTATCTATGATTTATGTTAAAAATGGTGTACTTTCGTGTCATGTGAGATTGGGAAAAAATTTCAAAATTTGGGATTTTCAGACTTTTGATGTGGTAAGGGAGTTACAACCAATCTCCTTAGCCAACCCTTTCCATCCCCATACTTAGGCGACTGCATTGCCCTCAATACAGAAAATAATAATAATAATTAAAAGCGTTGGATAAAAGGAACTCCCTGAATTTAGTGATTGCCCAATATTCTCACTTCCACACACATCGAACACCTGGAACTTGCATCATTCCATGTCTCGAGCAGTCGAATTCCTGAAAACTAAAACACAAAAGCAAAACACACCAAAATAAAATTAAATTAAACCATCGGGTTGCCTCTCGGAAGCGTTTAATTTATTAATGAGTCGTTAGCTAGACTCGGCCGCCATCCTCAATCAGGCGGCTTCTCCTTTATTTGCTTCCCACCGAGCCCATGTGGACTCTTTCTCATTTCATTCCAGGAAAATAGTGTGGTCATCGGGCCACCAACTTTTATTTTTCCCGCGTCCAAATTTTAATTGACCTGAGATATACTGAAGGAGATAGTCATAAGAATTAGGGATTCTCGGGCATCCCCATACTTGAACGTTTGGCCGATCCTTCTCAGCAAGTGTTGCAATCTGTGGGTTCTGAAGGTTTGGTGGCGATCCACTCTCATGCTTGTCCATGGTTTGGTGGTCACGGATCTCTGGAGGTTGATGTGAAACCTCCCCTTGCGACTCTATTTCCACAACCATATCAGGCAGTCTTTCTTTTAAGTCATTCCGAGGCTTTAGAAGTGCATTGGTTTTCGCAAGATCTTGTGATGGTTCGAATGACCCAGTTGCCTCAACTATGAGTGACATGGTGAGGCTCTCATCTCCTGGTTCCAAGATCATCTCGGCCTTAAAGGCTTCTTTTTCGTCTAGCGGCTCTTCCTTAGGATCCCCATACTTGGGGTCTTTCATATCTTCACCTTCGAACATTTCGTCATCTTCCCCTAGTAGTGGTGCATCCAATTGCTCATCTTCGAATTCAGCTAGCATTTCTACATCCAGTGCCATCTCATCTTCTATCTGTGATTCCTTCAGTAAGTCTTGCGGTGTATACTTCTTGTAGAATGTTTGTGAAGTATAATATGATTCAAATGAGTCACTTTCAAGTGCGTCATCCTCAACAACGGGAATCGATGTCTCTATTGACTCAACTACGTAGATATGCTCCTCTTGCTTTAGGTAATGTGGGACTAGAAGTATGACATATGATGAATCTTCTTCATAATCGAATGGGTCATGGTCCATTACCGTCTCCAATTTCAGGTCTTGATCACCTATATAATGATATGTGAAGGGTTGCTCTTCACTCTAGTGTTCTTCTTCGGTGATATTCCCTGTTTGTTACATGATTGCTCCGAGTTGCTCATCTATGCAACTCAGTAGTCCCTTGTTAGGATTAGGATCAACTTCAGTTTCTCTTATATGGTGCAGTGATGCCTCGGATCGCTCATTCATTGGCTTGGTACACACACTCGAGCTCTTCATGTAGTCAATCATTTCTCTCATCATCTCACGAAAGTTGGGTCCTTCCTCTATATAAGGGCAGCTTTGTGTGTTGTGAGGATCCTCGTATAATTCGCACCATTCACTTGTATACATTTTATAATGATCACGATAGTATTCTTGGTAGTAATCCCCGTAGTAACGCTCCATGGGAATTATCGCAAATGTTGCTCAAATCGAAAAGATCACGAGTGCGAGATAGGATTGAAGAAATTAAAATGACAAATATAAAAAAATAAAATATACACAAATAAAAGAAAACAAATATTCACAAAGCTAAACTACTAATTACGACTATTCTTAACGCTACCGTATCCCTGGCAACGGCGCCAAAAACTTGATGTGTTGTTTAGTGTATATGAAAAGTGGGGTCCCACACTATCAAATTTTAAATTTGTAAACTGGTTATTCACCAGGGGACTATACCAACACACTAAGGCAAGTATACCTGTTGTGTGTAGCACAGTATTGGCAAACGCCGGGTTTGTCGAACCTCAGGTACACAAATTTGAAAAAATAGTCAATTAATAATTTAGCCGGGTTTTGTTTTTGTAATTTTGAAAATTAATTGTAATAATGATTACTAAAACAATGCAATTAAAATTAGCGGAGAAAATTCAGTATTAAGACAGGATCGCTTAGGCATTGTCTTCCTTACCTAGGTTTGATAGACGCACAGGTTACGTTTATGCCTTATCGTTATAGTGAATTAGGGTCCTGAGACAAGGTTAAGGACTGATAAGTTGGTTGTGCTTCAAAGTGCCCTAGGCTAAGTCCGAGCTATCGGTAACTCAACTCACAACTTGTTGAAGGGTTAGGGTAGGATTGGTCCTAACGATTCTAGGGTTGTGAAGCACTTGTGTTCCTATTGCATGGTTGACCTAGAAGGCCCAAGATACGACTGAGCAGTGGTAGACCCGACCTATCGGTGACTAATCGGTTACTAGACAATATCAAGGGTGGCTACTAGCAGAGGGTAGGTGATTTCTCACTCATCCGTATAGGTTGGACTCCTAATCGAATACTGGGGTTTCCTAACGATCCCGACTATTTCTAGTTCGTGCGTACACCACAGATTCTGTAATTCGGTTATACGATATATTCCTAACTCAAGATGGGTTGCATGCTTCAGCTAGGTTTTTTATAAGGTTAAGAAATGGACCATATTTAATAGGGAATTTCAATTACATCAACCAAACAATAAGAACAAAACGTTTACTTTGAAAACATAATCATAAATGAAAACCGATACAATAAATGATCAAACCATAGTTGGATTCGTCTTGGCCTTAACGATCTTATAAGTTTAGCCAAGAATTTTCATATTCATAAAGAAATAAACAAAGTTCAAATTGAAATGCATAATCAAACTCAAACAAAATGCCGAATTGTAGCTCAAAATGATGAAAATCGAAGATTCTCGACTCGTTGAATGCTCCAGGTCTTCGAATGCTTCAAAAGGCTTCACTCTAGGCTTGTTCTCTGCTTCTTGGACGAGTTTTGGTGATTGGCGAGGTCCCCTAATTATAATATTGCGAAATTTTGGGTTTCCATAATTTTCTGGTCCGGCGCACTACTTGCAAGCTGTGGGAGAGTCTTTCACGGGATGGGAAAATGGTGTGCCATCGGCAAATCAGCTCTGATCTCGGTGACTGGGCCGCAAGGCGTGGGACTGTGTCGGCACGCGGCTTGGAGGCCATGAAAGGCCCTTTCACAGCTTTGGCAAGTGGTGTGATGGCCAAAATCAACTCTTCAAGTCACACTACGTCAAAATTCACCTTTGGCCACGGAAAAAAACCGTGACAAAAGGTGTTTGGTCACGTTTTTTTTTTCATTCCAACCGACACCATAGGTGCCGTGACCATATGTACCCTACGGCCACGTTACAATATCAGTGGCTGAAGCCACCTATAAGCGTGGCTAAAGGGTACCAATATTTGTTGTTGTAATCAAACAATTCTTCAGAATAGCGTGGTGAAAGGGTCCCAACGGCCACATGTGTTTTTTTAACGTGGCCTTTGGTATCTTATGGTCACGTATATTTGTGTTTTAGCCACATACATTATAAAAATACGTGGCCAAAGGGTTGCTGAAATCATACATTTTGTCACAGTACGAGTGGCCAAAGGGTGGCAACGGCCACGTTAAAGTATCAAAAGCGTGGCCTTTGGTATTATATGGTCACGTATATTTGTGTTTTAGCCACATATATTTGGAAAAAAAAAGTGGCCAAAGGGTAGTTGAAATCAGATATTTTGTCCCAATACGTGTGGCCAAATGGTGGCAACGACCACGTTAAGATATAAAAAGCGTGACCTTTGGTATTATATGGTCACGTATATTTGTGTTTTATCCACATATATTTGGAAAAAGAAAGTGGCCAAAGGGTAGTTGAAATCATACATTTTGTCTCAATACGCGTGGCCAAATGGTGGCAACGGCCACGTTAAGATATAAAAAGCGTGACCTTTGGTATTATATGGTCACGTATATTTGTGTTTTAGCCACATATATTTGGAAAAAGAAAGTGGCCAAAGGGTAGTTGAAATCATACATTTTGTCTCAATACGGGTGGCCAAAGGGTGGCAACGGCCACATTAAAATATAAAAAATGTGGCCTTTGGTATTATATGGTGACGTATATTTGTGTTTTAGCCACATATATTTGGGAAGAAGAAAAAGTAACCAAAAGGTTGTTGAAATCAGATGGGTCCTTACTATACGCGTGGTCAATTTAAAAGCTATTACAAAATATTAATTACAAATCAAATAAAATTCAATTACAAGTCAATACAAATGAAATACAAATAAAAAATTAAAGAAAATTACACTGCATACAAGCATTATTCTCAATCTAATTCAATTACAAGTCAACAACACTACCGCGTACGCGGTCTTCATCTTCAACTGTCCAGATTTGAGCTTAATTAGGACCATTTTTTATTGTATTCCTTCCTATACCAAAACATATAATTGATAATTAGGTTATGGAAATTGATCATAATATATATAGCAATTTTGAAATACTTACCACCATGATAGATATGGACTGAGGAGTGCCATTTTATTGCAAGTAGTATAGGTCATCAGGTCCTACAGTTCAATTGATTTCCAGATGAACATTAGATATCCAGATGAACTTAAAACATCCGGATGAAGATCACATTAAGTTCCAGATCAACTTCAAAGTCAGTTGAACTTTGTTTGCTACACATCTCACCATTTGTTCCAACAATCCCTAGCTGGCCCAAGTGTTTGAGGTACCAAATAACATTTAAAGTGGGACTACATGACATTACCAAACAGATTACTGTGAAACTATAGAACGGAATGAAACTTGACTCGCAAATATTTACCTTTTTCTTTTCAACCGCTTCAGACGAGGTTGATCGACCACTGATTTCACGCCCTACAGTTCAATTAAATACTTTATGTAAATGAGCAATCAAACCTATAATGAGTTTGACAAATACTAACCGTTGTGTGTATGTCAACATGATTAGTGCTGTGGCTAGATCCAACAAAAATCTCCTTAGAATTTTCCTAGAACAATGTTTTTGAATTGGTAAAAAGTTAGAGCAGAATAATGACGCAGACCTATCATGAAAGTATTTATTCTGTTTTTTTAATCTAACATAAGTTGTTCCAGTTTTATTCATATAGATTATGTATATACTCTATTTTTTTCATATTAACATACATTTTCAATGAATCATAGCAGGGCCCCATTTAACTCATAACTTTGTTCTTACATGAAGTATATATTCTTATGTACCAGGAACTTGCATCTATTTGTGTTCTTCAGGAACAAGAGTTCATCCGGATTGTGTTCTTCATGAACAAGAGTGTATGTGATTATAAGGTACTTGAAAATAGTATGATTAAGTTGTGATGTAAAGAATTCACCTCTGTAGATGCCGGAGCATTAAGTTTATGTGGTAACGGTGGTCCAATTGCAGATAGATGAGCTATAAGTAGATCAAGTTTTTTCTCCGATTCTTGAATCTTCAAGAAGAGGGCCTTAATTTTTTCATTTTTTTCATCCCTAAGAAGTCTCTCCTCTTTAAGTTCGAACTTAAGTTTTTCCAATTGACCATCAGTGTTGTTGGATCGATCCTTGAATTTTGTACAATTAACAGAATGTAGTTAGATGCTTTTTAACAAAGTACATAAATAGGAAAGCATGTAGACCCTATTGATTCATTATCTCTTAGTTAGTTCTTAATAATTAATATATCACATAAAGACCCTATTGATTAATTATTTGATATCTTATACACAAATTAAAGACATCTAAAGGGAAGAGTGGAACACATCATGTCTTCAGTGGATATAAACAAACAGTTCACCATTTCTAGCAAAGTAGCAGATGCATGACATCAACATTCTTCTATTCTTCTACAGGGGATTTAAACTACAATTTCTTTATTTTGTACCCCTCTAACATGAACCTACAAAAAATGTTGGAAACATTCCTATATATGTCCTCTAGGATCATTTCCTAGCTAGTAATGACCAGAGTAACGTAAATTAGTTCTTAATTATTAATACATCACATAAAGATCCTATTGACTAATTATTTAATATGTTATATGTCACAACCCCGAATTTTCAGGTTAATTTTTTTTTCCTTTTATCATCTATTTATTTTATGATCATTTGATCTCCGTCTAAACTACCGTCTTGGATCCGGATTAAAGACCAACATGAGCTATGATTTCTTGCTTAGGAATAAACTCTTTAGTTACATCCGTAAGCACTAGCCTAGTCAGCTTATAGTAAAACACTCGGGTTATAAAAAGAAAACTTACGACTAAATAAATAAACACGTGGTACGTAGTGTATAAATAAACATCCTTATACCATCTCAAACTACTACATAATATTTTCTTTAAATAACACACCTAATGATCTAAACTACCTATTTATAAAACTCTACACATTTACAAATTATAAATAGTAAAATAATTAACCCTTTTAAAAATAAACGAACCCAAACTCCAAAAATTGACTCTCATTAAACATATAACTTATTAAATAATTTATCATGCTATATTCTGTATATACATACAAAACACACTCTTACGAAGAATGTTAAATTGGTTTCTAGTATTTTTATTTTCATGAACTCAGGGGTGTATGAGTGCAACTGCTAACTAGTCAATAGAATTAATTCTATTGTATTTTCAAATAAATTATTCCCAAACCCCCACCCCGAATGCCACTAACACAACCCCATTTCCCATTTTTAGTTTTAATTTTCTTTTCATTCCTTCTCCAAAATGCATGAATCTGGAAAATCACTATAATCTTAAACCACCAATCCTTGAATATGCATATCTTTCCCCAAATCCATCCAAAATATTTCACAAATCTTCCCAAGATTTTGCAGAGATTTTCCATTTTCCTCTCTCTACATTTCCCCATTCTATTTAAACCAACTTCCTCCTTCACTAGAAACCCACCAAAAACAATCTACTCACTACAAGAAAAATCAGTCGAAGTAATGGAAGTTTGTTGGTAACCAGAAATCTGAAGATCAAGGCTCGTCATCTCCACCACCATTTTGTATCTTAACTCACTGGTACAGACCATTCATCCTCAAAACTTCATATTAATACACTAATTGTTTTCTGCCATGTTAAGCACACACAAAAAGGAAAAGTATAAGAATTTTCCTAGTAATAATAATAATAATACGGTATAACCCGGTGGATAATAGTAGTTATCAAACTCTTGACTAATCCATCGAAGTAAACTTAAATATTAATGGGATACTTCAAAGGTACAATTATGGAATTGTTGGTATGGGTCACCAGCGACAACAAGAGGCATAGTACTATGTGACATAAATCATATTTTCTTTATTTTTTTTTATGACACGAGTAAGAGTTAAAATGTGTAATTATGGAGTTGTGGGTAGGGAATTTCATGTGACATTTTACTAGCAGGAAGAATTGAAATTATTATTTTTATTATTAAATTATAAATACTGAGTCATAACTTTCAGACATAAGTTATAAACATGAGTCCATCTTATGCAACAGTATTATACACATGGGTATGTTAATATGACTATTTTTATTAAGTCATCACTTTAGACATAAAGTTAGGAACTAGAAATGTAACTATGAAATTTTAAGTTGTATGCTAGACTCCTGCTTAAATTTATATTGACTAAATAAAAATTTTATTTTTAACTATGTGACACAAAATTGCATGTTTAGAGACTAAAAGAGTAATTACCAAATTGTGATACTGTGCCGTCTCTCATGTGCACAGAATATTTGATTTCAACGTACTTTATTGTAAATATTATCATTATTACATTTATTCGAACTATTAAGTTATGACTAACTAAATAAAATTAAACAAAATTTCATGTCACGTAACTAAACAAAAATTCCTTTTAAATATAAATATATATACCATTAGTTTAAATGTGTGTGTATATATATATATATATATATATATGCGTAAATAGTTAAACACAATTTCCAATCTAGTTTATAAAATAATTAGTTAATTATGCCTTTAAACCATGGCTTAATTAATCCACCCACATGCACGGTTAGGACGTACCTCGTATTATACTTAATAGTATTATGTTATGTGAACTAGGAGATCTTTTAAACGGTGATCGTATCTAGCCACTTCACTTCAAGACTTTGGTGAGTTTCATAACTCTAAAGTCCCCCTTTTTACTTAAACTTTTGGGGCGAAATACATGCTCACGAGTCAAACTATTTTTTATGGTGTATATTAACGTGCACTTTGTGCAATCATTAACTCTTTGAGCCACATACATATGTGGGTAGTACTACTTGACATTGGGACCATGGAAATCCCACCTCTGCACGGTGCTTTCCCCTAAGGTGAATTGGGGAATACTCGACCATCGGCCAATTTTTGGCTACTTAGTTAACGTTGGTTAACTCGTCGCTTACACCACGTTCTGGCATCATGTATGTATGTAGAGTAAGTGTAATGTAAACGGGGTTTGCATTTAGACATTTGCTCACCTTAAGGTTGCGACCTTGAGACGGATTGATTGGTGGATACATTGTGACATGCTTATATATACACTTACTACTTTTATTGCCGGCTATTATTGTGTCAAGTTATGGACTCACTAGCTTTATAGCTAACGTATTATTTTGAGCATGTGTTTCAGGATGTTGATTGCTAAGGACTTTAGATGGCTTTTCTAAATATGGATGCTAAAGTACCGCTTAGAAGACCTACCCTCTTTCCTAGAAGACCTCAACGCTATTAATAAACGACTTATGTTTCTTTATGTTTCGCGATGTATTTGTATTTCCTAACAACTTGTATTGACTCTGATGTCATGCAAGGGTTCCACCCATTGCCTTATCTATTTAAATAAAAATGGTCCTTATGTAGTTGATCCGATGACTTCTGTTGCTCTGAATATGATGCCAGTTAGTCGCATCTTGGTTGGGAAAACCGGGGTGTGACAGAGTGGTATCAGAGCCGAAGGTTAGCGCGAATTAGGATCAACTTCCTCCTAAGCCCTAACCGTGAACTACTAAGGACCCTGACCTCGGAAGACCTTCCTAAACACAAGATGACTTATGAACTTAAACCCATGCCTTAGCTAAGATTAATATTTCCAATAATTCAAACAAAAAAAAAACAACAAAACTTATACATGCATATTCATATCTACCTATGTGTTGAGCTTCTTGTTGTGTAGAAAATGGCAGGTAACCAAGATAAAGGAAATGGAGTTTTGATTGAGGCGGGGTCATCTCACCCAAGTACTCGCAGGGATATTCTCGAGTACATCAACTTAGGAAATGAGAAAAATTCGCCCACGAATCCCACCACTCAGAGCAGCAGCGGTTCTCAACACCCTCCCGTTAAAAGGTTTAAACGTACTGCGAGAATAAGAGTAAGGCCTCCCGCTGCGAAAGTTAGGAGCCTTTCATCACCCGCACCACCAGAACCGACTGCACTCCGAGCACCTATGACTCTCGCTTCGACGACACATCACCTGCCACTCAACAACACGAATTGGGATGCAGTGGCACGCCATAGTGTACATGGGAGGTACTCGGCCCATTTTGATGACCCCTACACCTTTGGAAGCTCTAGGTCAAACTTTTCGGTTGAACAAGACCCGTACTTTCATGCAAGTCCCGTTGTCATAGAGACTTTAATATACTATACCCCTCGAACCCTCCATGAGGCGTCAGAGGCGCAACAAGAACTCCTGGAGAGCCAGACTCGTGAAAATGAGCCTCATGGTGCCCTGAAGGAAACCAAGCCAGAAGTGAAGAACGTTTATAAAAGAAGACGAAGACATTGATTTTTTCCTTGTCTTTTTGTATTCACATTATTAGCACCGCACTTTAGACTTTTTGCATGCTGTTTTTCGTTTATCATTAACTACCCTACTAGTACTAGACCACTAGTATAGTTTTGGTTTGATCTATCTCTCTGGTTGACTTCTATAACTATAAACATTCATTACGGTTACCCCTACACTTATATATTATAGTGAAACTTGTATCATTCTAACAACCATTAATCATATAGAAAATGGTGAACACTCGACGAACGGAAAAGATCGGACCTTCTTCCAAGGAAAAAGGAAAAGGAACACGATCTGAACACACACCCGACGGGGATGAACGCACCATAACTCAAGAATATACCCACCCAAGGTCTAAGGAGAATGACATACCCGAGAATAGCCTAGAAAGAATGATTGCTGAAGGTATTGCCAAGGCAATGCCCGAGTTTGTTGCCCAACTAAAGAGGGCAAAAGGCGTTGAAAAGTCTAAGCGAAGTATGGAGCGCACCGAAGAACATAGCGTCAACAACCATAGCAACTCCCAAGGTGATGATGATGACGATGCTAACAGTGAACTAAGGAAAGGTTGTAATTACAAAACCTTCATGTCTTGCAAACCTAACAGTTTCTACGGAAAAGAAGGAGCAACTGGTGCGATAACTTGGTTGGAAGAAATGGAAGCTACTCTTGACATCAGCGATTGTGAACCTAAAGACAAAGTAAGGTTTGCTGCTCACTCTCTGAAGGCGGAAGCCCTAGCCTGGTGGAATATGGTTCTAAAAACTAGAGGCAAGAATGTCGTGTACCGGATGCGTTGGGAAGAGTTCAAGGAGTTGATCATGGAGAAGTTTTGCCCCATCAACGAGATAGAGAAGTTGGAAGCATAATTTTTAAGCTTGGAGATGGTCGGGGCCGCACATTTGGAGTACACGAATCGGTATGAGATAATATATAGGCTTGTGCCCCATCTCGTCACACCCGAATCAAAGCGGAATGGACGCTATATATGGGGATTAGCTCCACAAACTCGGGGCATGGTTCGATCTGCGAGGCCTGCTACTTTTCAAGCGGCAGTTGACATTTCCGGAGCTTTAACCGATGAAGCCGTACGGAGCGGAACCTTCAAAGGACCTAGCTTGAATACCTCAAAGAGAAAACTCGAGGACTACAAATGTGACGTGACGTCGACTAATGAATCGAGTATGCGCGGCTACAAGGGTAAGCACCCACTCTGTACGAAGTGCAACAGGCACCACGAAGGGCAATGTGAAAAGAGAGGACACTCGTCAAAGGAATGCTTCAAGTGTGGTAAACATGGGCACCTGTCAAAGGAATGTACCGCCTCCCCAAAATGCTTTGAGTGTGGCGAAACTGGGCACCTCAGGTTTGATTGCCCGAAACTAGAGGGAGAAAATGCCGACACCACCGCTAGAGCAAAGGGAAGGGCATTGGTTATGAATGCCGATGAGGCTAGGATGTAGCCTACGTAGATTAATAAACAAATTTCAAGGACGAAATTTAAATAAGTAGGGGAGAATGTCACAACCCCGAATTTTCAGGTTAATTTTTTTTTCCTTTTATCATCTATTTATTTTATGATCATTTGATCTCCGTCTAAACTACCGTCTTGGATCCGGATTAAAGACCAACATGAGCTATGATTTATTGCTTAGGAATAAACTCTTTAGTTACATCCGTAAGCACTAGCCTAGTCGGCTTATAGTAAAACACTCGGGTTATAAAAAGAAAACTTACGACTAAATAAATAAACACGTGGTACGTAGTGTATAAATAAACATCCTTATACCATCTCAAACTACTACATAATATTTTCTTTAAATAACACACCTAATGATCTAAACTACCTATTTATAAAACTCTACACATTTACAAATTATAAATAGTAAAATAATTAACCCTTTTAAAAATAAACGAACCCAAACTCCAAAAATTGACTCTCATTAAACATATAACTTATTAAATAATTTATCATGCTATATTCTGTATATACATACAAAACACACTCTTACGAAGAATGTTAAATTGGTTTCTAGTATTTTTATTTTCATGAACTCAGGGGTGTATGAGTGCAACTGCTAACTAGTCAATAGAATTAATTCTATTGTATTTTCAAATAAATTATTCCCAAACCCCCACCCCGAATGCCACTAACACAACCCCATTTCCCATTTTTAGTTTTAATTTTCTTTTCATTCCTTCTCCAAAATGCATGAATCTGGAAAATCACTATAATCTTAAACCACCAATCCTTGAATATGCATATCTTTCCCCAAATTCATCCAAAATATTTCACAAATCTTCCCAAGATTTTGCAGAGATTTTCCATTTTCCTCTCTCTACATTTCCCCATTCTATTTAAACCAACTTCCTCCTTCACTAGAAACCCACCAAAAACAATCTACTCACTACAAGAAAAATCAGTCGAAGTAATGGAAGTTTGTTGGTAACCAGAAATCTGAAGATCAAGGCTCGTCATCTCCACCACCATTTTGTATCTTAACTCACTGGTACAGACAATTCATCCTCAAAACTTCATATTAATACACTAATTGTTTTCTGCCATGTTAAGTACACACAAAAAGGAAAAGTATAAGAACTTTCCTAGTAATAATAATAATAATACGGTATAACCCGGTGGATAATAGTAGTTATCAAACTCTTGACTAATCCATCGAAGTAAACTTAAATATTAATGGGATACTTCAAAGGTACAATTATGGAATTGTTGGTATGGGTCACCAGCGACAACAAGAGGCATAGTACTATGTGACATAAATCATATTTTCTTTATTTTTTTTATGACACGAGTAAGAGTTAAAATGTGTAATTATGGAGTTGTGGGTAGGGAATTTCATGTGACATTTTACTAGCAGGAAGAATTGAACTTATTATTTTTATTATTAAATTATAAATACTGAGTCATAACTTTCAGACATAAGTTATAAACATGAGTCCATCTTATGCAACAGTATTATACACATGGGTATGTTAATATGACTATTTTTTTTAAGTCATCACTTTAGACATAAAGTTAGGAACTAGAAATGTAACTATGAAATATTAAGTTGTATGCTAGACTCCTGCTTAAATTTATATTGACTAAATAAAATTTTTATTTTTAACTATGTGACACAAAATTGCATGTTTAGAGACTAAAAGAGTAATTACCAAATTGTGATACTGTGCCGTCTCTCATGTGCACAGAATATTTGATTTCAACGTACTTTATTGTAAATATTATCATTATTACATTTATTCGAACTATTAAGTTATGACTAACTAAATAAAATTAAACAAAATTTCATGTCACGTAACTAAACAAAAATTCCTTTTAAATATAAATATATATACCATTAGTTTAAATGTGTGTGTATATATATATATATATATATATATGCGTAAATAGTTAAACACAATTTCCAATCTAGTTTATAAAATAATTAGTTAATTATGCCTTTAAACCATGGCTTAATTAATCCACCCACATGCACGGTTAGGACGTACCTCGTATTATACTTAATAGTATTATGTTATGTGAACTAGGAGATCTTTTAAACGGTGATCGTATCTAGCCACTTCACTTCAAGACTTTGGTGAGTTTCATAACTCTAAAGTCCCCCTTTTTACTTAAACTTTTGGGGCGAAATACATGCTCACGAGTCAAACTATTTTTTATGGTGTATATTAACGTGCACTTTGTGCAATCATTAACTCTTTGAGCCACATACATATGTGGGTAGTACTACTTGACATTGGGACCATGGAAATCCCACCTCTGCACGGTGCTTTCCCCTAAGGTGAATTGGGGAATACTCGACCATCGGCCAATTTTTGGCTACTTAGTTAACGTTGGTTAACTCGTCGCTTACACCACGTTCTGGCATCATGTATGTATGTAGAGTAAGTGTAATGTAAACGGGGTTTGCATTTAGACATTTGCTCACCTTAAGGTTGCGACCTTGAGACGGATTGATTGGTGGATACATTGTGACATGCTTATATATACACTTACTACTTTTATTGCCGGCTATTATTGTGTCAAGTTATGGACTCACTAGCTTTATAGCTAACGTATTATTTTGAGCATGTGTTTCAGGATGTTGATTGCTAAGGACTTTAGATGGCTTTTCTAAATATGGATGCTAAAGTACCGCTTAGAAGACCTACCCTCTTTCCTAGAAGACCTCAACGCTGTTAATAAACGACTTATGTTTCTTTATGTTTCGCGATGTATTTGTATTTCCTAACAACTTGTATTAACTCTGATGTCATGCAAGGGTTCCACCCATTGCCTTATCTATTTAAATAAAAATGGTCCTTATGTAGTTGATCCGATGACTTATGTTGCTCTGAATATGATGCCAGTTTGTCGCATCTTGATTGGGAAAACCGGGGTGTGACATTATACATAAATTAAAGACATCCAAAGGGAAGAGCATAACACATCATGTCTTCAGTGGATATAATTAAACAAACAGTTCACCATTTCTAGCAGTGTACATAAAGAAGAAATGAGGTTCACCAGTAACATGAATCTACAAACATGTGCATATGCTTGACCTCAACATTCCTAGCATAAAAATAACTAATTTAGCATGCTCCCCAGTCATTTAAGAAGGTAAATAACTAATTTAGCATAAAATGAATGGGTTGAAATGAATGGAGAGGATATCTGCAATATATACCCTTTCCTAATCAATTCTGTATGAAACGAAATTTTATCGATCTGTAACTGTAACTGTACACAAATACAGGGATCCCAAGTTAAACGAGTATCAATGATAAACAAAAGAAACAATTTTATGAAAACAGATTGTAATTAATGAAACGGAATAACTTGACAATTACCGTTTTCTGGACTGATTGGTCTCCCAAATCACATCCCACTTCTGAAGAATCGCTAGCGCTGTCTGTTGAAGCTATTCGTTGTTGAAACTCCATGAAAGATGTGAATGATATGGATGAGAAAGAAGACCTAGTTATTCGCTGGAGGTTTTTAATTGGAAATTTTCTGATAAAGTGAGAGGGAAAAGTATCTGATGAATCGATAATAAGTAAATTTAGTTCGAAATTTTGGGTGTAGTTTGAACTAATGGTGGGAAATTCAAATTTTTTGGTGAAAAATTTTAATTAAAAGGGGGGGAATTGTTCAAACTGATAATAAAACCCAAAATTAATATAAACAATATGTATATTAAACATAATTAAACCTAAAATTAAACATAAACATAATTAATTAATTATTTAAATGTCTCCACGTGACTCTTCCAGCGGGTTCTTCTTGAAGATGAAATTCATAACTGTGATCCTTTAAGCAGATCTGGATGACGATCGGAGTTAAAAGCCCTAATTAACAAAATTATGTTTTAATATATATATATTAACTTTATTATTTTCTTTTAGATATAATAAACAAGATTTTAATAACACGTGCCTTGTGGCCGTGATAACGCAACTACAAAAAACGGATACATTACTAAAACACAACTCGAAAATGAAAATGATAAATTACTATGCAATTCAGAACAAAAATACCAAAAGACCGCCATGTTGTGAATTTCTCATGTATAATAATTTTGTTTCCAAAAATATTAAACGACGTCCAATTAGGATGGTGAGGACCAACTAGACTCAATGAGGACTAAATACTGACAATTAGCGTCATTTAAGATACTTTAGTGAAGACCAGTTATGGTCAATTAATATGGTCAATGAATACGAATTAGGACCAGTTCAATGAGAAGGTCGATTATGCTCATAGGACCGATAAGGACGGAGCATGTAGGAAGTGACTAATGAGGATTGATAATCAAGTATGACCAATTAGGACTAATTGGGGCCAATTAGTTAAAATGAGGACCAATGATACCAATAAGGGTAAATCAGGGTTAGTGATGGTCGATTAAGACTAATTAGGTTCAATTAGGGTCAATGAGGACCAATTAGGACCAATGATGGTCGAATATGCTCGATTAGGACCAATAAGGATGAATTATGACTTATTAGGGCCAATTAGGACCAATGAGGGCCAATTAGACAGAATAAGTACCAATATGGCTCAATTCGGGTTAATGAGGAGCAATTTGCACAAAATGGACCAATAAGGACCAATTAGTGTCAGTTAACCTCAATAAGGACCTATTAGACTTATTGTTTACCATTTACTTTTGTAGTACAACAAATTTGAGTCAATTAGGCCTAATTGACCCCAATTGATTATAATTGGTCCTAAATGAGCCTAATTGATCGTAATTGACCGTAAATGATCTTCATTGAACCTAACCGAGACAAATAGACTATAATTGACCTTCATTGGCCCTAATTCATCCTAACTGAGTGTTCACTGGCCCTCATTGGTACTCATTTGTCATAAATGACCATGGTTGACCTTGATTCAGTCTACTGGTCCTCATTGAGCGTAATTTGGCCCTCAATCGGCCTAATAGACCCTAACTGGTCATATTTGGTCCTCATAAGGCGTCGACATAGAGCAAAATCGACCCTCGTTAATTATTTATAACTGGTCTTCATCAGTGACCCTAATTGATCCTCAATGACCCAAATTGACCCCAATTTACCCTAATTGGGCCTCGTGGCTTCGTTGGTCCTAATTGGTCCTACTATATCTTCATTTGTCCTCATCGGTCTTAATCGACCCTAATTGATGTGGATTCAATTAAAATAAATTAATAATATTTTTCTAAACCAAATTAAATTATCAAAAATTTCCCCCATCCCAATTTCAACTAAATGGGCAAACTCCAATTACTTCCCCTGTTTCAATTCTTAGGGTTCATTGTCATCCAGAAGAACTGCCGTTAGTGTAAAACTGCATTTTCGAAAAACAGTTACCCTATATTTTCTCTCCAGGTTTCTAATTGGCGATTTAAACCTAAACCTTACTCTGTAATTTCTACCAAATGGCACCCAAATTGAATCGAAAGGCTGCATCAAAGGCTACTCAACTGTTCTTCGCCGAACACAATGTTGTAGCGTACTTCGAGAAGTCTGATAAGTCAAAGCTATTTGATGAAATGAACGATTTCCTCGAGAAATCCAACACTCATTTTGCTTTAACTGTGAATCCTGTAATATACAAGCAGAGAATTGCTGAATTTTGGGACTCAGCCAAAAAATCTGTTGATAGCAACGGGGTTGGTAAAATTGACTCTAGAGTCAATGGGAATGAGATTAGTTTGACTGAAGAAATGATCCGGAAGCACATGAAATTCAATGATGCAGGAGGTGATCCTGATTACAAGTCTGAATTGTACTTGAAGACGTACGAAGCAATTGGGTATGGGGGTGACTTAACTTGTGGGACCATCAAAAAGGGACAACTACCCTATGTTTGGCGATATCTTGCTCATACCATTCTCCACTGCCTGTCTCACAAGAAAACTGTGTGGGATGAACTTGCTGCACCTCAATCATCCGCTTTTCATGGATTGGTAAATGGGCTCAACTTTAACTTTTCAAAAATGATATTTGATGGAATGCTGGAAAATCTAAAACCTAAAAGGATCTTTTACATGTACCCCAGATTCATCCAACACATTCTCAATTGTGAATTTCCAAATCTGCAAATCTCTGATCAACATCTTGAACTAAAATCTTTTACAAGTAAAACATTTTCTAACATGCAAGTGAACAAAACTGTTTTCCTTGGTAAAGACACATCACACCCTATTCCTAAGGCCAGGACTGCTCCTGAGCAAACTGCTCCTGGTGACAACATTGTTACACCAACAAGTGTTGAGCGCACACCAGACCGACCATCCTCTTCCACTGATATACAAATTCCCACCATTTCCACCAAAAGGAAGAGGATGTCCACATCAAAAACCACACCCAAAAATACCACACGCACTCCACAATCACCCAGAAGGAAGAGGACTAGGTCTCCTTTACCTAGACCCTCCACAGGACTACCTCAGAATGAGGGTGGTATATCACCTAGGCCACGTGAAGTAGATTCCCCAACCCTTATTGCAGGGAATATACTGCTGGACTTGGTTCAATCACCCAACCGACATTCTGGTGATAAGGTGACTTGCAGTAGTGATGAAGCAAGTCAGGTGGAAAGGGCTGACACTACTCATGAACTCCCACTGGACCCTGAGGACAGTGCCAACATCATTAAGACCCAATCCACGACAACTGTTTCTATCAGGGAACCTATTCAGGAACCTTTGATTGACAACAGGAATCCCAGGTGCCAAGAAACCATGGGTGCTGAGCATGAATTGACGGTTCGATGTACAAAACTTGAAAATGAATTGGCAGCTCTCCGTGCAATTGTGAGAGCTCAAGGAGAAGAAATTGAACGGTTGAAGGCAGGACAATCTGTGAAAGCCACTGATAGGTAAGGTTGTCAACCATGCATACGTTGAAATGAAATTCACATGCAAAACTAGATCTAATTCAAAATAGGATCTTGCACAGGGTGTCTTCCTCAGATGTTGATGAAGTTGAACAAGTTGATCCGGTGGAACAACTTCATCCGGAGGAAGAAGGCCATGTTGATCCGGTTGAACAAGTTGATCCGGTTGAACAACTTCATCCGGGGGAAGAAGGCCATGTTGATCAGGTTGAACTAGTTGATCCGGTTGAACAACTTCATCCGGAGGAAGAAGGCCATGTTGATCATGTTGAACTAGTTGATCCGGTTGAACAACTTCATCCGGAGGAAGAAGGCCATGTTGATCAGGTTGAACTAGTTGATCCGGTTGAACAACTTCATCAGGTGCAAGTGACTACTGATAATCAGATTATCACAAGCGTGATGAGTGATCTGCAAACCACAAATGTGGATATAGCTCTTGAAGCTCGATCTTTCATGAGAAAAATGATGATTAGGAATACTCTTAACTGCACTTGGTTTAGGAGTGCTCCATCTCTGCCCACCATTCCTCTTTTAAAGCCTAGTGCTCCATCTCTGCCCATCATTCCTGTTTTAAAGCCAATCACTGCTGAGGAAATTCCTGAGCAAGTTATCTCGGAAGCCAGTCCCAATGCTGCAACTTCACTTCATGAGTCTCCAAAACCTGCTGATGATGAGTCTCTTGATGAGAGAAGTATCTCTGGTTTCACTGACATGGAGGATGATGATAATCTGAGCACAGGAGGTCAGAGAGAAGACATGGACCCTGTTACAAAGGCTCTATTGGATCAGTATGAAAAGGAGAATGCGGAGATACGAAAGAAGTTCCAAGAACAGAAGGAAATTGCAGAGTTTGAAGAACAGAAACGACTACTCATAGAAGAAGGTATTTATGAGTATGTCATCAACAATGCAGACCTAATGTTCTTCATCAATGCACCAAGGAGAAGATCTGATCTGTACATAGAAGAAAAAATTGCCAAAGCCGAAGAGAAAGGTCTTTCAGACAGAGTTGAGATGTACAGAAAGCTCTTATGTAATGAGTATAGGATGATTCGGATAAAGAGAAATGAAGATAACAAAATTTTCCTATGTCAGTTCAGTGTGATGCTCAGAAGCAAGAAATGCTTTACTGATGCATGGGTTGATGAAATGAACGGTGATGACTTGATCAGATGGATGTACATGATCCTAGTCATCAGAGCTGATCAAGCCAATGAGATGAATGTAAAGAGATTTGTTGATAGCTCTTTAGAACATGATTAACAAGAGAAGCAAGGTACTAGATATCAAACTCTATCTGAGGAGGATGACTTACTGATTCATAAATGGTACTTCAAGGAAATCTTGGCGAGGGACCCAAAAATAATCAACTCTTGCAAATTTCCAAGGCTGAGAAACGACTATGATGCTATCAGGAAGAGCCAAATTGAAAAGGAAAGAGTTACTGGTGTGAAAAGGCCACCAGGTATGCATGCTCTATTTGACTCCATACATCCTGAAGGTATCAGCTACCTCAAAGAAAAGAAGAGTAAAGCTCATGTGCAAACTACTCAGCAAAAGAAGCCAATGATCAACATTATCAAGGAAATGTTTGACACTGTCTCTGATCCTCATCTCTTATCATCTCAACCCTCCACCACAGCCTCACAACCGACTGCTCCCTCATTACCAGGTGCATTTTCTGGTCTGAATAGAACTCTAGCCTCACAGCAACCCAGAAGAAACCCTGCTGCTAGAACTAGTAGACCAGAAAAAAAATCCTAAACCTGTAAAATTAAAGCCTATTCCACCAAAGTTTCGAGCAGATAACTTCACACCCATTGTACCACACCCTCACCTAAACAAACCCCGAAAACCCTCATCTCCACCCAAGTCACCAGAAAAACCACCCACCAAGAGAATGAAATCAGTGGCTAGGAAGGGAAAAGGAAAAGTGATGATGAAGTGAAAGTATGCCTGTTCACAACCAGTTCATGTGAGGTACTAAAGTTTACAGCTGAAGAAGCTATGTACAACCTCACTGACCATGAGTTGGGTGATGTTAGACAGTCACGTGGTCATATGAAGGGTGCGTGTTCACAAGAGGAATCCTTAATGCTGAGGATAAGGATGTATTTGGATGAGTTATACGGGGAAGTAGACGAAGCCACACAACGCAGCATTGACAATCCTGTTTCGACACTTGAAGTTGATAAGGATGGAAATTTGGTAGTCTATAGAGCTGATGGGTCATTCGCAACGCATAGTACAGTTCCAGATCCAGAATGGAGCCAGGATGACAAAGACCGAATCTATTTAATAATGACAAGTAACATGCTTCATCAGGTTTTTATTAAGAGAAAAAGGGTGACCAACTGGGAGTATAAGAAAGAAACAAACATGTATCACATTTTCACCAGTGAAGGTGAGACAATTAGAAGCTTACAGGATGCTCTAAATGGGCTTTCTGAAGATGAGATACGAAATATTGTCAGGATTGGTGATACTGAGAGCAGAATAATGACACGGACCTTTCATGAAAGTCTCCTATGTAACAAGGCCAAATTTCGGTTACAAGCTATTGAAGAGGAGAACAAGATGGGAACTGGATGAACTTGGCTGGAAGAAGAGTTGATCCCTGTATTTGTGTACAATTGCATAAGTTGTTCCAGTTTGTATGTTAACATGATAGTTGTTACAGTTTTATTCATACACTTTTCATCTATAATTAATAACATACACATTTTCAATGAATCATAGTAGACCTCCATTTCACTCATAACTGTGATCTTACATGAAGGATATATTCACATGCTATGTTAGTGTAGTATATGTTGGCATTTTGATATGGTGGGATGAGATGATATATAAACAGGATAAATTTTACTTCTTAAGTAAATTGGAAGAAGAGAAAACCGGATGAACTACAATTCTTCAGGAAGAAGAGTTCATAAGGATTGAGAGAAGATGAACTAGAGTTCTTAAGGATGAACCAGATAAACTAGAGTTCTAAAGTTCTTCAGGATGGTTAACCAGTTTTCTTCTATTATAAATACATACACATTTTCAATGAATCATAGCAGACTCCATTTTACTCATAACGTACTATGATCTTACATGAAGTATATATTCATATGTTATGTTAGTATATGTTGGCATTTTGATATGGTTGGATGAGATGATTTATAAACAGGATAAATTTTACTTCTAAATTGGATAAAATCACATCAGTTGACTGTAAAATCTACTTGCAACAATCAAATTTAGAATAAAATCAACTTAAATGATTGAGATAAAATCTGTCTATATAATTAATGGTGTTAACCAAAACAAAACATGAGGAAGAGCTTACAAAAACTTTCATATATATATATATATATATATATATATATTGATCTTTATACAAAGATTTTCATCAGATCCTATACAAAAATCTATCTAACTAGCTAAGACCTAGCATCCGACATATAGTCTTCATCATCCAAGAAGCTGTTGTTGTTGTTGCTGCTGCTGCTGCTGCTGTCATCAGGAAACAGCTTTTGACCAGGCGGCAATCTCGGTCCCAACTCGGAGGTTCTGTAGGTGGAATCCCTGTTCCGGATTAAAAAAACATCCAGCTCTCTCTCCCCCTCTGGTCCTTGGAGATGAAGTTTCATATCCCTTACAACTTCGGGAGTGATGAAATCAGCGTACTCAAGCCCGCATTTGATAGACAGAGGTGGGATCCTCCAGTAAATGAGGAAATACCCAATCGATGTGTGGTTTAGGTATTGCACCATTTGATCCAGATCATGACAATCAAATTTGCGAATGTCGACATAGTCGACATAATCTACCTTTCCCTTCCACACATCCTGGCCAGCGGCATTCCGGTGGAAATCGCCACAGTGATGGACCTTTAGGGTGAACCTCCGACCACCTGTAAAAAACCCAAATGCAGAGTAGAGAGTAAGTAACTAAAAAACATAAAACCCTAAAAATAAAAACGTACAGCCATTGTTGAGTGAAAATACACTTACGAGGAGTCTTGCCGTAGTAGGGTGCTGGTTCATTAACACACCTAATCCTCCATTGTTTACCAAAGGCAGTCATTGATCGATCGAAGTTTTTTTTCTTGTTGATCAGGAAATACGTTCGTACAAAAGATTTTGGTGGTGAAAAAGTGGAAATTTAAAGGCAGACAGGGCACGCTACCAGCTATGGTGGGAAGAAGTGGAAAGGTCAGGCGAAGATAACCGTGTATATTTATTACCTTTTACCACGCAAATCCTGTTTTTACCGTGTCTATTTATTACCTTTAGCAACGCAAATTTTGTTTATCAATTATTTCTTATGTGATGGGAGTAATTAAATAAGTTCTGGTTAAAATATAACCAATTAACACTTCTGTCTCAATGGTTCTTCTTAATCTTGTAGTGATTTCCTTTCTTTTGACTGACCCAGGTTCAAGCCTTGTTTGCTACAATTTATAATTTTTGATTGTCTAATAGTGGATGACAGGATTTATAAACTGGCTAGATTTAATTCTTCAATAAATTGGAACAAGAACAAAACCGTATGAACTAACAAGAACAGAACCGTATGAAGGTTCAAGCCTTGTTTGCTACAATTTATAATTTTTGATTGTCTAATAGTGGATGACAGGATTTATAAACTGGCTAGATTTTAATTCTTCAATAAATTGGAACAAGAGCAAAACCGTATGAACTAACAAGAACAGAACCATATGAAGGTTCAAGCCTTGTTTGCTACAATTTATAATTTTTGATTGTCTAATAGTGGATGACAGGATTTATAAACTGGCTAGATTTTAATTCTTCAATAAATTGGAACAAGAACAAAACCGTATGAACTAACAAGAACAAAACCGTATGAAGGTTCAAGCCTTGTTTGCTACAATTTATAATTTTTGATTGTCTAATAGTGGATGACAGGATTTATAAACAGGCTAGATTTTAATTCTTCAATAAATTGGAACAAGAACAAAACCGTATGAACTAACAAGAACAGAACCGTATGAACTATAATTCCTCAGGAAGAACAGGAAGAATAGAACCGGATGAACTAGAGTTCTTCAGGATCAAGAGTAATTATTCAGTAATAGAACAGGATGAACTACAGTTCTTCAGGATGAACCGGATAAACTAGAGTTCTTCAGGATGAACTATATATACTATAGTTGTTATTTCTGTTCGTAGTCTGTTGGATATTCCCATGTATTTAAACCCATTATCTAGTGAATTAAAATCATTCTGGTTGAATACAATTCTTTATACACTAATATTTAGTCACACAACCTAATATATATATGTAGAAGACTATAACCTTATGGAGAAGATTTCATCCGGATTGAGAGAAGATGAACAGAAACGGATGAAAATACATTATATTAAATTAAAAATCAATTCATTACATAAAAGGGAAAAGAAGAGGCTGAAGACAAATCCCTCTTTGCTTTCTCACATGGTTGCTTTAACAAACACAATTACATACACATAATCCAAAGGGGGTATGATTCCATTAATACATTGATCTATAAAATTACAACTTTAAAACTACTAACTTAAAGAGAAAAGAAGCGGCTGAAGACAAATCCCTCTTTGCTTCTCACATGGTGCTCTAGAGAGATTGTCTGAGAATCATCATATAATTAACGGCTACTTGCTGCTTTCTCACATGCACTTGCTTCTGATCAACTGAAAATGGTGAAGAAGTGGCTGGAAGAAATCAGGTTCATGGGGCCAGAAGCGAGAGAAGCACCTGGACAATACAGGTGCTGCAAACCACAACATGTGCCGGCCCTTGCCGCTGACTTTACAAAATTATATAATAACTTAAAATTTGCTCCCAGGAGTTATGAAGCCGAAACCCTTGGTGTCGTTGAACCACTTCACGGTACCTGATTTCCTACCGCCTTCGTCCGCCATTTTCGTTTTCAGATTGTCTGGGGCTGAGGGAACTGAAAATGGTGAAGAAGCATCTCTTTTGCTACATCTCCTACATCGTTCCCCTTCCACAATCCAACATCGTTATCCGGGCCATTTGAGTGATTGGTACCACCCAATGTTGCAACTAAAGTTAGATCTATTATTAATAACAATAATAAATCATAATTTATCAAGCACATTATAAATTAATCAAGGAATGAGTAAAAGAAAGAAAGGAGGGTAGTGAGATCAACTACCTTGTTCAAGTTTAGGGTTGCAACAAACAGGGCATGCAAACCTCATATGGGCCCTTACTGCTGATTGTTATAAAATTATATAATAACTTAAAATCTGCTCTTAGTAAAGCATTTGTATGAACCATTAGAGACTCCTCGTCTCCATGGTTTCCACAATAACTTAAAATCTGCTCCCAGGAGATACAGAGCGCAATCTTTCCCTGCATAAGAAAAAATTACCAAATCTGAGACGAAAATTTCAATCGAACTTCAGTGGTGAAGATGATAACTTACCGTTTTCCACATACGGATGACACCAATTCCACATATTTTTCCGGCGATGATGGACGAAAAACAGAGATAGAGAGACTGGGAGAAAAGGGGCATGGTGGAGATGATGATGAAAACTGATACAGAGATAAGTAAATGAAATAATCATGATTACAAGCGCCGTCGACTGTTTGTCTTCTTTTAGCCACCTAAAATTAATATACCGTGACCATTTGTCATAATTTGTCACGCAACCAATGTTTAATAACAGTGGCCATATGTACTAGCTTTTAGCCACATAACTAAGTAAAAAGCGTGGCCATTGCTCACATTTAGCCACACATAATATATACTTAATAGTTTTGTTTTCTTTTAATTTACTAAGTAATAAAATCTACTATTTCGTCACACAACATTATTTAAGCGTGACCATACATTCCTTTTTGGTCACACGAATAAAAAATCATAAAAATTCCATCGCCGTTTGGTGCATTTCGCCACTCTTTTTTAAGTGTGACAAATAAGTGCCACATGTTTTTGTAAAACAGTGGCTAAAGCCACTGCAACCGATTGTTGTTGTCACATAAACAAAAAAATACGTGGCTAAAAGGGTCCAAAGGCTATATATTTGGCCACGGGTACAAAATATATGTGGCTAAAACGAGAATTTCTTACCTTTGGCCACGTTTTTTACAAAACAGTGGCTATGCGATATCAAAAAAACCGTGGCCAAAGCCACTTTTTGACGAAGTGTCATGGGAGCTTGTCTCATGGCTTTCGATCACTGGTGACACCCTGACTCTTGATCACATGGCCTGGCAAGTCATGAAAAGGGGTTCCATGGCTTCCAAGACATGAGTTTTCTCAGCTTCACTATTTTCTCTGTTTTTCTCCTCGTTTTCCGTGCCAGCTTCGTTTAAACCTGAAAACTCACGATAATCATCATAAATAAATATAATATAACATTTTCAAGTTTATTTTGACGTTTTTAGCCTGAAATACGTTGTCATTTCATATTCAAAACCACACACATAAAAAATCTTCAATTTGATTGTCTTACTTCATTTTGTTTCTATTTTACTACCACCAGAAGAAACAAATAACATTACACAAATAGAAATCACGATTAGGCAAATGGAAGGAATGTCTACAAAACTTTCAACAACAAAATACTTTCAAGTGGTTAAACGAATCAACATAAGAAACAAAACCCCCAAACTTAAAATATTGAATTCCAACCTAAATGACCTTCTCTCTCCTCAAGAATGACTTTTAGAGAAACAAACTAAAAGTCCTAAATACTACCAATCAAAAGTTAGCAAACTCTGGCTCTGAAAGCTTGCCATGGAAGTCGACACAATAGAAGAGAGAAACCAAAACAAAAAAAAAACAAAAAAATCAAATTACATAATTACATAATAACAATAAAAAGGTTAATGTTCTGTCATGTGAAATTGATTTGTTGGATACTCTGAATGAACTATATCAATTGCATGTAACAATCAACACCGATTTATGATAGCATGAGGTAAAAATGACAAAAATATTGATAGAAGATGAGATCCTTACCTCTGCTTTCAAATCTGCAAAATCAAGTGACAAAAAAAAACCAAGGCAAAGAGATTACTCATAAGCTTCCAAACCTATAAATTCGAGCAACGAATAAATAATATTACAATTGCATTCAAAACGGAGGCTACCAATATGCATATCAAAACCCTAAATCAATCGACTGCAGAGACAAACGAATTAAAGAACCTAAAAACCCTAATCGAAAAATTACCTAAGATCATCTTTGATCAGGCACATCACTGGTTTCTGTAGATCCGAGGGGAGAGAGAGTCGCAGGCGGTGAAGAGCGTGACAATGTTCTTGAGGCTGTTGTGATGGGTAGAAGGCGATCGTCTTTGTGTTTTTTTTAGAGAGGGAAAGGCTGAAACGTTTGATTTTCATTTCATCTCATGCAAGGAAGGAGAGCCACACGATATTCGACTCTGATTTCACCTCACCGCCAATTGGTCCCTTCTTTAACTGTAGAGCATGGAGGAGGAAGAAAGCGTGCGTCTTCAGTGAGGTGGTTGGACAACTCGGTGAGGGGTGAACAAATACAACGACACGTTTAAAGTAAAAAATACAAAATACAAAAAGGGTGAACCGCTTGTACATAGGGCTTCTGGTGCTGTAAGTTAAGCATTAAGTTTGTAAACTGCGCTGCAAGGGTTGTACCATACGTTGATAATTGTTATATAGTGTAACCCCATATACTAAGCGTCCTATTAAGTTATATGATAATAAGACCCTAAATATTCAGCCGTCCTATTACATAGTTTTTTAGGACACCGTTTTAACTCCATATAGTATAATAGGACCATGAACACTCATTTGTCCTATTAGATAGATTATTAAGACACTATTTTAACAGAGTCCCACACGAAAGTCCTAAAAACCCATTTTTTATTTAGTGCAAGCTTGATATGCTTACAAAGAATTCTGAAGAGTATGTTGCTAACATTGAAGCTTATCATGTTGACATGGAAAAGTTTTTGGATGAGAAACGAGAGTTGATTAGTGTCAATAAAGTTCGCACTGCGAATCTTGAAATGAGGATAAATTGAAGAAAGAATTGTTTGATGGGCTTGATAACCTTCGACTACAAAATTTTGAAACTCATAAGGTTGCAAAGAGATTGATAGCTACCGAGAAAGAGTTAGCTGAAGCTCAACAACAAATTTCTGATTTAAAGATTCAAGTAATTGATGCTAATCGGTTGCTGAATAATGTTTCAAATTCGCAATTATTTACAAGCTTTTGGCAAATGATGCAAATTTTGAAAAGATGTTTGACAAAACCGCATCACCCCCAGCTAATATCAAAAAAGCAGTCAAAGAGGTGCAAGAAAAGATTGAAGAATATGATTATTCAAAGTTTTCATTATCAACTACAGAAGAATCAAAGTTCCTAAGGTCTCAACGTTTGTGACAAAGAACAAGAATAATAAGAAAGGCAAGAAGAAGAACAAGAAAGTTAAAGTTCCTAAGGTCTCAAAGTTTGTTTCTTGTTCATCTTCAATAGAAAATGAGAAGTCAGCTACTTCATGTGAGAAAATTCATTCTCAACCTGAATTTGATGAGACAATTTTCTATAATCAGAAAATTGTTAATGAACTTAAAGCTGAGTTTTCAACATTAGCAAAGGATGGACACAAGAATTCAGGTTCTGAAGAAAGAGTTTCCTGGAAAAGGGGTTGGTTTGGGATTCAAGCAAGAGGTTATTGAAAATGATGGTGTTCTAGGTTCTAATTCAACACCACAGAATCTAAAGAAACTGAAGTTGAAACAAATTAAGTAAGAAGTTTTCAAGGCCGAAAAGATTCAACCCGAACGGTTTTACAAACTCAAGGGTTCAGAACAAATTTTCTCTGACAAAGAATTTCTAGTTTACTGTGTGGATGCTCGGAAGATTTCTGAAGTTTTTGTGAAGGCAGATGTTTCAAAGATCAAAGAGAATCAACATGCAAAATTGTCTTCTGATGGTTTTAAGTCTAGAAACCCAACATCCAAATGGGTTCATGATCACAAACATGAGGTATATGCTTCTTCTTTTGATCATGTTAGAGATATTCATGTTTCTGACTCAATGCAGGCACCTAAAAGGTGGTACAAAGCTGATCGCTTATGCTATATTTGCCGCCAAAAAGGGCATTTGGCAAAAGATTGTCCACTTCATGCTGATTCAAATTAGCAATTTCAAAATATTCCAGTTTTTGGTAAACCTGCCAAGCCAAAGTTCTTTGATGAACAAGGCATAATTTTTGATGAAGTTGAGCCTACATTCTTTCTAAAACAAAAACGTTTTGTTCTTATTTTTCAAAGACTTCAAAATGTAGGTTCTTCATCACGGTCACTTGTGAATGATTCATCAAAAACTGATTTACCAAAACAAGAACAAATCTGGAAACCTAAGGTGGTTTCAAAGCAAAACCAGCACTTCGCTTCGGGTCATTTATGAGATAATCAGTTTGACCATTGTGCAAGTACTTCTAGAAGACCTATCGACGATTGTAAAGTTGGAGATGGAGGAGTATTATGTTTAACGTAAATTTCATGAAAAATCATACTAACCTGAAAGTTTTCTGAATATTTACACTGCCAGGTATCCATGTTGGTTGATCAATTTTCTTTCTTTACATTTCATTTGTTTTTAAAAGAGAAAATTGCAAAAGCAAAAAATAGACTCTTGTTTTTGTAAAATGAAAAACCAAAAAATAGAGTTTTTTATTTTAAGGGGGAGAATTGCATGTAAGGGGGAGAAATTGTGAAAATGCATGTTCTGGGAAGTAGATGAATACATGCAAAATTAATAGCGAAGGTAAATACTTGATGAATACATGCAAAATATATAGTGAATGTGAATACATGCAAAATATATAAAATTCTGAGAAATTGGTCATTGGGAAATGATGGTACTTTGGCTTACGTATCTGTCTCATGGACAGAGTAGATGAAAGAGCCATAAGATCATTGTTTGATATGCTTAGTAGACTCGGCAAATCAGAAAGTATTCAGATGTGATATATACTAAATACTAATGTTTGACCATGTGGATAACATCTTGAAGCGTATTTTATGATAAAAATAGAAAAACAAATGTGAAAAACAAAATGAGAAGTCATTGTGTATACATGTGTTCTTTTTGCAAATATTTAAACTTGTTGATTTTCTTTATTTTGTCAAACGATTGGACTTTCTCTGCGTATCGAAAGATCGACCTGATTTTTGTTTTTTGACGTTCTGCTTTATTTTCTTTGGTGTTTCGTATAATTAATCGGACTTTCTCTACGTATACGGAAGTATCGACCTGATTGTTATTGAATTATACAATTTCAACTTGTTTTTATTTTTCTTATTTTGTTAACTCTGAGACCTTATCTGTGTATTGAAAGATCGACCTTAAGGTAGATGATTTAACATTCTTATTTCTTTTTGCATGGAACACAGTTGATGATATCATGAAAACATTATTATGCTATGTGATAATCACAAGTGTAATCACACGAGAAAAAGAAGGCATCACACAAGAAAAAGAAAATGTCTGAGTATGTTTGATAGTGTGGGATACACTGGTCAAAGCAAATCTTATCAATATCTTAACATATCCAGATGTTATGAGTATGATTCTGGCTGAGTTTAAAATGGACAAATTATACCAACAATCAGCATGACTTATGTGCTTCATTTAGTTGAAATTGAAGTGTAGTTCAGTGCGTCATGATCAATATGATTCCGTATAATGATCTTTCTCATACCAAAAATAGTGTTTGATTTTGTATTGCAATTTCATTTCATTTTGGAAAAGTACAAAAAGATTTTTTGTGTGTTTTAGTATAAGTTTGAAAATTCAAAAAGATTTTAGGTTTGTTTTGATATAAACTTTTTAAAAGCCAAAAAGATTTTGTTTCTGCTTTATTTTTTATCTGATCAACACATGATACAAATCAAATTTTTAAAATTCATATTTTGGAGTCTCGAAGAGACATTTTGTGCCAAGATTGTTTAAATTTTGAGCAGGTTGCTAAAGTAAAAGATATTTCAACTTCAAGTCTTCTGAAGAAGATGATAGAGATAGAGATGCATAGGACATCGTCAAGTATTCAAGATTAAGCTATGATCAAGTTTAAGGAGAGTGTGTTTAAAGATATTTTGAACGAATTCTACACTTGAGGGGAAGTTTGGTTGAAGATAAAGTTTTGATATGTTGAAAAGATACTGCACACAATGAGGGGGGGGGGGTTGTTAATGTATAATTTGTGCATCGTGTGAAGTATCGAGACAAGATGACGAAAATTTCAAGCTGCTAGGCGAACTTGGTCTGAACTGGAGTTCGGATCCAGGCGAACTGGCAGTTCACCCAGGGTTCGCTCAGTCGAGTATAAATCGAACGTTTGTCTTTGTTTTCAAAGACTGAGAGAGACAGAGCTGTGTTAAGTATGTGTTTTCTATGGTGTTTCTCTGAGTCTGTTTTCTAAGTGTTTTACTGATTGTAATTGTTCTTTTAATCAATAAAACAATTGGTTAATTATGTTTTCTCGTTCGATATAGCTAGATTGAGTAGACGATCCGATGCTCACGAACTTTCAAGTCCTTACATTCTCGGGATGTTAATAATGAATAGCGAGATAATTTTTGAGTAGTACTACTGGGGATTGACACCCCTGCTCAGCGGTGCACAGGATGCACCCTCCCGACTAGTGGTCGGACTGAGAACACTGTTAGCCTAGAACTACCGTGATCAGGAAACACACGGGGAAGACAAATCATACAGGCTAATACCTATGTCGCATAGTCAGCTTTGGTTACGAACTTTCAGGTGAACATAAGCATTGGCTAGCTACCTAACGATATGGATATTACTTGTAACTTACACTTTTAACTTACGAATTGGTCTTTCATTATTCGTACACATTATTGGTCTACATGATGAAGTGTAGACTTCTTTAGTGAACTCACCAGCTTTGGCTGATACTTGATTGTTGCATGCTTTCAGGTCGCTAGGAGAATCGTTGAAGGCACGGGCGGTGGTAGTACTTATTTTTATGCAAACTTTTGGGGAATGTATTTTAGACATTTTTATTTACTACTTTTGCAAACAACAACCTTGTAGTCTTTTAAATGACTCCGCTGAACTGCTATTTAAACTTTGTTTTGTAAAACATATATATATTATGATTAATTTATCTCTCTTATATGGTTTGGTTGTAACTAAAGACTTGAATCCTGGTCTGGATCATACCCCAAAGGGTTAGACTCCGTTAGTGAAAATTAAGGGTGTGACACACAATCTACTATCCTACTGGTATTTATAGATTTTAGAACCTATAACATTAATAACTTGCTCTTTCCACAACCAAGAGCACTTTGCATCCGCTTCCTCAGGGTCTACTATTCCCAAAAGGTATATAACCAATGATATATTACGATCGTTGTTTCTCAGATACCATGAATTTCTAGATACTTAATTATGATGGTTATTTGAAAGCAGGATCTTGAGGCGACACGTGTGAATAGTATTGGTACTGAAACAGGCCGAAATGGAATACCGACGTATGTGATAAACATTTGTTTGTTTGAAGAAGTTTTATGAGCATGAATATCATTTTCTAAGAGCTGAACTTTTTTCTTAATTTTGATTGTTTGCAGAAGTTTCACGAGCATTAATCAAGCAACGCGCGACCAAAGCCCAGGAGTCCACCACAATCTCCTTATGAGGAAAATCTTGGATAATATCTTCAGGAAAGCTCCTAGCTGCTGAAGAGAAGAAGTAACTTTTCATAAAAAAATCATCTTGTTTTTTCTTTTTAATTATAATTACCAAACCATATTTCAATCTAAAACTTCTTAAGGGAATCTTTGGTTGTGACATATTTATGTCTTTTAGGTGCTAAAAATCATCTTGTTAAGAAGGAATGTGTAGAGGTAGGTACGAAACTCAAATTGCTTGTAAGGTAAGTAGAGATGAACAAAATGAGAATCTTGAAATCCTACAGACAAAAGAAGGGTAACGTTAAAAGAGAGATGATCCCAGTCTCTTATACAAAGGTATGGATTGTTGGAACATGTTAATTGACATTCTAAATTTATATTTGAGTTGTTTTTCTCAACACATTTTCTATCCCTTGCTTAAAGAAACAGCGTGACAATCTTGTGATAGGGTGAACATACGATCACCACATTTATGACCTTGTGGAGGTCGAAGTTGAAAATTTCAAAATAATGGCATCATGTTCATATGATAAGAAAATATCTCCTCTAATTGGATCAAAACTTTTTTTTCAATTCGCTTTTATTAGAGAATGATTCAAACACCCAAAGGAGATTTTGCTTGAATTGTTCTTATAATAGGTGTGTATTATTCACCCATTTTCTCATTGTTAATTTTTTTTACTCTTTAAAAGAGTTATTTTAGAGGATGGGCCGATGGGACTGGTAATCAGTTCTACACCATTTAACCAACTGATCTGACCAGATCTAACCTGTTTCAACATACACAAAATTATCCCAGATTGACATTTAGTAACTTGGCCTACTGCCACATTTTGTTTTATGTTTTGAAATTAAAAAATATATATTTTTGTGATAAGTTTATGAAATTTTTGGAAAATACTGACTTTTGATATGTATTTTGTAGTCCTCTATATGATTGTGTTTGGTATGATATACCGTTCATTATTTTAACCTTCATTTTCATATATATTTGAACCATATGATATGGTATTTTCTCAAAATAAAAGTTTCCTGCATATTCTTATATGTATTTACTGAATTTATCAGGAAGTCGTAGTTCATGATCAGATAGTTTAAAAAAGAGAGAAAAACAAACAGGGGGCTCTAATTTGTTACATTGCTTTTAAAGCATGTTGTTGCTAGGTTCATGGTTATGTTAGTTATTCTATGTATGTTTAATGTATTTATTTTGTGTTACTCTGTCATGGAATATATATATATATATATATATATATATATATATATATATATATATATATATATATATATATATATATAGGACAGGGATCATGTGAAAACAAGTCTTATTGTGAAACATAAAAACAAGACAGTTTTATACATAAAGGACCAGAACTGTAAATATGTCTCTCATTTAATTAAAAAATGCAGAGGGGAAAAATGCAAATACGAAAAATTAAATCGACATAACATTCAAACGCGATCAAAAAATCTAACTCACACCATAAACTCTATTCTCTAAATAACGATCAGGAAACGGTCAAGAAACCGTCAATCGAACAAAGAAAGGAAGCAATCGAAGGAACTAAACAAAAATCTAAGGAACTATTTGTAAAACACGTATTGGATCTTGCTAGTGCATGATTATAATCGGAATTGTAACACACGAGGTAAATAATAGATCTTCGATTGATTGCAAGCTCGGTTATACAGAGAGAGATTACAAAGAGTAAACACACTTGAAAACACACAGTTAAACCCACAACTCTCACAACCAGTTCTCTCAAACACGAGCTAAACATATTTATACCAAGTCTGTCCAGCGTACCATATAACCAACGTACCAGATGGTCCGTGAGTACCATATGGTCCGCCCCTAGTACGCTGGGGACAGAATACACAAAACTATCAATACAATATAGACAAACCACCTAGACCTAGCACTAGACAACATAACATGTTCTAACAAACTCCCCCTTATCTTGTGACAAACTCGAATCACCTTTTGAAACTGCAAGGCTTGTTCAGAATTCTCAGCCTTGTACAAAATGTTGCTGTGATAAAGCTTGTCTATATCATCTTTTGATAGATTGATCACCCACATAGGATCAAAGATTCTCACCACCTTGTTGTCTTCTTTGACCACAATCACCGCTTCTCCAGTATATCCATCGTAGTACCACCATTTTAAAGTCTTGATAAAGTCTTGTTCAAGTTTCTTCAATGGTATTTTCTTCAGTTGAACAGGCTTCTTGTACTTTAAGATCACAATTGGTCTTCCTGTTTTAGGATGAATATTAGTTGGATGATCAGAATACTTCGGCCTTTGAGGAATTAAGAATCTGAACTTTCCTTGACATTCTTCTAGCAATTTGCTCTTGAAAACCTCTGCTAACTGATTATCTCCATAGTTCAGAAACGGTTTTCTGGATAACTCCTGAACATCACAAACTGGCAAAGTGTTAAATCTTAGAGAATTCTTCAAGTATAAAACTCCAAACTCCTTCTTTATTGCATAACACTTCAATTCAAAATCGAGCATCCAGCTTATTATATTTCCAGTTGCTTCTCCTCCTTTTATGTCAAAGAATCTCTTCTGATTAACATATTTTGTAGATTTCACTACTGGTAACTTATTTGCTCTATGTTACTTCAACCATTCATCAAACAACAACTTCTTCTCTTGTTCCTCTGACAAATTCTCAGATTCAGTTGATTCTGGTTGCTCTGGTTGTTTCTCAGAATCTTTCTTCTTTAATTATTCTTCACTTTTATCTTCATCATCTCTGGCAAATAAATTAAACCCTCCAGACTGATCACCATCAGAAAAATTACCATAAATCTTAGGATCATCTGGATATTCTTCAGCTGTCATATCCTCAACTTCTACATGTTCCTCTTCATAATCAACATTATCATCTGAATCCTCTTCTTTGTATGGATCAACAAATGGAACATTATCAACATCAACCACATTCAAAGCAAAGATAGCAGCAAGCTGCTCCTTAGAGTATGGATTTATAAACTCCCCTTCTTCTAATTCTATCCTAGTGATTGGAGTCACATCATAAACCTTTTTTCCCACCGACTCCCCCTGAGATGCAATGGATGGTCCGGTAGCAGCAGATTTTCCGGCTGCACCAGCACCAGAACCACCTCCACCAACACCTCCTGTAGGGTCAGGATCATCATTATCATTCAAATACTTGGAAATATCATCATCTTCTCAAAAAATTTCTTCTCAAGTCGTTTATGATGTAATGCAAGCTTCAAATCAGTAGATGAAATACTTGAAGTTGTAGAAGCAGTAGTAGTTAAAGTAGAAGCAGAAGCAGAAGCAGAAGGCTTTCTGATGATTAGCTTCCTAACTGGTGGATTACACATTTGCAGTTTTTGTAGTTGGTTGAGCTGGAATAGAAGACTGATTTATCACCTTTTGCTTCTTACTAGGTGGACTGCTACCTGCTTTCCGAGCATTGGCAAGGAATGAACCCTGCTTTACTATCATGTTTGACCTAGCCATAAGTTTAAAACGCTTTCTAGTGAACAGCATCAGAGATTTTCCTTTGTCTGCAGGTGTTGTCTTTTTAACAGGCTCCTCTATGTCAGGAGAATAAGACAGATCAACATCATCCTCTCGATCAGCAGATCGTTTTGATAAATGCTCATACTTAGAAATGTCTTTATTTTGTGAAGCCAAATAAGCCAAATGAGCTTTAGAACCCTTCTTGACTTGGATACCTCTGGTATTACGCAAGTTCTCAACATAATCACCAGAGTCAGAACTTGTATCCGAAGAACTTGTATCAGTATCATTTTTATCAGAAACATCAGCCTCATCATCTGGAACATTTTCTGCTTCAGGTTCAATAACATTATCTTGAATAACTTGCTCTTGATTTTGTTGCTGCACAGGGTCTTGTACACCAGGTTGTTGCACATTGGGTTCTTGATTTGCAGGTGCATCTTCATCCTGATCATCAACTTCTTGAATTGGATAACCTCTATCATCATATTCCAATTCATCATCCGAACTACATCATGCCTTGCAGCACCATTTGCGGGAGCTACATAATCAGGGTTGGCCAAATGACTAATAAAGTGTTTAATTGGAGGAGGTACATTCGATCCTTTCCTCTTCTGATAAACTGGTAGTTTTCCGGCAGCAACTTCATTCTTGTGCTTCAAAACCAAGACAGCAGCGGGATTCTTTGGAAGATTCGGGTGAAGTTCATTTAAAATCATTTGTAGAAACCTTGGATATATGATACTTTTGTTTTGTTTTGACAGAAAATTCTCCTTCATTTAGTTGAAGATCCATCCAGAAAAATTGAACTCTCGATTCATCACCGAGGCATAAAAGAAAGAAAGAAGTTTCATGTCAAACTCATCATGACCTCTTAAACGATTCCCAAAACATTTGATAATCACGTGCATCAAATATTTGTATGGAGGACTCCGATTCAACTTAATAAGCCAAGAATCATATAGAAACCCATCATACTTTATTCTTCGTAGCAAAGCCACACCATGTCAATTTCATCAAATTTCGTCGGAAAAGTTGATTGATCGTTTAATCTTAAAACTCTTCGTACATCTTCTTCAGATACGATCACATCAGTTTGAAGAATCCTTTCCCGAATTACTGACGGATCCACAGAACAATCTACTTGAGCTGAGTTCCAGAACATCGTAAGTAGATCCTTGTATGGTGTACATTCGTGAGTAGCAGCAAAGTAAATTCTTGATCTTTCCAAAAATTCGAATATTCCAAGAAAGTGAGGTTTCCATCTAGCAGATGCACTTAGATAAGCACAAATGTTGTGTTCATCATTTGATTTTAAAGCCACCATTTCTGAGAAACACAAACACGAACTATCATTAAAATCATGAGATATAACCAAAACAGTTTACGATTGATTCTAATTCAATCCGAAACGCTCAAACGATTAACTTTTGGAAAAATTTATCAACGAACCACCCACGGACCAAATTAGTCATATAAACCAAATCTGGTACGGCGGACCAGAATCGTTGACCACGTACCAGAAAGGTAAAACGAACCAGATACGGACCATTTTAGGTCACGTACCACATCTGGTACGCTGTGTACCATGTGGTACGCCGGAAGAACAGTTAACCGAAGAGTCAATTTCGAATTTTAACACTCCAAATCAATTTTCTTTTGAAATCGACCATTGAGGCTTTGTTCTAGACTGAAAACTGACCCAGTACATGTGCTTAAAATGAATTAAGATCATTGTTAACCCATTTAATCATCCCTCAGTTTGATTTAGCGATAAATCGAATCTACAATCTCAAAAATCATGAGATTAAGACCACTACAATGTAATCCAAGACCATGAGACGATGTGCAACAATCATACCTACCTGTAGCAACAGAAATCTCGAGCAATAGTTCGTTATCGAATGAAAAATCAAAGAAAAACAGTAGATACAAGTTTAGGGTTTTCAAAGGAGGTTCGGAGGTGGTACGCAGGTTATGCGTATCACGAACCAGAAAGAACCTTTTATATGCAAAGTTGTCCGCCCGCGTACCATATGGTACGCCGGACCACATTTTTACCATTTTGCCCCTGTTTATTTAACTTGATATTTTTCTCTAAAAATCACACTTTGTCAAATTTAGATTTGATGAGCTGATTTAAGCAATGATTGTGGTTCTTTTCATCAAGAATTTGCCATTTCTGAATTCAGTTGATCAAAAATAAAACCGAAAGAAAATCTTTTTGAATTTTATCAAATTTATATCAAAATACACTAAAATCTTTTTGATTTTTCAAACTTATGTTAAAACACACCTAAAATTTTTTTTTGAAATTTTCTGAAATGATGAATCAACAAAAATCAGAAACTTAAATGCAATAATTTATATTTTCGTGAGAAAGATCACAACATGAGATCATATCAGTGAGATGCACTTAACACATTTTAATTTCAATCTAATCAGCATGCAAGCCAAGCAGTCCACGAATACAACATTTTCATGTTTTTTTCAGTCAAATCAAATCAATTTTTACTGCTTTCTGATATGAATCAGGTATATTTATCAAGCATTGAAATCATGGTACCCACAAATTCAAGTAATTGAGAATCTGATTTATTTTATTTTGATTTTTCTTTTTCTGCTATTCAACAACGAATATTTTTACAGATATAAGTCATTCATAGTGTTTCATGCAAAAAGAAAGCAGAACCCTAAACAAACAACAATCAGGTCGGCCGGTAGGCACGCAGAGAAAGTCCGATTGTTTAGAAAAATAAAAAACAAAACAAGTTGAAATTGTATAACTCAACAACAATCAGGTCGGTACTCCCGTACACGCAGAGAAAGTCCGATGAGTTATAAGAAACACCAAGAAAAATAAAGCAGAATGTCAAACGAACAATGATCAGGTCGATCTTTCGATACGCAGAGAAAGTCCGATCGTTTGACAAAATAAAGAAAATCAAACAAGTTTAAATCTTTCAAAAGAAAGCATGAATACACTAGAACACTTATTTATTCTATTTTTGTATTTTTCATCTTTTATCAAGATTACCCAATCACAAGAATCATGTAACACCACAGATTTCAAGCAAGCATTATGTTTATATCATACTGAGAAGTATCAGATATTGATTGACACATTTAATGAAACACACCAGAACCTACAACCTTTCAATCTACTTTATCCATGGTCAGTAACATTCACCGATGTACTATCATTTCTCATGAGGTTGGATCACATTTCTCATTTTTCCATTTTTTTATGCTTTTTCATATTTGAATACAAGAAAACACTATTTTTGTATTTTTTCATATCTCCCCTAAAAAGCAAAAGTAAACGAAAATAGTAAAAGAAAAATAAAAAATGATCAACTGAAATAGTTTACGTGTTATTCAACCTAGTAACCCCATCGATTTGCAACAAAAATTTAAAGCGAGTTTTATCAAAAGCTTTAGTAAACAAATCAGCTCGTTGAAAATCCGTGTGAATTTTCTGCAAATCAATTAACTTCTTCTCATAGCAATCACGAATTAAGTGATATCGGATGTCAATGTGTTTTGTTTTTGAATTTTGAACGGAGTTTTTTGTGATAGAAATAGCAGCTGAGTTATCAATAAAAATAGGAGTAGTCAGAAAATTCAAACCATAGTCGCGTAACTGCTGTTGAATCCACAGAACTTGTGAACAGCAACTTGAAGCAGCTACATATTCCGCCTCAGCAGTAGACGTTGCAACCGAGGTTTGTTTCTTACATTGCCAGGACACTAATCTCTCCCCCAAAAACTGACATCCAGCGGTAGTGGACTTGAAATTGATTTCACATTGTTAGTGCATGAACCTTGTGTGGCCGTTACTGTTCGAATTGACGAACAGACTGATTTGAGAGTGGACAAAGTCTGGGGTCCGAACTCCGGCCGAACTCAAGGTTCGGTGGCTCCGAACCTTGGCCGAACTCCAGGTTCGGAGGGAGTTCGGACCAGGTTCGGAGATCCCAGGTTCGGCCAGATCAAAATAGTATAAATAGTGAAGTCTTTGTATTTCATTGTAAGTTTTTGTCTTGTTTCTGTCTGTTGAGAGGGGAGGTTCTGTCCGACCTCCCCCAGAGCTTAATTGTTGTATACTCCTTCGTTATGTAATCATTCAACATGATTCAATGACAAAACTTCCGTCTCATCCATAGAAACGATCCGTATACGGTTTTTCAGTTGGTATCAGAGCTGTTGGCTCTTTCTATGGTCGAAATCTATCGTTTTTCTTCATTTCGAGACGTTAAACCTTTGGTTAGGGGTGATTGAAAGTGTTTCTGATTGATTTTTGATCAATCGAGTCTTTTGGAGTCATGTTTTTACCTAACAGAAGCCTATAGATGTCCAAATTCGATCAAATTTTGAATCTGGTTCGATTTCAAAAATTTCCAGTTCGAGTTCGGACGAGGTTCGGCTGAAGAACAGATCTGAAAAATAACCGCTCCGAACTCCGGGTTCGGAGGTCCGATGGCCAGGTTCGGAGGGTCCGAAGGCCGGGTTCGGAGGTTCCGAAGGTCAGGTTCGGAGGTTCCTAAGGTCAGGTTCGGACTAGGTCCGAAGGTCAGTTTCGGAGAGGGTTCAGAGGATCAGGTTCGGAGGTAGATCAGACAAGGTTCGGACGAGCTCGGATGCATTTTTGATGAAGCACTTTTGTTCAAGAACAAAAAATTTCGTGTTGACCTGGCCGCTCGAACCCAGCCAGGGGCTCTGCCCCTTGGACCCCGCCAGGGGCTGCCGCCCCTTGGACCCCGCTTCTCAGGGGCGCTGCCCCCGAACCCCCGTTAGGTGGGAATTTTACAGAAGCGGGTCACTTATCGAGTTTACCCTTGATTTGGTAGCTGTGGGGTGTTATGTTTGAAGAAAATCCAGATTCCGATACTTGTTATGAGTTAGTGATCGAATTTCAAGAAATGAGTTTGTGGGTAGTCATTGTTCTTGATGATGGACAGAGATTCAAGAACGGGTGTTTCTGATGATGGACAGAGATTCGGAGACATGGTTATGATTACTTGGGAATGTTTGTCGGAGGTTATCATTCTACACAAACTGAAGATTAAATGAGATTAAAGATTCCGTTGCGGGCCACTTGAGTTTATTATTCCACTAAAAACATGCGGGGTTGGAATCATTAGAAATTGAAGATTTGAATATGTCACTTGTTTAGGGGGAAATTGGGGACCCTTAAAACTTTCAAAGTTTCATAATTGAAAAAGTGAATATTCAAAAGCAATCTGTTCAGGGATGATGGTGGTTTTTGATTTTCATGGAAAGGTGGTATATTCTGATGTTCGTGCGAACCGATACGTCAAAGTTTTTAATTATGGTTTGGAACTCTCTGTCATATGCCCGATACTTTCTTGAGTTGTCGAAAGACTTGGTCAGATTCCAGTCTGCAACGAGATATACGTTTACCGGAGTAATATATTGGGATGGATTTGAAGCTGAGGGGGAATTTCCGTGATTGAAGATGCTGATTGTGTCTATTTTCATAAAGATCAAAATATATTACAAGTTTGTGAAGGTTAAAGATTTCTGTCAAGATGCAGTGATGTTCGTGTGTCTTTACAATTTCCAGATACAACTTATGAAGTGAATCGTTATCATATGCCTGATGTGGAAGTGCTTGAAGTTGTGGAGATTGTACAAGATTCGAATTGTTTCCTGCATACCTGAAGGTTCGGTTAAGGGGAGTTTGCTAAAGACAGAGGCGTCTGCAGCAAGCTGACTGAAGATTGCTAGAAGATCAATGTCTGGATTCGACAGTAACGTCCAAGGGGGAATTTGTTAGTGCATGAACCTTGTGTGGCCGTTACTGTTCGAATTGACGAACAGACTGATTTGAGAGTGGACAAAGTCTGGGGTCCGAACTCCGGCCGAACTCAAGGTTCGGTGGCTCCCAGGTTCGGAGATCCCAGGTTCGGCCAGATCAAAATAGTATAAATAGTGAAGTCTTTGTATTTCATTGTAAGTTTTTGTCCAGTGTCTGTGTGGTTGAGAGGGGAGGTTCTGTCCGACCTCCCCCAGTGCTTAATTGTTGTATACTCCTTCGGTTATGTAATCATTCGACATGAGTCAATGACAAAACTTCCGTCTCATCCATAGAATCGATCCGTATATGGTTTTTCACACATCCACCATAATCTGAGTCAGAATATGTTGATACCTCAAACTTATCATCATTAGGGTACCAGATACCAAGATCTGGATTACCCTTCAAATAAGCAAAGATCCGCTTTACTGCTACCATATGAGAAACCTTGGGAGCTGCCTGGTACCTAGCACATAAGCACACAGCAAACATTATATCAGGACGAGATGCAGTTAAGTACATAAGTGAACCTATCATTGCATGAAACAATGTCGGATCAACATTATCCCCAGACTCATCGGGTTCAAGACCATGGGAAACCTGGAGAGGTGTACTCGGAATCCGGACATCTTCAATTTTAAACTGAGCCAAAATATCGGACACATATTTTGTTTGATGCAAAAATATGCCCTTGGCAGATTAATGAACTTGAAGACCCAGAAAGAACCCCATCTCCCCCATCGAACTCATCTCGAACTTCATTTAGATGACACGCTCAAATTCCTTACACAAGATGTCATTTGTGCTTCCATAAATAATATCATCTACATAAACTTGGACCAGCATCAAATTCTTCCCAAATTTCTTTGAAAACAGAGTACAATCCACCTTGCCACGTTCAAATCCATTGTCCAGAAGGTGTGTAGAAAGAGTCTCGTACCAATCCCTTGGAGCCTGATGAAGACCATATAAAGCCTTGTCTAGCTTATACACTAGGAAACTCTGGATCATAAAAGCCAGGCGGTTGCTTTAAATAAACTTCTTCACGAACTTTCCCATTCAAAAAGGCACTCTTAACATTCATCTAATATACTTTGAAACCAGGGCCGCGAAATCTAGAAATATCCTAATAGCTTCAATTCGTGCTACAGGAGCATAAACTTCATTGAAATTGATGCGGTCGTTTCTGCTGGCAAGAAGATTGAAAAGATGAAAAGCAGTTGAATGAAGAAATTGTTGCTGCAAAGTTGGTCGAAGCTAACAAATTAAAAGATATCAAAGCTTCATGCAATCAAGCTGCTAGAACTGGTCCTTCTAGTTCTCAAATTGATTTAACAAAGCTACCGGGTTACAAACAGTCAGGTTTGGGTAATGAGAACAAGAAATTTGAGAAGAAAGACAAGAAGAACATGCCCAAGAAAGTTCCAAAAGAAAAGAAGGATACCAATTTGGAACAAATCTATCATCTAGCCCAAGTATTCATTTCAACTATGGAGAAGGGATTCGGAGGAAAACAAACGAAGAAGAATTTACATGAAAGTTCTTCAAAAGAATTTTCATCATCTGGATCGAATTCAACACCTCAAAGTCCTAATTCTAAATGGGTGCATACAAATAGGTTTCAGGTTTTTGATGATTATTCCGATTCTTTTGAGTCCAATGATAGATGCCCTTCATTTCAGGACAAATCACAATCTCAACGATCCTATCGTTTGTGCTATCAATGTCACCGAAAGGGACACATGGCACGGGATTGATAAATCTGCCACATTTATTGATAAATCATGTTTTTTTACTGAGTCAACACAATTCAAATCTAAATCTAATAAGAAATTTTTATTCAAATTTGATTCAAGTGTTGGTGGTTCAACATAGGATGATGATGACGTTTCAGTAAAAACTGAAAAAGTAAAAATGCAGTGGCGACCTAAGGTGGTCAGCACGGTTGCAAATGATTTTGTGGAAGACACTGGTCGACCAGAAGTTATGTGCTTCGGTCATTTGAATACTAATCTTTAAATCCAGTGTGCAGGTTGCTTCAAGAAGACATGTCAGTGATTGTGAAGTTCAAGCTTTAAGTAATTGTTGATAGTGGAGTTTCCTATGTAACTTAAATTGAATGCTTTATATTTCAAAAATGGAAGTTTTTCTGAAAACTTAAACTAAAAGGTATCAGTATCGGTTGGTCATTTTTCTTTCTTTTACATTTCGTATGTAGTTTAGGGGGAGAAAATTGAAAAACTAAAAATAGTGTCTTTGTGTTTTTGTTAAAAAGAAAATCCAAAAATAGAGTTTTCATTTTAAGGGGGAGAAAAAGGAAAAAAAAACAAAAATATTGAAAAACAGAAAAATACAAAAACATTGAAAAATGAGAAATTGTATCCGACATATTTGGGAAATGATGGTACATTGGCTTACGTGTCTGACTCATGGATAAAATAGATGAAAACGCCATAAGATCATTGTTTGATGTGCTTGGTAGACTCGGCATTAAATCAAGAAATATTCAAATGTGATCTTCATTAAATACTAATGTTTGACCAAGTGGACAACATCTTGAAGCGTTTCTCAAGATATATCAAAAGATATGTGAAAAAGAAAATGAGAAGTCACTGTGTATACATGTGTTCATTTTGCAAAGATTTAAACTTGTTTGATTTTTTTTATTTTGTCAAACGATCGGACTTTCTCTGCGTGTCCACAAGACCGACCTTATTGTTGTTCATTTGACGTTCTGCTTTATTTTATTTGGTGTTTCGTATAACTCATCGGACTTTCTCTGTGTTTACGGGACTACCGACCTTATTGTTGTTGGGTTATACAATTTCAACTTGTTTTATTTTCTTATTTTGTTAAATCCGAGGCCTTATCTGCATATCGAAAGATCGACCTTAAGGTAAAGGATTTAACGTTCTTATTTCTTTTTGAATGGAACACAGTTGACGATATCATGGCTACAATCATTATGTGTTAATTGTGGGGTACACTAGTTAAAGCAAACCTAATCAATACAATAACATATCCAGATGTTATGAGAATGATTGTGCCTGAGTTTAAGATGGACAAATTATACCAGTAATCAACATGACTTGTGTGTTGAAGTTATTGAAATTGAAGTGTAGTTCAACTTGTTATGTCCAATATGATCCCAAGTTGTGATCTTTCACACAAAAGACAAAAATAGTGTGTGATTCAGTATTTCATTTCAGTATTGCATTTATGTTTCATATCTGAAAAATCCAAAAAGATTTTAGGTGTGTTTTAGCATAAACTTAGAAAAATTAAAAAGATTTTAGGTGTGTTTTGATATAAAGTTTCAAAAAGCCAAAAAGATTTTGTTTCTTATTTGTTTTCGACTGATCGATATAAGATACAAAATTATGATTTCAAAATCTACATCTTGGATTCTCAAAGAGAAGTTTTGCACCAAGATTAAATTAAATTTCAAAAGGAAAAGGAAAGCCGTGTTTCTGTCTTCTGAAATTGCAGGTTCTGTGTGACAAGACTCAAGCATGGTGAATGGGGAAGTATGTGTAATATCTTTCACAAGTGGATCTTGAAGTTCAAAGATTGTTCAAGAATGATCCAGTCATGCAAGCTCTATTTCTGACAAGATTTCTAGTTGAAGATCGGATGCAGAGATGCTGAGGATTGAAGACTGAAGTTTTAGTTGGATAGAAAGATAGCTCGATACACTACACGTTAATGGGGAGTTTGTTAGAGCATATTCCTATGCTACGTTGTGTCTCGTGTATTGTATCTAGTTTAGAGCGTCTTTGTGAGTCAAATAGTCAATTTACCATTAGGGGCCGTACCATATAGTCCGCCGCACCAGTTGGTACGGGCGTACCAACTAGTACGTGGGTTGGTACGCTGCACTTAATGGTAAGTATAAATAGTTCGTGTTAGAGAGAGTTAGCTAGTACTGAGAGTTTAGTCATTCTTAACTTTGTGTTTTCTAAGGTGTTCCTCTCTCTAAATTGTAATCTATTTGTGAATCACTAAAGGAAAGCTTTATTTACTCTCGTTGTTATCAATTTACTGAATCATGCAGTAATAAGATCCTTTTTATGGTTTTACACTTACTAGAGCCTTTTAGCGAGACCAAATGGGTCTCGGGAAAAAAGTACAAAACAAACCACAAGGCAGGCATCTTCATGTAGCTTGCGTGGTTAGTAAGCTACCACTGACCTCAAGACGCCTCTTCACATCGATTGGATCTTCGGGTCTTCTTGATGACCACTTGTGCCAAAGTAGAAGATTTCGTAAAAGGAAACACCTAATTTAAATTTTGAACCCAAAAACAGTGAGCCAACCCAAAGCCTAAACTATTATAATAATGGGCCAAAAATATGGGACAAACCATAACAGAAAAGTAATCATGCAACAGTAAAAACAGGGGTCGGGCTGAATACATATTAAATACAATCAAAACAAATTGCAATTTAATTGGTCAAAATAAAGTTGAACAAAATGCAATTTAATCATGCAATATAAATAAAATTCCGATTTGCAACTTTTGGGCGTTTAACCCCAGTTTGCGAATCCAGTGGTTTAAACCAACCGGTTTTGATTTGCGCGTGGTAATTAAGGCTCTGATACCACTGTTGGGTTTGACATTGGTATTCGGGTCGCCCAGTGACATATTTAAAATTTTATGTGACCGTCATATTAATAGTTTATAAAATAGTTTACCGAATTAATATTTAATTAATTCTAAAGCACAGCGGAATAAAATATATATATATATATATATATATATATATATATATATTAAACTACATAATCCTTTAACAGTCAAATATACAGTACGCAACAGGATCCGATTATCGAACACGCAAACACGGATAAATTAATAAATCTAAACTAATATCGAGTTTAGATATACCTTGGCGGTGTTGAACAAACGTTCAAGACACCGAGTTTCAACGAACGAGACGCTAGGTTGAAACAGAACGAATCACTTTCGAGCTCCAACGGTTGTCGAGTATCGCGATGATTCTCGTGGTCCGATGTCGTGTACCTTTGACCTATGAATCACTTTCGAGCTCCAACGATTGTCGAGTAAACTTTGACTTACGTCACGTCTCGCGAGACTACGAGATCAATCAGATTCAGATCTAATTGCAAACGGAGACGGCACACGACGGAAGGTGTCGGGCTCGCGTCGATAGGCAACGGTCATGCAGTGGAAGGCGAGCGACGATAGTGGCGGTGGCTGACGGCGACGGCGCGACGAGTTCCACGATGGTGATCGGAAGATTTGCGGCGGCGAATGGTGACGAACTGAGCAACAGATCAGGGTGTACAAGGTGGCGATCTCTAGTCCATAAGAAGGTCTATGGGTGTTGACTGACGGAACACCCCGACTAGAAATGACCACCAAGATATGGTGGTTCGAAGATGACCACCGGAGAAGAGAGATGGTGGCGGACGGCGTGGAAACGGCAAAAGCCGTTTTGGTTTTGCGAGAGGAAAAATGAGAAGGAGAAAATCTTCTCCTTTTCTTTTCTTGCAGCCGTCGAACAACAAAATTAGGTGATTAGGGTTAATCCCTAATCATCTAATATTTATTAGATGTCTACCAATTTTTGACGGGCCCCTCTCGAATATAAAGACAATCTCGTATACGAGCCCATGAGCCAAACGTTAGTAAAAATTTCACTAACGAATAACTCGATCATGAATTTAAAAAAAACCACTTTTATTTCAATATCGTTCATCCATTATTATTACGCTCGTTAATAATAATAATATTGATTATCAATTATATATATATATATATATATATATATATATATATATAATCAAACGTTTCTGTTTCTTTACCGGTTAACTAGTAAGCGCGTTTCGAGTTCGTTGCACCCTGTGTAACTTTTACGGGTCGTAACTGGGTCAGGTTCAAGATTTGTTGGTTCTGGACAAATAATATTCAACAGTCTCGTCAAATGAGCAGGCAACAGCACAAGGAGCATTAACGGTTCTTTCATTTGCATGTGGGACCCATGCATTTCTCTTGACCAATCAGCACACGACAACAGAAGAGAATGCCTTGCTTTGACCAAAAATAGGAGAGAGAAAAGGAACCCTAGCATCCAATGAACAGATGACACGTCATCCTGATCGTATCCTTCTTCTCTTGAACACCGAGACCCTAATTTAGTCATGGGAAAATCGATATCATCGCCAGAAAAGCGTGATTTCGCCATAACTCAGTCAAAACTTAACGAAAATTTATTAAATTTAGCTCGTTGTGTCCCAAATTTGATTCTCTATACATCTTGACGATCAAAACATTGCAAATCGACTCAAACAAAAACCCATATTCTAGACCGTATGGGATTGTTCTATACGGTCTAAGTCTAGACTGTATAGGCCATTTCTCGATCGTTTGAAGCCTAGATCGTATAAGACGAGCAACTTTTTGTTCCCTTCAACATTCTGCAATTGTTTTATCAATAATTTTATCTATACGTTTTCTTTTAGCTTTCTCTTCTATCTCACACTCTTTTTGGATTTCAGCCTGTTGTTCTACCAGTTCATCAAGTTTTTCTTTGGTCAAGGGATATTTGCCTCTAATAGCCTCAATCCGTTCCTGACGCTGAGTCCAGCATGCACATTGATATTCAGGTGTGTCATCAGGTTCAGGACCAAATATGTCTTCAGGATATGGCCTTCGTTGGATAGGTTCTTGTGGTGCTGTCACAACGGACTCCTGGACAATGTTAGCTTGAGGTGGAGAAGATGGAATGGTAGATGATTCAATGATTTCGGCTTCTTCGAGCTCCATTGATTTAGTAAGATGAGATTCACTTCATGTGCAGTTGATTGTTGTGACTCTTGTTGAAACATTTCTTGAAAAGTGATAAGAGGAACATAAGGAATGTATACGTCTTAGGCTCAGTTTTTACTTCAGCATACTCCACATTGTTTTCTAAAAATGCGAGAGCATTGGACCGTCTACTCAATCTAGCTATAACGGAAATCGAAACGTAATTAACCAATTGTATTATTGATCAAAGATGTAATTACAATCAGTCTAGCACTCAGAAAACAGACACAGAGAAACACCTTAGAAACACACACTTAACAGAATCTCTCACGCTCAGAACTGTTGATTACAAAGAACAAACACATTATATATAGCTGCTGGCCGATCTTCGTCCGAACTCTGAGTTCGGCAGGTCCGAACCTCGGGTTTGAACCAGGTTCGGCCAGTCAACCTTTGGCTTGAACTTGTTCCTTGACTTGATGTAACTCGATACTTCACACGACACACATATCAGGTATCAACAAACTCCCCCTCGTCGTGTGTAGTATCACTTTAACATCTTCAAATCTGTATTTTAATCAAGCTCCCTCTCAAGTGTAGAATCCGTTCTTCCAATGAAATGAATCTTCGAACAAACTTCTCCTCAACTTGATCCTAACTTGATCTTGAATACTTGACGATGTTTAGTGTATCTCTGGTCTTTATCAACAGCTTCAGAAGACTTAAAGTTGTGAAATCTTGCACTTTAGCAACCTCCACAATCATTTAAATACTCTTGGCGCAAAACGTCTCTTCGAGACTCCAAGATATGGTGTTGATCAGATCGAAAATAAAGCAAAAACAAAATCTTTTTGACTTTTAGAAAGTTTATATCAAAACAAATATAAAATCTTTTTGACTTTTCAAAAATTATGCTAAAACACACCAAAAATCTTTTACGTACTTTTCTTGAAATGAAATGAAATACAATACAAAATCAAACACTATTTTTGGTATGAGAAAGATCACTATATGGGATCATATTGAACATAACGCACTGAACTACACTTCAATTTCAACTAATTGAAGCACATAAGTCATGCTGATTGCCGGTATAATTTGTCCATATTAAACTCAGGCAGAATCATACTCATAACATCTGGATATGTTAAGGTATTGATTAGATTTGCTTTAACCAGTGTATCCCACACTATTAGACATATTCAGCCATTTTCTTTTTCCTTTTTCTTTTGCTTTTTCTTTTTGTGTGATTACACTTGTGAATTGTCACAAAGTATAATATCTTCATGATATCGTCAACTGGTTCCATGCAAACTGAAATAAGAACGTTAAATCGTCTACCTTAAGGTCGATCTTTCGATACGCAGATAAGGCCTCGCATCTAACAAAAATAATAATAAAACAAGTTGAAATTGTATAACCCAACAAAACTCAGGTCGGTACTCCCATACACGCAGAGAAAGTCCGATGAGTTATACGAAACACCAAAGAAAATAAAGCAGAACGTCAAACGAACAACGATTAGGTTGGTCTTGTGGACACGCAAAGAAAGTCCGATCGTTTGACAAAATAAAGAAAATCAAACAAGTTTAAATCTTTGCAAAAAGAACACATGTATATACAGTGACTTCTCATTTATTTGCACAATTATTTTTTCTTTTTGTCATGAAATACGCATCAAGATGTTATCAACATGGTCAAACAATAGTATTTAGTGTATATCACATCTGAATACTTTCTGATTTTCCGAGCCTAACAAACATATCAAGCGATGATCTTATGGCTCTTTTATCTACTCTATCCATGAGTCAGATATGTAGGCCAATGTACCATCATTTCCAATGATCAATTTCTCAAATTTTATATTGTGCATGTATTCACCTTCCTTATATATTTTGCATGTGTTCTCCTTCTTTATATATTTGGCATGTATTCACCTTCTTTCCATAACTTGCATTTTCATTTCTCTCCCTTACATGCATTTCTCCCCCTTAAAATGTAAACTCTATTTTTAGATTTTCATTTTACAAAACACATGACGCTATTTTTGATTTTTATCAAAGGAAAATGCAAAACGAAGGTAAAATTGATCAATCAACACGGATATCTTTGCAGTTTTTAGAATTGTCAGGAAAAATTGCAGGTTTAGAAATATATATCATGAAATTTAAGTTAAGCAGAATACTCCTCCATCAACAACTTTGCAATTTTCAATAGGTGTTCTAGAAGTACTTGCACACTGGGCAAACTGATTAGTTTACAAATGACCCGAAGCGAATTGGTTCTGGTCGACCAGTGTCCTAGTTTTGCTTGGAAACCACCTTGGGTTTCCATTGTTGTGTTTTTGGTAAATCAATTTTTGATGAATCAAACACAAGTGACTGTGATGATGAACCTATAGTTTGAACCTTTTGAAGTTTAGGAACAAAAAAATTTTTGTTTTAAAAATAATGTAGGTTCACATTCATCAAAAACTCTGCCATGTTCATTAAAGAACTTTGGTTTGGTAAGTTTACCAAAAACTGGTTTCTTATGAAACCGCTGAGGTGAATCAGCAGGCAGTGGACAATCTTTTGCCATATGCCCTGTTCGGCGACAAACATAACATATTTGTTTTGTTTTGTCCCACTTTTGAGGTACCTGCGAAGAACAGCAAACATGAATATCTCGAGCATGATCAGGGATAGAATCATATACCTGTCGGCGATGATCATGCACCCATTTAGATGTTGGGTTTTGAGAAGAAGATTCATCAGAAGAAACTTAAGCTTTGTGCTTCTAAATTATTGATTAACCAACATCTCTCACAAACACTTTAGAACTTTTACGAGTATCAACGCAGTGAAGTGGAAACTCTTTATCAGTAAAAATAATAATTCCGAACCCTTGAGTTTGTAGAACCTCTCGGGTTGAACTTTTTCAGCTTTGAATATTTCTTTCTTCACTTGTTTCGTCTTTAGCTTCTTCAGAATCTGTGAAGTGGAACCTTCACCACAAGCATCGGCAACATCCTATTGAAATCCCAAACCAACAGTTTTTCCAGAAATCTTCTTCTCAGAAATTGAATTCTGATGACCATCCTTTGCCAACTTTGAAAATTCAGCTTTGATGTCTTTAATATTTTTATGCTCAAAGAAAATCGTCTCATCAAAATCCGATTGAGAACGAATTTTCTCACTTGAAGAAGCTGATTTCTCATTATCTGCAGAAGATGAACCAGAAACAAATTTTGGAACTGGAGGAATTTAAGATGTCTTTCCTTTCTTCTTTTTATTCCTCTTGATTTTTTTCTTCTTCACAATCTTATCTTCTTCTTGGATCGATGATGAAAACTTTGAATAATCACGATTTTCAACCTTTTCCTTTACTTCTTTGAATGCTTATTTGATATGAGCAGGTGGTGATGGAGTTTTATCGAACATCTTCTGAAAATTAGCATCATTAGCTAAAAAGCTTGTAAACACTTGAGAATTTGAAACATTGTTTAGCAATTGATTAGCATCAATAAATTGAATCCTAAGATCAGAAATTTGCTTTTGAGCTTCAGCTAACTCTTTCTCATTAGCTATCAATCGCTTCGCAACTTTGTGTGTTTCAAATTTTTGCATGCAAATATTTTCCATGCCCTCAAACAATTCTTTTCTCAATTTATCTTCATTTCTCTTTTGAATATCCAGATTTGCTGTATGAACTTTATTAACACTAACCAATTCCCGCTTTTCATCTAACAACTTTTCCATGTCAACTTGATATGCTTCAATCTTAGGAGCAGATTCTTCAGCATTCATTGTAAGCAAATCAAGCTTAATTTTAGATTTTTCAAACAAATTATGGAAATCATTAGCAGCATCCTCTGCTTCATCCTTCCATTTCTTGACTTCCTTAACCAACTCATCCCTCTCTTCACAGACTTTTGCATTTGCAGTTTCAACAATCTTTCTATCTTGTTTTGAAATAACTATTACTTCATTCAATAACTGAACATCTTTAATCAAACAATCATTCCGAAGAAACCATTTTGAATTCCTCAGAAAGCTTTTGAATTTTATTCAATAATGAAGCATTCTCTTTCAACAAACTCTCCAAGTTTTCAGCAGATTCATAAGAACTTGGTGTTGAACTTGTATCGGAACTCGTATCGGAACTATAATCTTCTTGATGATCATGGGTGACAATCAAAGCATATGAATCAAAATGTTTACCCCAATCATAAACACCATCATCTTGAACCGTTAAAGTTGTTGTCTTTGTTGAATTACTGGACGAAGGTTGAGTAAAACCGGGTTTGCTTCCATGAGCTTGTTGACATTCTCTAGCAAAATGTCCAAGCTTCGAACACTTGTAGCACTTGATATTTGATTTATCAAAACCTAATTGACTACTAAACGCCCCCTTTCTAGTTTTCTTATAAAATCGACGTGACCTTTGAGTTAACATAGCAAGTTCCCATGCCATATCTAACTCATTCAATTGATCATCATCAAGCTCATTTAAATCTTCTTTAATCAATTATGCTTTCCCAATATCATTGATAATCATTCCAAAAGACGAAGAAATGAGAGCAGCAATCAATTTGGCACATTCATCCACCGATTGAACATAAAATGCACTTTGACGTGATTGATCAGGAATTGTGAAAGTACAACCTTTTGAAGAATCAGAATTTCCCGAAGCTCCAGCCATGAATGCAACACTTGGTGCAGAACTCAGATTTGGCTTTGCTTTAGCATTCGTGATAGCAGTATTCTCACCATGATATAACTCAGGATTTTTTAAAGTAGCATTTGACTTCTTTGAGTTTAACATTTCCATATTCCGAGCATGAAGTTTTCCAGTCAGCTCATGAAATGTTAATGTAGAGTATTCTTTATCATGAGTGAGCAGCAAAACACAGTTCTCCCACTTTTCAGGCAACGCTTCCATAATCTTCTCCTTCAATTCAGCATCGGTTTTCTCAATTCCAACAACCTTCAATTCACTAATCAAATGTGTAAATCTTGAAACAAGAGCAGCAATTTTCTCATTGTCATAATGTTGAAAATTATCAAATTCTTTATTCAACACTTTCTTCTGACTCTTCTTGTAATCATCATTGCCCTCACATCTTGCTGATAAAGCATCCCACAATTGCTTAGATTTCTTACAAGTACTAAATTGATGAAGCAACTCAGTGGGTAATGCCATTGTAAGATAACCGAAAGCTTTTTGTTCAAGCTCGTATGATTTTCTTTCAGCAATGTCGAAGATATGAAGTTCCTTGAAATCTCCTTGATCAGTCGGGTGTTGATAAAGTTTCTTGATCGGAATCCATAAATCGATATCATTCGTACTTATATAAGCCGAAAATCGTTTCTTCCAATTCTGATAATCTTCCAATTTCAACAACTTGGGAACTTTCTGACTTGTTCCAATTTCGTTGTCAAAGTTCATCATAGTTTGCATTGCACCCTGTATTGCGGCAAAAGCTTGATATTCCGACATCGTTGAAAATTTTGAAATTCTGATCGTCCGAACCCTATCCGAACTTCAATACCTTGTCCGAACTTGTTCCGAATTCCTTCCGAACCTCAAACACAACTCTGAACTTCAAACGAAGCTTGAACTGAGCCGAACTATAACCAAACTCTGTCCGAACCTTTCCGAACTACTCCGAACTCTGTCCAAACCACACACCAGTCCGAACCTTGACCAAACTACTACCGAATGAAAAAAACGTCCGAACTAAGTCCGAACTACGTCCGAACTACGTCCGAACTATGACCAAATAAGGACCGAACTTGTGACGAACTCGTCCGAACTCAGAGTTCGGAACGGTTACTCCGAACCTGACCTGAACAGTCCGAACCTCAAACTCGTTTTTCTAAAAGGCTTGAAGTTAAGCAAAATTTGACGAGATTTGCAGCAGTCGGACAGGAAAAATGACAAGGAATGATTTAGGAGCAAGTTTGACAAAAAAAAAAATCGATAGAAATGATCAAAAACACGCAAACACACTCGAGAAAACACCAAAAACGTTCAAAAATCCGAATATAGCAACCACATATTAGTAGACTGAACTGGAAAGCTCTGATACCACTTGAAAATGCGAGAGCATTGGATCGTCTACTCAAAATAGCTATAACGGAGATCGAAACGTATTAACCAATTGTTTTATTGATCAAAGATGCAATTACAATCAGTCTAGCACTCAGAAAATAGACACAGATAAACACCTTAGAAACACACACTTAACAGAATCTCTCATGCTCAAGACTGTTTATTACAAAGAACAAACACACTATATATAGCTGCTGGCCGATCTCCGTCCAAACTCTGAGTTCGGCAGGTCCGAACCTCGGGTTCGGACCAGGTTCGGCAAGTCAACCTTTGGCTTGAACTTGTTCCTTGACTTGATGTAACTTGATACTTCACACGACGCACATATCAGGTATCAACATCTTCTTCATCATTACTGACCATATCAGATCAATGAAATTTAATGGATTAGAGTCGATCAACAGAGTCTTCATTCTATCCTCTAGCCGAGTTCTCTCCCATTCATCAGCTGTTATAACATTGATCGGCTATGGCTGGAGAGGCCCCACTTCATCATTTCCTCTATCGTCAATAATATATGCATATCGGGATGTAGGTCTGACACAAGTTTCATAGCATAGAATTTCCTAAACTTGGACATAGTGAAATCCATGAAAGGTGGATCTACAAAAATATGTCTAACATCTTCAGTGTTTGGGATAATTAAGCGAGTTGACTGGGAGGCACTCTGCACAGGTGGTGCAAGACTTAACTGTAGAGATGCTTCTTGAGTGAGTTGATGACTTATACTTTTGTTTACTACGGGTGCTATAGGAAGTAGCCCGGTTTCAATTTCAATAGCATTCTGTTAAGCTGCAATCCTAAACCTGGGAATAGCTAGATTGTCAGGAACATCAGCAAGCTGCTTTAAAGATTCACACAATGCAACCATTTCTTCATTGACTGGCTCATCATTAAGAAAGAGATCACCATAGTCATCACCAGCATAGTCATTAACAACTTTGGAATCATATTCTGTACACATGAATTCATCTACCTGAAAGTCGCTATCATTCAGATCTTCAAATTCGACTTGGTTTCCTCCAAGGTCTTTGCCTTGACTGGTAGGACAAGATTGATCAATAACATCAGTTCTAGTTATTCCTAGATCTTGCTAAGGTGCATTCCGATTACCTTCATCATTGGCACATGTAACTGGTTTGTTGAGCTTTGGCCAAGAGCTCATTTAATCTTTTGATCTCAACAACTTGTTCAGTAATAATGTGGTTAGCATGTTGTAAATCGCCAGATAACTTAGAGTTCAAGACATAAAGGTTATCTACTTCAGTTTCAAGCTCTAGAATGTACTCATCACTATTTTGTGAGGTACCAGCATCAACAGGTTCTGTTTCATGTTGAGTTTCAATTTCAACCTATGTTATTTCAACATTTACAGCTACAGGTTCAGTTTTATCAGTTTTCATTGTAGTGGCAGCAAACTCAGGCTCCGTAGAAGTAGGTATCACAGTGGTATGCACTAAGTTTCCTGCAACGACTTCTTTCAGTGTTTGCTTCTCCTGAGCATTCTTCGATCTACTTTCCCTGTTGTACTCAAGTTCTTCTTCTTGGTCGGTAGGATCGGATTCAGACTCAGAAGATTCTTCAGATGATGATTCTTCAGCTTGTATCTTGGTGGCAGAAAAACTAGTTGTCTCACTTCTAGTTTTCCGCTTTTTATTTGGTGGACCCCTGGCATGAGATGAAGGGGAGTCAGATGATGAATCTGAGCCAGACTTGTTACCAAAATCTTCTTCATTTTCATATGCATTTGAGCTACCAAAATCTTCTCTAGATTCATAGGCAGATGCATTTGAGCTACCAAAAGCTTCTTCATTTTCATCATTGTTTCCTTGTTCTGATTGTTGGGGCTCAGCAGGAGTTAAAGAGACTGGAGGAGTGTCACCTCGGAGATTTCCAAGGTCTTCAATAAATTTTTGTTGAACAGTTTGCTCAGCATCAACATTAGCATTTGGATCAAGGTTCTAAATTACTTGAGCAGTAGGATCAGCTTCAGAATCATGCATTTCAGCATCCTCTGCATCATCTCCTTCCTTTTCATCATGAACAACTTCAGCTCCTACACTTTCCAACAGCTTTGGGAAGAAAGGAACATCAGGTCCTTCATACTTGCCAAATGTATATTTTGAGTAAGATCCAATATTCATTGTCCTCGGCACATACATCGGTCCAGATTTTACAAGACCATGATAGTAGTGATCCCGAATATCCCGTACAAACTTTAGATACATGACATACTTCTTTGATTTCCTTGAGGGATTGAGATTCCGGATCATCCAAGTCATGATCTGCTTTCACAGATTAAAGCCATCTCCGGTGACGAGTCCGTGGATCGCCCAGGTAGATTCTTTAATAAAATTGCCAGTGCCTGATCTTCTCGTAGAAAAGTAAGAGATGTAGAAAGATATTATGCATCGCCAGTTTGCTGGAAATAGAGACTTGTCAACAAATACGTTCCTATATGGAGGTAGTTCACCCTCATACCCCATTATCCTCATGGTTTCATGCTACACTAGCTTTTCATATCTAATAGGAGAATCAACGTACACTCTTTGTTTAATGCACATTCTCAACAAGTGCTCTGCTCTAGTAGGACTCAGAATCTCCCTCAGCTTCACATAGATATCTGTCATTTGAAGTGCAGAAAGCATTCTAGTGGCCTTGTGAGCATTTACCACTAAGGTTATGCAATCTTGAAGTTGGAGAGTGAAATCAAAAGTGTCTTCATTGGCTGTCCACCCAATAACTATGTTCTATCTGGGTGGGCCTTTCCTCTTTTGCTTATGATCTCTCTTTCTTTTTGCATGGATCAGTCTCCTCTTTCTCTTATTTTTCTCCTCATCAGAATCATCTTCTGATTCTTCATCAACAAGAGCTTTTCCCTTTGATAAGGGAGAAGAGGGACCAGGTGGTAAGTCAATTGGTTTGGTTGGAGGTGTGGAAGCAGTGATGGATGAAGGTTCTATTATGGTAAGAGGTGGTAGAGGTTGAGATTTTTGAGTGGGTGGTTTAATGGCTTCTGGTGCAGGGCTAGTGGGAGGTGATGGTGGAAAGATATCATGTAAATCTACGTTAGAGGTGGGTTTCTTTGTGAAAGGAATGATTGGGGTAAAGTTGTCGGTTCTGTATTTGGGATTTGAGAGCTTAGTGGCAACTTTTTTGGATATGTGGGAGGTGTGAATGGAACTAAGGAAAGGGATGATGATGAAATGGCTGCAGGGTTAGGATTTGGCTCATATATAAATGAAGGTCGAGGTAGACTGTCTGCAAAATCATCCAATTCTGGTTTGATAAATACATCAGTTGCCATACCTGAGATTAACTCTGAAGGCAAGGGCAAAACCAGGTTTTGGTTAACAGAAAAGCTATCACCTCTAAGCTCTTGATAAATTGAATCAATCAATATGCATAGCTCCTTTACCTTCATCTGGAGCACATCTTCTCCTGATCTCCAATTTCTGATAATCAGGACCCTTTGAACCTTCTTCAGCAGCTCATAATTTTTATCATTCTTTACCAACTTGGTAGGCATCCTTGAGGCTAGGTCAATTAACCTTTGCCCTTCACATTCTTCCATTTCTCCTAGGTTGTATTCTTTCAACTACCGCTCTGGTATCTTCCACAAATTTGTTTAAATCTTCAGATTCTTCAGTGTGAACAACCTGATGAATAGTTAGAACAACATCAGGTTGAACTGGCTCTTTCGCTTGAATAGGTTCTTCACTTCTCATATCCACCAGAGTCCGAGCAACATCTTCAGTTTCATCTCTGGGTTGAGTTTCCGCTTGAACTTCCGGTTGAACTATGAACTGATCAGTCCCAAAGATTGAAGTGTATTCATTCAGCCTTCCTGTCCTCTCAACTTCAGGAGCATTGTCATCCATTTCTATAACCTCAATCTGATTCTCAATTTGACCGTCCGCTTGAACATCCGCTTGGGCTTCAGCTTGAACCTCAGTCACCACTTGTAGTTTGGTGACTTTAGTTCACAAGTCAAGAGATTAAATAACTCAGTGCCTTCACCTTCTCCCAACACATTTTCATCTCCTCATTTAATATCAGTACCCATCAATGCAGTTCCACTTTGTTCGTCTACAACCTCTTCAACAATCACATTCTCTGTTATCACCATGCTGGTAGATGCCATATTCTTTTTAGCTTTAGTAAAAGCATTTTCATCCGGGAAAACTACATCTTTCAGTAGCCTTAGAATCATGTTGATATGCTTAGGAAGGCACCAGCTACAAGCATTGAAGATTGAACCACTTCAGTTAATGTTGGATCTTTAAATGGTGACACAGCAATCAGTTTGCTGCTCCTAACTTTCTCCCAACTTTCTTCAACTGAGAATGGTTAAACTCTAGATTTATTGAATGCAGTGGATCTAACTTCAGCCGGAATTCTTTCAGTTTCTTCAATCTCTTGATTGTGATCAACAACAGATAGGGGTGGTGAGGCAATGGATTTCTCCCCCAATTTGACAGGATCAGCTTGAACTGATGTAACCTTTTCTGGGTTTGAAGGACCTGCTTCATTTTGTTTAACAGTGGCTTAGACTGCAGGGTTGACTTGAGTTTGAACTGAAGATGCAATAGTGACATTTAGGGAGTCAACCTGTTTGTGTAGAGATTTGTACAATGCCATCAATTCAGGTAGAGTAAGACTGTCCTCAACTGGCTTTTTACCAGTATCCCTAGACATAACTAAGCTGTCAATCCTAGATTAACCAAGCCTAGTACCCATGGCTTCTTGGCACCCGGGATTCTCTTCTTCCGTTTCAACAGCCCTTGGTTCCAATAAAGGACCCTCACGTGCTGATTCAGAGAAGAATGCCGCAATAAGGGTCTTAGCTATGTTACTGCTAGCACCAAGGTTCAGTGGGGACACATGGGCAGCAGTAGCCATTCCTGCATGAATCTCTTCAAAACTCCTGAGATTCACCTCTAATAGCGAGTGGGGGTTCAATGCAACAGGGTCCAGATCCATCAGTATGTTCTCATGTAATGAGGTGGGTGAGTTAATAACACCCTTATTTGGAATAGGAATGAGTACATTGTCACTCCTGAGTGATAGTGAGTATAAGGGTGAAAATCTTTCAGATGGGGATTGTGCATCCTTTTCTAATGACCCCCCCCCCCCCTCAAAAGAAGGTTCATCCTTAAGAGATAATCCCAATTTAGTCAGTTTCTGTTTGGTCTTTTTGCCTATTACGGGGCTAGAAGCTTGGGGTTGGTCAGTGGGCATAGGTGGAGGAGACCTAGCAACCACATTTCGCTGTCATTTGAAAATGACAGGTGGGGATTCAGATGATGATGTGGCAGGGGTGGTGTTTATAGCAGTGGACTTGGGTAGAGGAAGTTGGTAATGATGTGTGCTCAGGAACTATAGGGTTGATAGTCCTGTCATCATGAGCAGGATGCTCAGTAGCAGTAATAGTTTTTGTTTGAACCTCAGCATTTGTAGGTTCATCAATTAACTGCCTTGGAATTGACAGGGGATGGTCTGTATTCCTTTTGTGAAATGTTAACTTATTTAGAGCCAAGTTAGAAAAAGTCTTCTCATTGAGAAGTTTTTGATGCAAAATTGAACCACCCAAATTTATTTGAGGGTATTCTTCCATGAGAATGAAATTCAGAAGATATTTTGATTTACTCCAAGACAAAGGAAGAACACGAAAATCACCTACGACTCATATTAGAATTACTCCGCAAGGAACAGCTTTATGCTAAGTTTTCGAAATGCGATTTTTGGATTCGCGAAGTCCAGTTTCTTGGACACATTGTTGATCAGAATGGAATTCATGTCGACCCAGCTAAAGTGGAAGCTATCAAGAATTGGTCTACCCCGAGAGCGCCGACCGAAATCCGACAATTTTTAGGACTTGCCGGATATTACCGAAGATTTATCAAGGGTTTCTCGCAATTGGCACAACCCTTAACGGCTTTGACGCACAAAGGAGTGCAATATAGATGTGGTGAAAAAGAAGAACACGCGTTTCAAACTCTTAAGGACATGTTATGTTCAGCCCCAATTCTCTCGTTACCCGAAGGGGTTGACGACTTCGTGGTCTATTGCGATGCATCCATTCAAGGACTCGGTTGCGTGTTGATGCAACGGGACAAAGTGATTGCCTACGGGTCCAGGCAACTGAAGGATACTGAGAAGAATTATACAACACATGATTTGGAATTGGGAGCCGTGGTATTTGCACTCAAGATTTGAAGACATTACCTCTACGGAACAAAGTGCACGATATTTACCGACCACAAGAGCTTACAACACATCTTTGAACAGAAGGACCTCAACATGCGACAACGACGGTGGGTCGAGCTACTAAATGATTATGACTTAGCGATCAAGTATCACCCGGGAAAAGCCAATGTTGTGGCTGACGCCTTGAGTCGAAAAGAGTATGAAAAGCCTCGACGAGTACGAGCGCTGCAACTTACCATTCACACGGGACTGCCGGATAGAATCCGCGATGCCCAAAGAGAAGCTCTAAAGGAAGAAAACTTCGCAGCTGAAGCACTGCGAGGGGTGGATGGAAATTCTGATATCAAGTCCGACGGACTCAGATATTACAATGACAGAATTTGGGTTCCTTTACTTGGAAATCTCCGTGAGCTCGTGATGGATGAGGCTCAAAAGTCAAGGTATTCGGTGCACCCTGGATCGGAAAAAATGTACCAAGATTTGAAGAACTTGTATTGGTGGCCGAATATGAAAGCCGACATTGCGCGATATGTGGCTAAGTGTTTAACGTGCTCAAGAGTTAAGATCGAGTACCAAAAGCCTTCTAGGCTATTGCAGCAACCAAAAATCCCGGAATGGAAATGGGAGGATATCTCCATGGATTTCGTAACAGGACTACCTCATCGATCGAATCGACCAGATGCGATTTGGGTTATCATTGATCGACTAACCAAATCTGCACACTTTATTCCAATGAGGGAAAATGACAATATGGATAAGTTAACAAAGCTGTACATTGACCGAGTTGTGGCACGTCATGGAGTGCCTAAGACCATTATCTCCGACCGAGATCCTCGATTTACTTCCCGTCTGTGGCAATCTATGCAAGAAGCACTGGGAACCAGACTGGATATGAGTACAGCGTATCACCCGCAGACCGATGGTCAGACGGAACGAACTATTCAGACTTTGGAAGACATGCTCCGAGCTTGCGTTCTCGACTTTGGTAAAGAATGGGAGGCTCACCTTCCGTTGGTGGAGTTCTCCTACAACAACAGTTATCATACGAGCATTGGTGCAGCACCTTTTGAAGCCCTTTATGGCAGAAAATGTAGATCGCCCGTGTGTTGGGCCGAAACTGGTGAGAAGGGACTCACTGGACCGGAAATCATTCACGATACAACCGAACGAATTATTCAAATCAGAAAACGGATAGCCACAGCACGTGATAGGCAAAAGAGCTATGCCGACAAACGCCGTAAACCTTTGAAGTTCGAGGTAGGCGACAAGGTACTATTGAAGGTATCTCCCTGGAAAGGAGTGATACGTTTCGGAAAACGTGGAAAGCTGAATCCTCGCTATATCGGTCCATTTGAAATCATTGGGGAAGTAGGCCCGGTGGCCTACCGATTACGACTCCCTGCAGAACTCGATGGAGTTCACAACGTGTTTCACGTCTCGAATCTGAAGAAATGTCTGGCTGAAGACACTGAAATAATTCCTTTGGAGGAATTGGAAATTGACGAACATCTGAGATTTATCGAGCAACCGGTAGAAATCATGGGACGCGAGGAGAAAGCCCTCAAACGTAGCAAGATTCCGATCGTCAAGGTTCGATGGAACTCAAAGCGTGGACCTGAATATACTTGGGAACGAGAGGATCAGATGAAGAAAAAGTATCCTCACTTGTTCGGGCAAACGTCCACGGAAATTCAAGGTATGATTTAATTTTGGGGACCAAAATTCCTTTAACAGGAGGGGGATGTGGCGACCCTAAAACTTTTGCTTTCTTTCCCCAGCAACTACGGCAACAACGACAGCGGAAGCTGCGAACGCCACTACGCAAGAATAATTTTCGGGACGAAAATTCCATTTACAAGGGGATGATGTGACATCCGAGAATTTCAAGGTTTACTTCCGTTAGACAATCTCCGTTAGTTACGTTATAAGTGTTAACTTAGTAACTAATGCTTAACTAGGCCGAATGCGTCCACGACCTTTCGTTGATCACTGAACCCGTCCATATGTGTTATGTGTTTATTTATTTATTGTCATTATGTGCAATGTGCTTTTGAACGCATGGTTTAGTATTGATAATAGAATGTAAATTGGTCACTTTTGGTTGCCAGCGAAACTACCGGGAGAAACTATAGTTTCGCTCGGTAGCCGGCTAAGCTATTTGATTGACATATGTTCGGAGCCAGTTTCGCTTGGCCAGCGAAACTGCCAGCGAAACTAGCTCCTGATATAAAGACCATAAAACCCTAATCTTCATCATTTTGCATACTCCACACTAAACACACACACACTCTCCTGGAATTTCTGGTCAGTCGAGAAAAACCACGAGCCGACGTGATCTCAGCCACAAGACATCATCCATTCGGATCCTAGATCGAACCGTGAGTCTCAAAACCATCCTTTATGCATATCTTATGTGTTTTCTTAAAAAGCATGCCTAAACCTCCATGTAATGGCCTGATCTTCTAGTATAATGCTTAGGAATGCTAGATCTATCTTAAAGTCTGCAACTTTACGTGTAAAATCATGCCATAATGAAGATTTATGCTAGTTAGGTCAATTCATGCTTAAAATGTGCTCTTGATGACTTGATGATGAAAATCCATGTTTAAGGTGCTAAATCTTACTGTTTAATGTTGGTAAATGTTTATACATGCTAGATAATGAATTACATGAAGTATGGAAACTGGTAGAAAGATTTTCAGTCAAATTTATGGGTTTTTAGCGACTAGCGAAACTGGGCCTTCTTTAGGCGAAACTGTAGTTTCGCAGATCCCTTTGAATATTCATCCAGCGAAAGTATGCAGCGAAACTATAGTGTCGCCTGTGTATTGCTTGAACGAAACAACCGAGCGAAAGAACCATAGACCTTGTCCCTAAACGAAAGTTCAAACCAGTTTCGAGCGAAACTAGCTAGCGAAACTGTGTTATCGGGTACTGCCTAGCAAAAGTGCTGCCCGTGCACACAGCGAAACTGTGCAGCGAAACTGCATAGCGAAACTGTAGCGAAACTGCTTAGCGAAACTGTGATCAGACCAAAACCCAAACTTGTGCAACTTATTTGAATGTTATGCCATGACTTACATGATTATGCAATAATGAAACATGCTTTGATTCTGATTTATGTGAACCCTTGTTTATGATCAACCATCGGTGTCGTGTGTCGGTATGTCGTGTCATAGTTCCAACGTGCTATGTTATGGGCCATAGTGACGTTAAGATAAAGGTTAGACACAAAACTAATACTTAAGACCTAAACGTGTTTCTAGGTCTTCATTAAGCAAACAAATACTTGGGTTATTTAACAAGTGTAGCTGAGCAACCCAAGGTGAGTTCACTACCTCTTTAATTGTGAGCCCGTTTGGGTCACAACGAAATTACTAAAAACAACGCTGACATTTTGAGGTATCGCCAAATGGGATATCTGTTGTGGAAGTTGGAGTGTTTTATGGGAAGTACTTGCAACTGTCCATCCTTGGGACTTCAAATGAAATCCGCAACCAACCATTTTGACACTTAAACTCTTTTTGGGATTTCAAAGGAAATCCAGGATAAACAATTTTTATATGACTAGTGTAGGTTAAAGTCTAAACCAAATGATATCACATGATTTCTAAGGATGCCTTGAAACTTAAAAGTCCTCAACAATTTAGTACCATTAATTTGTGAAGCGGGGGGATGTTGGGTAGATCTACTGAGGGTTTGACAAACCCTGCTCCGCGGTACACAAATGTGTAGCCAACCGGTTGGAGGCCGAACGGAGTGCAATATCAGCCTGTTTTTAGTTGTGGGTCCCATGAGGAACACAACTGGAGGCACAAACCATCGGCAAATGCCGAACTCTGTTACGTCAGCTTTGGTACGAACTTCCTTAGTGCATGGAAACCGGATTAGCTACCCGCGATATCGGTTGACTGCTTTAATCTTTACTTAACTAGTGCATATTCGAAAATTCAACACTTGGCAATTGTTTTGCAAAACTATTACTTATTTATACGTTGATACATACGCTTATGAGACCGGGCCGCTGCATGACATGCCCACTGTGAACTCACCAACCGTTAGGTTGACACTTGTGTAGTTTTCACTTTTGCAGATCGCTAAGGAGTATCCGGAGTGGGTTGGCATGGCACACGAAGACATTTTTCTTTTATTTAAATTTAGTTGGGGATTCTAAAACAATGATTTGTAAAGCACGTGGTTAGTGCTAAGACATTATTTCCGCTGCGTAATTTGAGACTTATTTATGACATATGTTTGGACTAACTCTGATTCGTTTAGTATTTGTAACTAATGGTTGTGGTCCTGGTTTGCTCGCACCCCTTAACAGTATAAACTCCGTTAGTGGTTAATTTGGGGGTGTGACAGATCAGCAGCAATCTACTATGGGAGAGCGGCTTTGATAGATAAGGAAGCAACCAGGAAGCTTTTGTAAGGATTAGACGACTAAAAAGACTTCTCAGGAAACGTCTGGTTGAACTCATTATCTGGTTGATAATCGAGTTCACCCGGAATATTCACTACTGGACAAAATTGCTTCTTTCTAGTTGAATATCTTCTCCGCTCGAACTTTAGACTTCCGCTTGAACTCTGTTTAGCCGGAACTGCTACAAAATAAGACTTCAGCCGGAATCATCAAAGTGATATTCCTTACAGTCTGAGCAGAATGCTAGTTGCCCAGTTGGAGTTTTCCAGTATGTTGAGGGCTTGATCGAATGTATCAGCATGTGTGCATCCTTTATTAAATTCACAGAATGAGTTATGAGTTGTTCCATTCTATAGAGCAGGATTGACTCCTTGAGCTCGTCTAGGAGGCATCTGCACATGAGAAACAACTTAATTATATCTAACTAGATACTTATATATGAATGTCACGTCACACTAAACTCGGGATAATGACAGAGCTTTTCAATTTAAACATCAGAGACATAAAAGTCATTTAGCAGTGCATATCCTCACATCTAACAGATTTCAGACACATGTCAAAATATACAATTATTTGAAGCACCATGGACCAACTTTTCTTAAATATTTAGCTAGAAGAAAATGATTGTTATCTGACTTAAATGGCACAACTGAAATATGTAAGCAAGAAGGCGAGAAAACATTTTTGCTCAGAATGGAATTAAGGCAACTTGATTCCCCCTAAACTAGTGCATTCTAACAAAAATTCTAAGCTTCGTAACTTCCACAAGTTTTAAACAACATATGACTAAATTATGCATTAGCTAGAGTCATCATACTCAAACTTTGACTAACTCAAATCTTACCACAAGTTTTAGTAGTAAATTACAAGAATGTCAATGCAAGTAATCAAGGTGATTCTAGACACTCACTGTTCATCATAATAGATTAAACAAACACATATAAGTCAAACATGAGTCAAAATGAGACAGCAGAGTACACACAGTCAGTTATGATCATTGAGAGTAAGATTAAAGTGATTGGGCACATATTGATCTCATAAAGCAAGATCCTAACCTATCGTCATCAATTTAACATATCTTATGAAGGTACATCTGTATTTCTCAAATTTAACTACCACAATCAAGGGAAAACATAATTTTGAATGAATATACATAGTTCAAACATTCGTCAAGCAAAGTATTCAATCCATAATGAATATACATAGTTCAAACATTCGTCAAGCAAAGTATTCAATCCATAATCTAGACATTCATCCTAATTTTGAATTGTTTAACAAAGCATTACACAGTTTGAACACATAAATGCAATCAAACAAATAATGAATAAACCACAATAGTTGAAATACAAGTAACCCACCAATTAATTCAGTTTCAAATTTAAAATCATACAAGTGTCAGAAATACATACCTCTGTGAAGATCTAATAGAGTCTATAATCAAAAACAGATGTAATTTTTTTGGAAAACAATCTCTTTGCAGAATCTGTTTAGGATCAAGCATAAAGTGTTAAATATGATACAACTAAAAACTAGTAGTTACTACTTAAAACATTATTCCACTTTTCAACTCCAGTCATAAAACCCCAAAATGATATTGTGACCAAGAATGCATTCCTCAAATAAGATCTACAGATGGCTAAGATCTAGTAGAGATAAATTGGTATTGAATACAATCTTTATGCTGAATCTGCTTAGAATCAAACATACATCATTAGGTTTTGTTCAATTGATAACAAGTGTACACTTAAGTTCAGAGATAAGCACCTGTATTGCCAACATTCTGACCTTTAATAGAAATTTCCAAAATTCAAGATTAACATACCTCAGTGATGAACTAAAGTGAACTAAGATCACAATAGAGATGGAATAATCTTGGTTGAATCTTAACAATATCTGTTATAGGATTAGCTAAATTATATTAATAATCATAAACATAAGAAACAGGTCAAGAGGCAATAAATTGGAACAAACAACAAGCATTTTACTGAGTTTGACTTAAAAAAGTCAAAGAACATGATTCGAATACCAGGCATGACTTTATATCCCAACATGCTAATTTGAATTATCTAGAGTAAATGTTTCATACAAGAATGTTTAAGATATCAATTTTGGATATTCAATCTTAACAATTCCAATCAAACATCAGTTATTGGGTTTAACATTAAAACTTTCTAGATAAGATCTAAAGGGTGCATTCATTTGTCAATCATCAGTCTAACACATCTTAAGCATCAATCAACATTGTCAATTTCACATGTTAAATCCAATTAAATACAAAAAAATTGAATCAATAACTTATTAAGAATGATGGATAGCTAAGAGTGAGCTTTAATAGTTTAAGAGTCAATAACTAATTCTAACTCAGTTCAACCAATTAAACTCTAATTCATGAATCCAAATAAGTTATCAATCAAAAATAGGTAAAAACACTCATGCATTCTAATGAAATTGATGTAACAATACCTCATTTAGGTTCAAAGAGAGATTATAACCAGAATTATAGAAATCATACTAATTTCTAAACCTAGTTAAGTAAGTCCATCAATCAAAACCCTATTCAAGCCTATTTCATCAAAATTGAAGATACTGAACCCTAATTCTCACTCAACAGCTGAACACACATAACACCCTTGTTACACCCGAGAGCGCCAACTCAAAACTAAAGCATAATCTTAGTAGGTTTACAATGAGTCCAATCGGCGATAATGAGGACAACGGGAAGTGTAGTCTGTTTTGATTTAAGCAGAAGTTATGAGAGGAGAGATTGTGAACATCACAACATCAGGCTTATGCGAACCGTACCAAGAAAATCCAATAGAAATTGAAATCAATGGGCGAAAACTTACCGTGATATGTGTGTGCAGTGAGTGAATCAACCACAGACATAGGTTTTCAAATTTACGATAGGATTTGAGGTAGAAGACGATGAAAAGTGTATTTTTGGTTCCTCAGGAGCGAGAGAGAGTTCTGTGAGACTGTTTTGTAAAGTGAGGAGGGAAGATGGGTGTTTGACCTATTTAGAGGTTTTTGACCGTAAACAAAAATTTTATCAAGTTAAAAAGAAGATCATGAAGACCATTAAACATTGTCCTAAAGAACAACAATGTCGTTAAGGCCTGATGACTGTTTAGCTCAATAAGATCATTAGGGCTAAAGAAGGTAGTTAAGGCCAAAACAAAGTCGTTAAGGTTAACAATGTCCTTAAAGTGAAGCTAAGTCGTTATGACCAAAAAGAAAGTCGTTAAAGACAATTAAAAACAACATCGTAAGGGTTAAGTGACAACGTCATTAAGGCCAAAACAAGATCGTTAAAGGCCGAACAAGCGATATTTTTAACTTAGACAAAAATCTCATTTTTTACCTAGACAAGATCGTTAAGGGAAAAATAAGATCGTTAAAGAGGAAAACTATTTCAAATGAAATGTTGTTTTGCCTAACACCCAAACAAGGTTATAAAGGGCAAAACAACGTCGTTAAGAACAAAATAGCTTAAAAACCTAAAATTTTCTAAGTAACGAAACAAAATCATAAAAACCAATCTTAACGATGTTGAATTTTCCTTTACAATATAAAAAAGATCGTAAAGACTAAAACAAACCTAAAATTTTCTAAGTAACGAAACAAAGTCGTAAAAACCAATCTTAACGATGTTGAATTTTCCTTTACAATATAAAAAAGACCGTAAAGACTAAAACAAGGTCGTTAAGAACATTTTCCAAAAAAATCCAAAATTTTGTAAGTATAAAAACAAGATCGTAAGTAATATTTTCTTCATAACGATATAGTTTTGTTCATAGCGATCAAATAAGATCATAAAGAGCAATTTTGACTATGAAAAAATTTTGAAATCTGAAAAAACTACACACAGCCTGATTTAACCAAATATAAACATAGTCAAATATGTACAATACCTAATAGGAAGATAGATTTTGATTAACTTTACCCAAAATTCACAAAATTTCAAATTTACACAAATTTCCACTAACCCCAACATTTTCACATTAGTTGGTCAATTTTTCACCAAACTTCAAATTACAAGCAAATTCAGGCATTTGGCTTTTCAGCACTTATCTAGCCAAACAAAGAGGTAAGTACCTGCATATGTGTAAATACGCGGAATTATCTTACTACTGGATGAATGATCAAATCTAGTGCATGAGAATGTAAATAAGCTTGAATTCTTATTGATCACTTGAAGATACAAGAACAAAGCTCTGGTTTCTGTCTCTAGAACAATCACACAGAAATACACACTTAGCAAGACTCAAATGACCAGAAGTGTTAATCTCTAAACAAATCAAACTATTTATAGTGAGCAACTAACCAACGAGCTAACCAACTAGCTAGCCATTTAGCTAACCATTCAGCTAACCATTCGGCTAACCATTCAGCTAACCATTCGGCTAACCATTCAGCTAACCATGTAGCTAACCATTTGGCTAACCATTCAGCTAACCATTCAGCTAACCATTTGGTTAGTTGGCTCCTAACCAATGGTAAGGAGCTTGGTTAGTTGACACTACGACTCATAATAACATGCTCACTTAGATACAATACACGAGACACTTTGTAGCATAGAATTATGCTCTAACAAACCCCCTTAACGTGTAGTGTATCTATGCTAAGTAAACTCTAGTCTTTAGTCTTCAGCATTGTTGCATCCGATCTTCAACTTAAATTTCTTGTCAGCAATAGAGCATGCATGGCTAGATCAGACCTTGAACAATCTTTGAACTTCAAGATCCACTTATAAAAGGTACTTCAGTCTCCCCCCCTTTCACCAAGCTTGAGTCTTGACACATAGAACCTGCAATTTCAGAAGACAGAAACGCGGGTTTCCATTTTCAAGCAAATATAAGTTAATCTTGGCGCAAAACTTCTCTTCGAGAATCCAAGATATATGATTTGAAAATGTTTTTTGTATCTTGTGTCGATCAATCGAAAACAAACAAAAAAGAAAGTCTTTTTGGCTTTTATGGAATTAATACTAAAACACACCAAAAATATTTTTGATTTTTGTGAAATGAAAAATAAAATGCAATACAGAATCAGACTCTATTTTTGGTATTTTGCAAGAAAGATCACAACGCGAGATCATATCAGACATAACACATCTAGCACATTTCAATTTCGGTATTAATCAGCATGCAAGCCAAGATAATCGTAAATACAACATTTATGATTATTTCAGCATGAACCACTCATATTTATCGTTTTCAGATATGCTTAAGGTAATTTTATCATGCACTGTTAACTCGGCCTCCACTCTATTAGAAATACCAGCAAATCATCATGTTTATCATATAGAAACAAATTTTCTTAGAGATTTAATCACCCTTGATGAGTCATGCAAAAATAAAGCAGAACCTAAAATACGTAGCAATCAGGTCGGTCTTGTGGACATGCAGCAAAACCTTAAGTATTTGAGAAAATAAGAAAGCAAAACAAGTTAAAGTTGTATCATTCAACAACGATCAGGTCGATACTTCCGTATATGAGGAGAAAGTCCGATGAATTAAAGTAGAACCTCAAACGAACAACAATCAGGTCGATCTTTCGATACGCAGAGAATGTCCGATCATTTGAGAAAATAAAGAAAATCAAACAAGTTTACATCTTTCAAAATGAAAACATGCATTCATCAGGATGTGTCATATTCTATTTTTTCTTCTTTTTTTTTAGAATCATCACACATCATTCATCATGAAGCAAATAACCAAAGATCATCAGGCAAGCTTTATGTTTATATCTTACTTGCAGATATCAAATTAGTCATGCACATTCACAGATCATACAAGTACCTACAGCCTTTAGACTTAATCTATCCATGGCAGATAATGTATATGCTGATGTACTATCATTTCTCGCTTTTGTCAGATCAATTTCTCAAATTTTCATCATTTTTTTATATTGTCCATAATTTCTCCCCCTAAAGTTCAACAAACTCTATTTTTAAATTTTCCAAAATCTTCTCCCTAAAAATATGAACGAAATGAAAAGAAAATGAAAACAAAAATAACATGAATATGATCGATCAACACTTGACACCTTCTTTAAAATGTTTTGTATTTTTTTTGAAAATCTGTTTTGCAAAGATAGAAACAATGCATTTTAACGTAAATCAACCACAAGTATTCCACTTTCAGCAATCTCTCATTAATAACAGGTCTTCTTGAAATACCTGCAAACACTAGAAAATAATAAGTTTGTAAAACCCCGACCCTATCCACATGTGTGGTAGGTCGTCCAGCGTCTTCAACAAAATCACTGTTGACTGTGGAGACAATTTTTGGTCTCCATCCCATTTGTGGGTTTGAATTTTCTAATGAACCAGTCTCAACTGATGAATGACAGTCAAAACCGCTACACCGAGAATCAAACAACTTTATTTTTCCAAAACATTTTACTATAGGGCATTGGTTCATTAAAAATTATGCGTTCTGGATTTACAAATTTTGTAGTTTTGGCAAAAGATGATGTATTGTTAACATTTGTAGGACAAGTAGTATCAAAATGCCACTTTCGAAGACAAATGTAACAAAGTCGATAACGAAATTGATCAGTGGAGTCATCATCAAACATAAATGGAACTACAGGTTTAGTTTTCTTTAGTTTGATAGGTTTTTGAAAACATTTTGCAACTGGAGGATCATAAAAACCTGAATCATCTCTATAACCAAAGAATTTATCTTTACGATAAAACCTGTTTGATTTAGCGTATTCAAATGAACCTGAACTTTTTCCGCCTTTAGGTGTTGCATCGGCTATGTAGGGAGATTCTTCAGTAGACACCTTATCATCTACAGATGAATCAGACACTTTCTTCTTCCAAACTTGAGGTTTCGTATCTGATAACACTTTTTGATTTTCCTTCTTCTTAGCTCTAAACACATTTTTGTCGTCATTTTTCATTGGTACCTCTTTGCCTTCATATCCCAATCCACCATTCTTCTGCTTATGATAATCATTCACAAAATGACCTTGTGATGCGAGTCAAGAAAAATCACTTTTGATAGCATTCACACCATCTTTCTGAACAAGTAATGAATCAACAATCACAATATCTAAGAACTTTGGAATCTTCACATGACCTGGATTCCCTTCAAAAATTTGTTTTTTTACCAAGAAATGTAGATTTGGAATCAAACTTCGATCCTTTGCTATAATCAACCTTCTCTTTATTTTTCTTCTTAGAGTTTGACTTTGTTTTCTTTCCTAAACTCTTATCAGCAAACCTTGAATCATCATGAACTTCTTACGTTGCTTTCAAAGTATTGATAGAGTTGTCAATAACCAAAGGAGGTGGAACACTCTTCAGAATAACATCACCAAACACTTGTTGAAAATTCTTATCATTATATAAGTAACTTATGAGAGATGGAGAATTTGTAAAATTATGCAATTGCCTCTTTAGATCCAGAATTTCAATATTCAACTTAGTAATTTTTGTTTGTGCCACTACTAATTCCTTTTGAGAATCAATGAATTACTTAGAAGCAATATCTAACATATATTTTTCTCTTATCAGTTCTCCATGAGTATCACGTGTCTTTTAAATACCCTTTTCCATCTTTGTTTATAAATCTCAACATTTTCTTCCAATAACTTGTTTTCTTCAATCAGTTCAACTTTCATTTCAACCAAATTTATGTTCTCATTATGAAATCTCACAGCATTCACAGCAAGTTCATCACATGTCATGTTAAGAACATCAACTTTATTTTTTGAATTTTCAAACAAATCATCAAAATCTGTTACAGCTTCTTTAACTTCTTTCTTCCATTTCTCCACTTTTTTCCATAAACCATCATTTTCCTTGGTCAGTTTAGAAACTTTCTTCACTAACTCAGTGTAATCTTTTTGCAACTGAATTTCTGTCATAACTGAACAACCAAGTTTATCAGACATCTCACAATTTTCACAAGACTTAGGTTCTTCACTGTCTGCCTCTTGTTCAGATTTATTCATTTTAGCATCACATACATTGACATTTCTCATACATCATTAGAACACTTCCGATCAAGAGCATCCCATAATTCTTTTAAAGTTTTAAACTGTATGAATTTACAAAAGAAAAATCTCTTTAGATAATGCCCTCATCAAAGCTTAATGAGCTATCTTCTCACTATCATGATATTTAACCTCATATTCAATCATCCTTGATAAAGACTTTGGTGGTGGTACTTTTAGACCCGAATTATTTAAAACAGGAAACTCATATTTATCTTAAATTGATTTCATGACATATTCACCTAACATACCAACCACGAACTCTGTAAATTAAACTTTCCAATTATAATAATAATCAAAATGAAGAAGCATTGGAACTTCACTGTCAATCATTTGAAACTTTTCTAGAGAATAATATGAATAATTGGAAGAACCACTGTTAAACCCATCTTCGTTTGTCTCAAAATCTTTGAATAACCCTTAAATCTTGAAATGGTAATCCGAATCTTTTTGAGTAAACAAATATCTCTATGAAGAAACTCGAACCTTTTTCGGAGGGTAAGCGTATATCTCTTTGAGATGAGTGTTTTGACTGGTAATGGGTCCCGTAACTCTTAACAAAACTCAAGTCACGTCAATTTTAGTGAACCTCACTTTTCCGAGCAGCTAACCAACCACACTTCCAACTAACCAAATGGTTAGGTGAAGCTAACCAATGGTTAGGAGCTCAGTGCACCAAATGGTTAGGAGCCCAGCAAACCAAATGGTTGGTTGGTTGAAGATTGCCTAGCTATCCAATGGTTCGTTGGTTGAAGATTGCCTAGCTAACCAATGGTTCGTTGGAAGAACTGTTTTAGCGAACCATCAGATTCATTCGGCGAACCCAACTGAAATTTTCTAAATTTCATGAATTTTAAGGTTTTAGACTGTGACTTGCAGCAGTAGGCAATGAAAACACACTAGGAACATTCAGAAATCAAATTTAACACCGAAAACACTCGAATTTGAGAAAAATTGATGAAAAACCAAAGAAACCCACTTTCTCTCACTAGAAAAACCCATTTTTTGATCAATTCAAACCAGTAGAGCAACCTGGATTTGCTCTGATACTACTTGTAAGTATGCGGAATGATCTTACTACTAGATGAATGATCAAATCTAGTGCATGAGAATGTAAGTAAGATTGAATTCTTATTGATCACTTGAAGATACAAGAACAAAGCTTTAGTTTCTCTCTCTAGAAAACTCACATAGAAACACACACTTAACAAGACTCAAATGACCAGAAGTGTTAACTTCTCTAAATATGTCAAACTATTTATAATGAGCAACTAACCAACCAACTAACCAACCAGCTAACCATTTGGCTAACCATTCAGCTTACTATTTAGCTAGCCATTTGGTTAGTTGGCTCCTAACCAATGGTAAGAAGCTTGGTTAGTTGACACTAAGACTCACAATAACATGCTCACTTAGATATAATACACTAGACACTTTGTATCATAGAATTACGCTCTAACAAGATCACATGTTTTTTTATAGTTGTGGTCAGACTATGTTAGACTCGTACCGGTCAATTACGTGATCAATAACAATTATAATTCAAATCACCTCTCAGATCAGGTAACCTAAGTCAGATTTTCGGTATTGTTTATCCACTTAAGCTCTTACATGGCAATTTTCACCATATTTCTGTGATGTATTTATCAGGTTTTTTCCGTTTAGTAAAAATAGTGGATAAACTTTTATTCAACTAAAGTCACCTGTATTCTACCATGGGCCTTTTTTTCACTTCGGATACAACCTACACACATACGGATTTAAAATGGCACATATGGAATTTCTTCATCATATGGTATTTTTCTTCCCCCTATTTCTTTAGTGTTAAGTAGCTGACTTTATGAGCGGAATTAATGATGGATTACGTGAACACAAGGTCATTGCTTCCGCAAAGTAGATGTGTCACTGATAATGATGAATGGTATGATGGAATCGCGTGGTCACAAGGTCATCACTTTCGCAAAGCGGATGTGCCATGGATTTATTAATGGATGAAGCAGCACCAAGGTCTTTGCTTTCGCAAAATAGATGGTGTGCTGATTGTTGAAATCAGGGACTCAATGCTAAAGAAATATTCGTGTGTGTCGGCATATCGTACTTAGCTAAGACTTAAGTAAATTTAGAAAATTTTGCACTGAATGACTTCTAAGGTCCACATTTTCATGCAATTAGCGAGTAATTACAGAAATAGTCTACTCTTAAGTATGATGAGCCTACCGACACATGAAATGATAAAGTTAACGATCGATTGGTTCTTATTTTATGGTTAGATCTACAAGACCAAAATCATACAAAAAGTACAAATGTTTTTGTATTTTCTAAAAAGGCAGAAAAAATAAACCAAGTAAAATCTTTTTGGTGATTTTCGCGAAGGGATAGGGAAACATGCAAGAGGATCAGATAACACTTACTGAATAGATAAGCTTAAAGATTAAGGCACTAACCTACTAGGAACTGAGAGTCAAAAACCTAATCAAAGTTTATCATCACAACAGATTGTATCAGGTAATAAAACCTAGACAAATCAAACCCTTTGGTAAAAAGGTCTGCAAACTGTTCTAAAGTATCAACCTGAACTAAGGTGATTAAGTTTTTCTCTGCGCAGTCCCTAATGAAATGGTGCCTAATTTCTATATACTTAGTCTTAGAATGCTGCACAAGATTTTTAGCAATGAAAATATCAGCAGTATTATCTATATGAATGGGAGTGCTCATGAAATTCAAACCGTAGTCTAGAAGTTGATTTTGGATTTATAAGACTTGGGAACAACATGAAGCAGCTGCTACGTATTCCACTTCAGCAGATGAAATAGATACTGTTGTTTGCTTCTTGCAGTGCCATGAGACAAGGCGATTTCCCAAGAATTGAGTGCCTCTAGTGGTAGACTTGCGGTCGAGAACACATTTGTCATAGTCACTGTCTAAATACGCTTGAAGATCGAAAAGAGAATCTTTGGGATACCATAATCCTCTGTTTGGGTTGGACTTTTAATACCAAAAAAGTCTCTTCATAGCTACCATATGGGACTCTTTTGGCATGTTTTGATATCTTGAGCATAAACACACTCCAAACATGATGTCGGGTCTGCTGGGTGTCAGGTACATCAGAGAACCGATCATGGACCGATATTGATGCTCGTCTACACAAACACCTTCCGGGTCCTCGTGAAGCTTGCGTCGAGTTACAACAGGCATTGAATATCCTTGGGAGTCACGGAAACCGAACTTCTTCAGGATCTCTTTAACATATTTTCCTTAGCTGATTAAGATGCCTTCTGGCGTCTGTTTCACTTGAATTCCCAGTAAAAATGGTAATTCACCCATCGAACTCATCTCGAACTTTGCTTCATCAATTCCTCGAATTCGTGACACAGCTTGACGTTTGTTGATCCAAAAACAATATCGTCAACATAGAATTAGACTAACAACCTATCTTCCCTAACTTGATGAATGAAGAGTGTCTGATAAATCACTCCCCTCTTGTATCCATTTGATAGCAAATAAGTTGATAATGTCTGGTACCAGTTCATGAGTGCCTAATGAAGTCTGTACAGGGTCTTGACAAGCTTGTAAACCTTTTTAGGGTAAGATGGGTTTACAAAACCAGGAGGTTGCTCGACATACACCTATTCATCCAGTTGCCGTATAGAAACGCAGTCTTCACATCGAGTTGGTAGACTAGGATGTTCATTGATATAGCATTCGCCAAAATTATCCTAATGGTATCCAGATGGGCGACAAGTGCAGAGATATCATCTTAATCAATGTCGCCTTCTGGCATATACCCCTTCACTACCAGTCGGGCTTTATTGTTTATTATTAACCCACGATCGTCTATCTTGTTTTTTAAGATCCACTTGATAGGTACTTCCTTAGAACCTTCGAGTTTGTCAACCAATTTCCAAACATTCAACATCTTGAACTGTAATAATTCTGCTTGCATTGCTTCGATCTAATTATTATCCTTCATCGCCGCAATAACTGATGTTGGCTCTTCTTGTGAGATGAAACAACTAAACAAACATGTGTTAACAGCGCCTGACTGACTTCTGGTTACGCACTTGTCAACCTGGACCAATGATATTTGAAATTAGGTGCTTCTTGTGAATTCTGGATTCTTCCACAGCAGGAACTGGAATGTTTGTATCCATATTCCCAAGTTGCAACTCATCGCCGGGATTTTACCAGTGTCAATTTTCAAGACATCTTCTAAGTCAGATTCATTTCTCTCGGCTGCATTTTCCACAATATTGTCTTGAACAGTTGGCGGTGCTATCTACTTCTTGAATATCCGGTTCTGGAATTGGATGAGTAGATGCAGCTGGTGTAGTGGATGAAGTAGATTGAGTTGAAGATGTTCCATTCAAAAATTCTGGAGGCTCAGCTGAGCAGATCGTCTCTAGAATAGACGAAATAATTGGGAAGACATCTTCAAAAGTAGGGTTATCATCTTCATGCACTTTTGTTGTGTGAACAACACCAGAAGAACCTACAACATCAGAATCAATTGTGTGTGCTCATAAAATGTAACGTTGCATGACTTAAGAACAACTTGAGTTATTTTTTTGTATACTCGGTAAGCCGCAAAGGTCGCCGAGTATCCAACAAAATAACCTTCATTTTCCCTAGGGGGAAATTTAGCTAACTGCTCAGACTGTATCAAAACAGTACTAGGGCACCCGAACGGTTTTAGTCTTTTCAAAACTATATTTTGTTTTGAAAACAGTTCGAATGACGTCTTGTTGGTGTGTTTAACCAGGAGTGTTCTTGATGTGTTGTAAAACACATTTAATTTCCCTGTGTAATTTGTGTAATAAATTGAGTTGGTTTTGAGTAATTTTATGTGTGTTTTTAGTTAAATTATAATATTTGAGTCTTAATGTGGTATTGAGTCATTTTTGTATATTTTGGTGTGAGTTTAATAATTAATTGATTCTTGTGTTTGATTAGGTTAAATGTGATCCAATTGTGCTCAAAATGATTTATTATAATTGTTGTTACGTTAACATCAGAGCTTGAGGGGAATGTATGATATTACATCGAAGATGGAGGACTAACATTGCATTAATGAAAGCCAACGGGGCTTAAGTGAAAATTATGAAAACTAAATAAATGACTTGCGCTGATTTTGTGACGTGGCATGCTTAAGATGGGAGGCCAAAACAATTCTTGGGATGTTAATTATGTTAGCATCAATTAAATTAAATAAACTACATAATTTGTGCTAAAACATTGTGAGACTTGCACGTGAAGTTAAGATCCCTACGGCACACTTGGAAGGGATATTGTAGAAGAATTTGGATGACTAACAATTAATTTTTAACGAGAATAAATAAACCCTACGAAGGGAAGAAACAGACGACGAACGGCAGAAGAAAAAAAGACCCCTCCGAGGCTACGACGAGCATTCATTCGGACGGAAATTAGAGGAGGTTCCATGACAGATTATTCACAGCCGATCCTAGACAATTTGAGGGTGATTTTCAGATATAGTGGAGGGCAGGGAACAAGAGGATTAGCGAGGGATCAATGATTCATCATCACAATGCATACCGGTTTCTCGTTTTTCATTTTGTTCTTGTATTTAATCAAACTTAGCACTATGATTTCTAAGCAAGACTTAATTTTCATTAGTGTTTCTGCTTGGAACATGAGGCTAGGCTAAGCATCTTGTACCACCTAGGCCTAATTAGATGATTAATTGACTTTATAACTTTACTTTCGGTTCTTAATTAATTGATAGATGATGCCACTTTATTAAATCCCATTGACTATTATGATTGATGTATATGTGTGTTGATGTTCAGATTTCTAGTTATTGATTGATGGATAGTTTACCCGCGAATATCTTTCGGTTTCGGTAAATTGTCTAAAGTACTTAACTTTAGGGTAAAACTACGATAGAGTCGTTTAGGGTAATTCTTGATTATTGTGTTGATTATTAATTGGGGAATTGATTGCAATGTGCTACCTCTTCTGAGACTCAAAAGGTAAAGAATTGTGAGGTAGTTGGGTTGGTTAATGAACTAGGGTAGCATTGTCTCAAAAGGAAATGTCCTAGGAATTTGGTCAACTTGTTATTTCATATCATTCATGATAGTTCGTGGTAGCTCCTGCTAGCCTAGGGTGCCTTAGATTATTTCGAGGGTGGTTAGGTTTAGTTCAGGTAGGAAGTACTTAAAAGGTGAACTCCTGTTCGGGCATTAGAGTTGTTAGCTAGGATGGACTTAAAAGGTGAACTAGCCACCATCAAATTAGTCAGAACCGTGGTTAAGTTATAGGTGTTGATTATGATTCTAGGTCTGGGTGGTATATCTCTCATCATCTTAATTTTTCTAAGGATTTCTTGTTCTCGGTTAGTAGTCGATAGTTAGTTAATTTAGTTAATCAATTCCTAAAACTCCAAAACCAAATTCTCAAAATTCCTTTCTTAGGTCCTAGTTTGAGTCTTATCTAGAATAGTGTCCCAAGGGTTCGGTAATCCCGGTCTTCCTTAGCTTTACTATAATCCAACAGGTACACTTGCCTTAGGGTTCGGTTAGTTTTAGGATTTTCGATAAAATTTAGGTGTTTAGGTCTAGGTTTTAATAGCATTTTTAGGTACGTTCCGAACACATCAAGTTTTTGGCGTCGTTTCCGGGGACACTTGGCAATAACAAGATTAACTTATGTCGTTGTTAGAAACTTTTGAATCTTTTAAGGTTTTTCCATGTCTAGGGTCTTTGGATTTCTCTTATCTAGTCTTGATTTTTAGGTTTTTATTTTTTATATTTATATTTTTATTATTTTCCCGCTTTATGCCACACACCCGTTCGTGAGGACCACCTGAGCTTTCACCACTTTCTGTTCCCGACAAGGACATTCGTGAACGGTTCTGTGTACTTTGCACGGAACTCGAGGCGTTCATTCTTTCCACAACTCACTCAAAACCGTCCACATCCACTTCCACACGAATCACACATGACACTAAACCCATCCCATTTCCCGACCTCACCACCATGGCGACACGTCGCACCGTCCATGCGTAGGCCAGCGCCGGAGTTAATGACGCCCGGTTTGAAATCACTCCAACAAACATTTCCAACACCACTAATTGGCAAGTTCCGTCTCACATCATAAATGCGCTCACCAATTCTATCCAATTCCATGGACGTGAGGATGAAGATGCATCGACGCATATCTTGTGCTTTATTCGAATTTGCAACACGAACGACACTATCTATCTGCGTATGTTCCCGTTTTCCCTTACCTCTCGAGCCGCCGAGTGGCTCGAGACGCTTCCGCCAAAAGCGATCGCCACCTCGGACGATCTGAAATTGAAATTCCTGAAGAAATATCATCCTCCAGCCAAGGCTGCACGTACTCGGGATGAAATCCATTCCTTTCGGATGGAACCCAATGAGCCTTATTCGGTCTCATACGAGAGATTCAACACCCTTCTGAGCAGATGTCCGCAACACGGGTTGACGGAATGGGCTATTATCAAAAAGTTCTACAATGGACTTCCTTACTCGGTTCAGAAGGAGTTTAATATTTCGGCTAGAGGACACCCGGAGATCGGAGAGCCATGCTGGCCCCGGCTAGATCACTAGCACCTTCCACTTCTACCCGGGGTGTCCATCACATTGGCTCAGAGACCATGACGCCTAAGGAGTTAGAAAATATTTATAGGACTTTAGAGGAAATTAAACTACATATTAAAGCCAAATGTGAGCTTTGTCGAGGCGCTCACGACACCCGAGACTGCCTGCTCGCCTCTACGAAGTAGGTTGATTATATTGGAAACCGAAACCAGTTTGGTAATTCTTTTCAGTCCGGGTGGAGAAATGGCCAAAATTCAAGATGGCGAGAGGAAGGAAACCCATAGGGTTTCAAGCGAGGAACAGCCAGTATGAGAGAGGAGATGATGGGTCCAGCCTGAGGGAGATGAGGGAGTTGATTGCTAACCAGACCCAAATCCTGGCGCAGATGAACGCGAAGCTGGCGAAGCATGACATGTTACTACAAAATCTGCAAGCTTCATTCTTAGATTTGCAGTGTTCGGTAGGAGATATCGTGAAGCAACTCAAGAAGCTAAATTCCCGTGGGGGCAGTTTTCTGGTAGTACCTACAAAACCCCAACGCCAATGTAAACGCCATTACTACAAACAGCGGGAAAATTGTTCAGGGTCCATCACCGGTGGTAATTGAAGAGGAGCCGGTTGATGAGGAGATCGAGCTAGAGACACTTGACGGGAGGGTGCATCTGAGCGTAAAGCCAGCAAGTACCACACCAAACGTCGAGGTTGAAGGAGTTAAAGGAAAACCATCAGCTTGAGAGAAGCCGATGAAGTGGGAGGCGGCGAAGGAAGAGAAGAGGGTCAGATTTGCACCTCAACCGATTACAGCTGAGGACCTGAAGCATGTGCCCTATCCGGCGAGATTGATTCAACAGAAAAATGCACATGAATATGGGCAATTTCTTGATATTCTTAGGCGGCTTAGTATTACTTTACCATTTACTGAAGTTTTAAATAAAATGCCTAAGCACGCAAATTTTTTGAAAGACATGCTCTCTAATAAAAACAAACTTGAGGCTTTATCTGATTTAACTCTCAATGCAATTTGTTCAGCTGTATTTCAGAATAAATTACCCAAGAAACTTAACGATCCAGGGACTTTAACAATTCCTTGCATTTTTAGTGGTTCTTCTATTACTTATGCTTTAGCTGATCTAGGTGCTTCTATAAATGTCATGCCTTATTCTGTTTTTATGCACTTAGGAAATTTAGCCCCAACTTGCATGAACATATCTTTAGCTGACAAATCTGTAGTGAGACCCAAAGGTATAGTGGAAGATGTGCTTGTGAAAGTTGATAAGTTTTTGTTCCCTATAGATTTTGTGGTAGTTGATAGCGATTATGACCCTAGATGCCCTCTAATTCTAGGTAGGCCTTTCCTTAGGACTGCCTGTGATTTAGTGGATGTGTTTGAGGGTACCATAACTTTAAGGGTTGATAATGAGAGTGTCATGTTTAAGGTAGATAGAGAGGAGGATATTGGAACCAAATCGGTGTGCTTACTAGGTACATTTTTGACCCATTAGGAGGACCCGGTGACGTAGAAAGTGAAGAAGTGGTTGAGGTAGTTAAGGATGAGGTTGTGATAGAGGATAAGTGTGGGGAGGACTCCGGGAGTGATGAGATTGTCAATAAGGTTTTGAATATCAAATTATAAAACCCGGTGCATTAGTTGGTGTAGAAAAGGAGTTGGTAGTTGAAGAGGTGGTTAGAAGGGCCACACTTTGTGATCTAGGTGTTTTTAATGATGATATAGATTTTAGGCCAAGTGTGGGGAGGTTAAAGGTGGTTGTTAGTGCAAATGACCCGGCTTTGAGTTTTCTAGAAAAAATTAAGTTTTTCCCGGGTCGTTATAAACATTGGAAGGTTAAAAGATAGTTGGAATTAATAAAGTTGGTGGCTTTGAGGGATAGGAAGTTAGTTGGTAGTTTGCAGGATAAGAACCGGATGAAAACCGGTAGTTTTGGGCATAAGGATGTAAAATCGAAGCCTCTGGATGGTTTGGGAGGTTGGTTTTCTTATTTGTGCTAAATGTTTATGTGTCGGGGCTGTATATTTTGTAAATTGGTCTTAAATTTCTGCAATTTATAGTTTTGTGTGTTTTTTTGGTTTGTCAGTTTTGTGTTTTTCGGTGTTCGCAGGTAATTCGGGAGACTCATGAGCATGGGAAAGAGTGAAGAATGTTTCCACGTATGGCCCAGGTCGAAAAATGCAGATTTTCTTAAGAAAAGTCGACAAAAGGAGATAGAAAATATTTGAGGCCAAAAGTTCAAAATTCTCAGGAAATTCCGTTTATTGTATATTTGGGTTGTGAGTTCTTGTTTTTGTCCTTAGTTTATATTTTTGTGACTTTTATTTTTCGTTCCGTTACTAATCTTGTGTCGAGTCTAGTTTTTGTGTGTGTTTTATTTTTCGTGTCTGTTTTTTACAGGTCTGAGGATATTCGCGCATAGGGATTCTCATGACGATTCAATGGAGGACCTGTGGTTACGAACTCGCCTGCCACTAATCCAAATTATTAAACAAGGGAGTCTGTTCCGCTTTATTTTTTTTATTTTTAATTTTCGTGTAGTTTTTATTTTTATTTCTCGTGTGTTTAGTTTTATTTATGCTTTAGTTTTTATTCCATTCCACATTAAGGGCAATGGGTGATTCAAGTGTGGGGATGGGAAGACTTGCGTCTTTGTTTTTATTTTTAGTGTGTTTTTTAGTCGAAAAAAAAACACATTGAAAAATTGTTCAAAAATGTCCGAGAATCTGGCTGCAATTAATTGGGAAATGATAGTACAACCGGGATTTGGCTTTATGAGATTGTGCTTGATTGGTAGATAGATATAATAAAAGCTGAAAACATTAGCGGGTAGTGATGTATTGATAGGCCCAGCCAACTTAGAAGCTTAAATATCCTAATTGTGTCTGAAAATTTGAATTTCATATATATAAAATCAGGATATCTATTGGGTTCCCGCCTTAGATTGAAACGAGGATGCTGAAACTGTCAAAAATAGAATATAGGTACCTTAATATTTAAATATAGACTTGTCTCTGAAATATAAGCACACCTCTGTCTTTTTATGAAAATAAATCCGACTTTGCTGCCGCTTGCAAAAAAAAATAATCCATGTTCCATCTATATTTATGCTTGAGCTGAGGTAAATACCCTATGTGCTACCCTAGGGGAAGGTATGATATTACATCGAAGATGGAGGACTAACATTGCATTAATGAAAGCCAAGGGGGCTTAAGTGAAAATTATGAAAACTAAATAAATGACTTGCGCTGATTTTGTGACGTGGCCTGCTTAAGATGGGAGGTCAAAACAATTCTTGGGATGTCAATTATGTTGGCATCAATTACATAAAATAAACTACATAATCTTTGCTAAAAAATTGTGAGACTTGCACGTGAAGTTAAGATCCCTACGGCACACTTGGACGGGATATTGTAGAAGGATTTGGATGACTAACAATTAATTTTTGACGAGAATAAATAAACCCTACGAAGGGAAGAAAAAGAGGACGAACGGCAGAAGAAAAAAAGACCCCTCCGAGGCTACGACGAGCATTCATTCGGACGGCAATTAGAGGGGGTTCCACGACAGATTATTCACAGCCGACCCTAGACAATTTGAGGGTGATTTTTCAGAGATAGTGGAGGGCAGGGAACAAGAGGATTAGCGAGGGATTAATGATTCATCATCACAATGCATACCGGTTTCTCGTTTTTCATCTTATTCTTGTATTTAATCAAACTTAGCACTATGATTTCTAAGCAAGACTTAATTTTTATTAGTGTTTCTACTTGGAACATTATCTTATATCGCCTAGGCCTTATTAGATGATTAATTGACTTTATGACTTTACTTTCGGTTCTTGATTAATTGATAGATGATGCAACTTTATTAAATCCCATTGGCTATTATGATTGATGTATATGTGTGTTGATGATCAGATTTCTAGTTATTGATTGATGCATGGTTTACCCGCGAATGTCTTTCGGTTTCGGTAAATTATCTAAAGTAGTTAACTTTAGGAATAATTTCGATAGAGTAGTTTAGGGTAATTCTTGAACTATTGTGTTGATAATTAATTAGGGAATTGATTGCAATGTGTTGCCTCTTCTGAGACTCAAAAGGTAAAGAATTGTCGGGTAGTTGGGTTGGTTAGTGAACTAGGGTAGCATTCTCTCAAAAGGAAGTGTCCTAGGAATTTGGTCAACTTTTTATTTCGTGTCATTCATGATAGTTAGTGGTAGCTCCTGCTAGCCTAGGGTGCCTTAGATTATTTCGAGGGTGGTTAGGTCTAGTTGAGGTAGGAAGTACTTAAAAGGTGAACTCCTGTTCGGGCATTAGATTTGTTAGCTAGGAAGGACTTAAAAGGTGAACTAGCCACAATCAGATTAGTCAGAACTAAGGTAAAGTTATAGGTGTGGATTATTATTCTAGGTCTGGGTGGTATATCTCTCATCATCTTAATTTTTCTAAGGATTTCTTGTTCTCGGTTAGTAGTCGATAGTTAGTTAATCAATTACTAAAACTCCAAAACCAAATTCTCAAAATTCCTTTCTTAGTTCCTAGGTTGAGTCTTGTCTTGAATAGTGTCAATAGGGTTCGATAATCCCGGTCTTCCTTAGCTTTACTATAATCCGACAGGTACACTTGCCTTAGGGTTCGTTAGTTTTAGGATTTTCGGTAAAATTTAGGTGTGTCTAGGTCTAGGTTAGGTATAGGTTTTAATATCATTTTTAGGTACGTTCTGAACACATCAGTTCTAATCAAAACGTAGCACGCAGTGTTCACTGCTTCAGCCCAAAATGAAAGTTTTAAATTTGACTCAGCAAGCATGGTCCTGGCAAACTCGATAATCGTCTTGTTCTTCCGTTCAGCCATGCCATTTTGCTGCGGTGTATACAGTGAACTAAACTGACGAGTTATGCCTTTCTCGTTGCAGAATGCATCAAATGTTTGGTTTTTGAATTATGTCCAGTTGTTAGATCTTATAATACTAACTTGCTTCCAGCTGATATTCTCCATTCGTGTCACAAAATCCTTCAAAATTTCAGGAGTCTCAAACTTTTTCTTCAGAAATAATACCCACGAGTATCAGGATAAGTCATCAGTGATGACTAAGCAGAAGGATTTTCACCCCTAAACTGTGGATACTCAGTGGTCTGGATAAGTCAAAATGAAGTTGTTGAAGAATTGTTGTAGTTCTACCTAGCAGCTTTAGCTTATGAGAGATCTTGTGTTGTTTATCCCTTTGAACATGTCACACATTTGTCTTGCTGGACAAACTCTTTGTATGGTAGACCAAACGCGTGTTTACCCCTGACTAAGCGATTCATGTTGCAAAATTTACATGACCCATCCGCGTATAGCACATTGTAGAATCCTTTCCTGAAGCTTTAGCCAAGAAGCATCCAATTGTACTTTTCGGCCTTGCAGCGTTCATATCCAATGCATACATGTCCCCTCTTCGATTGGCTCTGAAAAGAATTTGATCGTCAGGAATCTTGAAACCAGGCTTCAGAATCAGGCACTCTTTACTATTGAAGAACATCGGCATCTTGTTATCACAGATTTGCGACACACTGAGCAGATTGTATTTCAGATTAGACACCAGGTTGACCTTCTCAAATGTAACTTCACAATTAGAGAGATGATTGTTTCCAATTATTGTACCACCAAACTTATCACCCCCAAATGCAACCGGACTACCATACGATGTCATCTTCACATCATGCAGCAGATCCCTGTTGCTAGTCATGTGTCGGGAACAACCACTATCTATATACCACATATTGTCTCGCCTTTGGCGACGTTCCTGCACAATTAAAGAAAATATCAGTTAGATGTTGGACCAAGATCCTTATGACATTGGGCATTTTTTGAACTGGGTTTCTTTACTGATTGACTACGGGAATCGCTTTTGCTCTCTTTTCCTCTGGCTACTAAGATGTTTCAGTTCGCCAGGTTGTCTCTTGCCTACCCTAGAGTGAACCAGTTGGTATGTTGACAGATGGGGCAAAAGAACTTGCAGACATGGGCCTTGGAATCCTTGGCCTTGGAGCAGTTTGAGAAGTGGAGCTCATTCGGACATTTGTAGATACAGCCGGTTTAAAATAACCAGTACTCATTCCCAGTCCTTGAGTTGGTTGAGGTTGTTGGTTCTGAAAGTATGGCTGATTCTGAAAATTCTGAGGAAATAAGGACCTATTCATCTTAAAGTCATAGTCCTCACTATAATTCCCATAGAAGCTTGAGGCAGGCTGCATCATATGTGATATCATCATCCCTTGACCTTGGAATGGAGCTGGAGAATGTTGAGCATATCCATAGTTTGAGTAACCTTGGTTGAATGGACAAGCCCAAGCTTCATGGTGCGGATTACTACACACAAAACAACAAATCAACTTAACAGGACCACTTAGGCACCGGGAGTGGGAGTCACACTAATATGAGGATGAGTGTCAACAGTTGTAGCATTCTCTCCTTGATCATTTGAGTCTGAAGTCTTCTTCTTTCGTCTTCTATTTTGTTTTCTTTTGATCGGCATTGAAGAAGGAGCTGATACCTCTTTTACTTCTTGAGGATACTCGACCAGAGCAGGTTGAGTAATCACAACCGGTGGAGGGATATGAGCCTGATTATATTTTTGAATTCTTCTTTACAGGCTTGGTACTTTCATCTTCACTATGTTGGAACCTTGAGCCTCGACGGGAGCAGTAGATGAAGTAGCTTCTTTGGTTTTTTGATTCATTGAAGCAAAATCTTGAAAACTATGGTGAGGTGTCACCAGTGGTGGAATCACAGAAGACATCACCTTACCATCGGTGGAACAAGTAAAAGCTTGCGTTTGCAGTGGAGAGTTACCAACATTCAAAAACATATTATCAAGCGCTTTATTGACAACACTAACACTTAAGTCCTCTGGCTGACTGTTTTCCTCATTAGTGACAGTTTTCTTTGGCTTACGCCTCCTAGATGGTTTAGTTTTCTTAAATTCTCAACAGGTTTTAAAGCCTCAGAGTTTTCATAAAAAAAACGCTTTTAGTCCTAGAATTTTCATTTTGAATGATTTTTAGAAACTCAGTCTCAACCAGTTTCTTAACATGAGCCTCAGAAAGGCTAGTGTCCACGGACTTTAGTGTCGATGCATCAATTTTTCCGGATTGAAGAACATCTTCAACAGGTGGAAGACTTGAGCCACTTTCATGACCAGCAAGTTTTGCTTCAATCTGTTGAAGATATTCTGCATCGGGAATGGTCTCATCACTTATAAAATGAACATGACTGCGATGATTAATTTTGGCGAGTTTTGGAATTTTATAGTAATTATGATTTATAGGATGCTTAGCGGCTGCATCATAAATCTCACGTGTGAAACCTAAATTAGTTTGGACTCGACTCAAAAGATCCTTAGCCACTTCATTTGCTAAGTGAGAAGGGTTCAATTTCATCAACTCAATCGTTTCCTGAGCTTGGACATATTCCTTGGTCAAGGCCGATTGTTTTGACAAAAGATCCTCAATTTGCAGTTTTAGAGACGTTTCCTTATGTTTGATAATTTTGATATCGTCTTGAAGAGATTATATATTGATAAAAAGTTCCTCTTCTTCGGCCTACATGGCTTTCACTTTGGTTTCACTTTCTCTCGCATTATCAACCAAATCAAGGTTGTGTTTGCGGTAGCTAGAGACAACCGAAATGCACTCTTTAGAACAAAATTTGGGTTTTACCTCTTCAGGGATTAAACCCTTTTGATGCTCGATTTCTTTCTTCTCGGCTTCAGTATCAGCCACAGACAAAGTAGCTTTAGTAGTAGTCATAAGAAGAAACCATTCAGCAATCTCAAGAATGTCAGCCATGAGGGCAATATTAGTGGGAAACAGAGAATCAATTGGAGCTTCAGCTGCATTATTTTCACTAGTTTCGTCGTTTACCAACAATGCAAAGTCATTTTGGCTGAAGACTGATTATGACTTGATGAAGTCCAATTGTAGTTCGGATTAGTAAGAGTAACAAGGGCCTTTCCAGAATTGTCACCACGCGAGGCATTTGAAGTAGTCAGATTTGCTTAAGATGGTAACCTATCTTGTCTTAGGCTTTTTGCACTAACGTGCGAAGTGTCCCAGCTCATGGCAATTATAGCATTGAACTTTTGATTTATCAAAACCAATGGTGGAACTGGGATGTTACTGGAACACTTTCCTTCCAGTGCGATTGAAGAACTTCCTAGTCCTAGCAGCAATCATCCCCAACTGCCATTTCAAATCAATCTCTTCTAGATCATCACAGGAAATTTGATCCATATCTTCTTGACACAAAGTCATGTTCTCAATTCCAATAGATAATTGAGATGACATGCAAGCCATGAGAGCATTACAAAGCTCCTGATCTTTTCTAGTCAGTGTAGCAGAAGATGAACGATCTTGTTGTGCATAAGACCCAGAGTTGTGTTGTGGTTGCACTGGTTGAGCAATGGAAGTTTGTTCTTGAATAGGTGGAGGAGTGGTTAAAACAGGAATAGAGCCACTGGAGTAAGAATACTTAAAATCACTTTCAGATGAAGCTGCAATGAACACAACATTTTGGACACTGTTGATTGAGCTTTTAGTAGTCACATTTCCATGAGTGAACGACCATCACGTTCAATTGCCTCAATCTCATAGTCTCTTACTTTCTCAATGAGATCCTGATAATCACTCTCATCCAGATCATATTTTCTACAATGTAGTCAGCATAAGGAGCAAAAGACATATATAGTGATTTCAGAATTTTCTTGCTGATCAAGGCCATTTCAGGACGAATCTTCGTCGACTACATCTACTTATGGGCTTCTGAAACTTACTGATGTATGTTTCAAAAAAGTCAGTAGATTTGTAAGTGAAAGTATCGAAGGACAGCTTCAATCTCTCCAATCGCCTCTCCTTAGTAGCAACATTTCCCTCAAACTTCTTCTCTAATCCAAGCTAAATTTCAAGAGCAGACTTGGCATCAGGAAAGTGGTACAAGATATCATCACTCAATTCCATCTTGATACACCCCAAAGCATGTCGGTCAATAATGAGCTTAGCAAATTCAGTTGTAGTTAAATCAGACAGTTTCTTTGGAATTTCTCCACCAGTACCAGTAATAGTAGGGTCAGCTCCTTAGGCAACAACAGTAGTGACCACAAACTTGGTAGGATCAGCAAAACAGATAGTAGCAATTCATAGTTAACAAAATCCATATATGACTTGAACTTTTCCTTCTACTCGTCAAAGTCAGCACCTCCCATAAGCTTAGGAGGCTTGTGGCTTCCAGGCATCATGCTTTCGTCAGACATTGTAGTAAGTAAGGTGAAATTCTTCAAAGAACTTAAAAGTGGGTCGAACGGGTTTGAGCTAAAGAATACTCAAAAGTTGCTAAGAACTTGTAGAATCGCCGGTATTGCTTGCATAATACAATCACAAACAATAATGAACATTATTAGATAACCACATTCAACAAATTCTGTGAAATTGAAGAATTCAAAAATTTTGGACTTAGTCAATTTTTCATCAGACTGTTCTTATGATCTAGCTAAATCTATGTTCAAAATCAACCTTGATGAAATCACGAATTGATAGCATCAATAGGTTAGAGATTGTTGTAGGAATGTTTGAATTAACTACACCAAACACTAAAAATCACTTAATAATTCCCAGATTGATCAAACAGTGATTTCTTTAACATCTTCAACAATGGCGGATTTTAGGCTCCAAAATCTTCAATACTTGATGAAATCGGTTGATTCCACTTGCAATGAATATAGTTTTACTATACTAACCAGTGCTAATATCCAATTTGAACCCAAAAACCTTCAAAAATAAAGATTTCAAAATTTTTCTCAAGAACAGTGTTTGACGAAGAACGAACTAAAAGTTTCAAAATCTCAAAACTGATCCATCAAATGATGTTATTAGATATCAACAACAGCAGTAGATTCCTAATCAAATTTCATTTAGGAAACTTGATCTAGAACATCATTAATCCATTGGTGATAACTCAGATGAATGAACTTAATCATTTTAAGCCTTCTTCTCATCTGATTCAAAATGTAAGTGCAGAATTCATGCATCATGATCATCTATGAATCAATTCATGTTGTTGATTGATGGATCTGAAACTCAATAACACGTAGAACACACACACAGTGCTCCCAGATCTACCTCTCAATGAATGCGTATCTAGGGTTACATCATTATAGGCTTATATAGTACCTGGGACTGAATTCAAGAGAATAATCACTGAAATCGAAGAAAACATTCCATGTGTGGAAGAACACCGTTAAGAACAACAACATCGTATGACTTACTTAACAACATCGTTAAGAGCAATCTTGACAAGGTTGTTAAACATCATCGTATAGAGTTAAACAAGGTCGTTATGAGTAAATCAAAGTTGTTAAGAGTATTCTGAACAAGACCGTCTAGGAACATCGTTATGCACAAACAAAGTCGTTAAGACTTAAACAATATCATTTAAGTAAACAACAATCATCGTTAAGAACAAATCTAAATGATCTTCTTTCATACTTAGCCAAACACTTGAAGTCTTCAATCAGAAACAGATCTTCAGGATGACTTCGCCAGCAATGCTCAACGGTGAAGTTGTTTGAGTTGCCACCAAACAAAGATAGGTCCAACATTATAAATAGATGTGATATCCCTCATTTGTAAGAAGATAAATCTTGAGTGGTGTGAGCTTACACTTCTAGAGAGAGAGAAGAGAGTCTCATCTTAGGTTTGAGCTCAACCCAAGATGGCCACGGATATCTTATGATGAGATTGTAATCATTCGACTTGTTGTAATCATTCAACTATTAATGAATCGATTTGCTTTTATCATGTTTGTTGTTTGATTTCCTAGATTCTCATCATCACGTCTCCACATCTCACCAAGTTCGAGCTCACGATCGAAATTCTTAACGTGAAATTAATCCTGTCAAATAGTATAAGAGGCACGGTATCCGATCAGATTGCGTCTCATGACCGATCTGGATCACTTGAATCTTGATTATGAGCTTGAATAAAGTGCAGATCTAAATATCCGGTTAGGAGACGTTAAATCTATTTTTCTGCATTTTTAGAGAATTTTGGATGGATTCTTCATGCTATGGATGCTTTATTCATTTTTGGGAAGTTCATCTTGATGTGCTTGTATGTTTAAATCGTTCAGATTAGTGGGAAATTTGAGATAAGAGCTGAAAAAAACATATCAGTTAGAGTTTTCGCGTTTTTTAGCGTTTTAAAGATTTTTTTAGCTTTGATTTTGAGTTTTTTGTGATATACACGATGGATTTGGATGAAACAAAGCATGACTCTTACTAGAAATTGCTTTCCGAATCCATTAGAAACATCTGTTATGAATAAATCTTGTCGGTTTGAGCTGATTTGGAAAACACCCACCAGTGAATGTTTCATGGTGTTCTTCATGTTCTTGAGGAGTTCTAGATTTTGGAACTGCTTCAATCGATATTTGCACATGTTTGGGATGTGTGAGTGGCCATAACATGTTCTACTACATATTTATGTAAAGAATTGCTCGTTTTCATTTATTTTCGGGACTGATTCAAAGATTGAAGAAGCTGAGTTTGTCATTTTTTCTAGGTTTTCATTGAAGGCATGAAGATCTTCCATACGACCTTGATCTGTTTGAAGGTGTTCCATACGGTCTTTATGGCATAAGGTCTTGCTCCAGCGACCCTATATGGTCTTGCTTCATTCTAAACGGGTCTTGATATCAAACGGTCTTGAGTTTAAACCATACGGTCTTGATTTTGGTTTTCGTTTGAGACAATTTTAAGGGATTATGATCGTCTAGGGTTGTAGAGGATTGAGCCACGAGTTCTAAGTATAAAATTTGTCAAACTTCGTTGAGTTTTGAGGAAGATATGTTGTTTTTATGGTTTTTCAGTGGGCCATCATAATTCCGGCGAATGTATTAGGTTTTCGGTGCTTGATCTGCGATTTGTGAGGAAGGGATGATAGAGACGATGCGTTGGCCGAATCTGATTGGCCAGCAGGGTGGTCAGGTCAAATGAGGTTGTTGTAGGTTTCTTGTCATGCACCTCATACATTCTATTTCCCTTGTTGATCTCCTATTGGCTGAAGCAATATGCGTGGGACCCATCAGACCAAGGATCCATTAAAGAGCTCATTGTTGGAGACTTATCATTGGCTGACCTATCTCTCAAGCAGATTGCCTTATACAACCGTTGGATCAGCCTTTACTTTGTCTGTTAGATGTGTTTTGTGAATAATTATGATTAGTCAGATTTGGTGCACATGGATTATGGTTTTGTGAAGGAGAAATCTGATTGGTACATTTATTTTGACATGGATTATGGTTTTTCTTGTGGATATTTAATACACTAGCGATTTTTTCAGCATTTTTTGTTAAATGCGGGGTTTTTTTATCAGTCTTTAACTAGACTAACAGAGATAACGCCCCTAATGAAGTTTTAGAAATTTTTGTTCGTCATGGATTTATTCCGTTTATTTTATTGTGGTTCTCGTTTATTGACGTCACGAGTACGTTAGCTATCGACCATTGACGAACTAGCTTTAATTTCCAGTTAATTATGCAACTTTTAGCGTTAAGTCTCACGCTTTTATTTTTAGCTGATGCAGCACTGATGTTATCTAACCGGATTAACTGAAATCTCAGTTAAATATTGGAATATTCCGTCAAATCTCTCAGAGGGCCGTATCTAGAAGAACATTGATGGAATCTTCATGGAACATTTTTCGAGCTCGTTTTTCATTACCCAAAATTATGAAGACTCCGGTTATGATTATTATTCGTGTTTGCTCTCGGGATCTCAGTTTTTCTCCGATATGGCCAATTTTCTCGATTTTTAAGTGACGTTTTTCCTGACGTTTTTCACCCGTCATTCAAATCGAACGTCATTTTTTTCAACCAACCGTCAGTCATGCGGAACAAGTGCAGTATCTAGGGATCTTTCACAACTATTAGCATCCGGCTTCTGGTTTTTCGCGAGATTGTCCGATTTCAAGATTTTTCATCTAATTTCTCTAGGCAACCAAGCGGGACGGTTCGACTCTCTGCATCTGATTTTTATGCTTCCGTTGGATGTTTTTAGAGAGATTTAGAGAAATAGGGGGATTTATTATGAATTTGGAGTATCAGGTCGATTATCCAGAGTTGGAGCATTTTCAGTGATCGATTACTTTATCTGATCCGGTTTGTTGCAGTTTGGACTCCGATATTAGGCATTCTTAGTATTGTACCAGACCGTGTGAACCGAGTGAGCATTAGTGTTAGGATCAATTTAACCCTCACGTGATATCTGAGACTAGTATAACCGTGCGGAATCCGGTTTTAGCTAGTTGATTTAAGAAACAATAAAAAGCACAAATCGAAAAGTATGATAATCACTAAATAACAAACACAAACCGATTGAATTGGAGAAAGAACACTTGTATTGATTTGAATTGCTTACACTTTGTCGAAAATTCTCCTTGAGAATTTTCGTGAACACCAGAATCACCAAAAACACTATGAGAGCAACCAACCCTAATTACAAAATTAAACTATCTATCTATAGGGAATCTAAGCTTGATAAACAAGCTACCAAAATCTCGACTCCAAGGCCCTAAAATCGTCCAACCCACAAGCCCATAAACCCACTAATTCAATTTAACCCATTTACACATAAACTAGCCCAACATAGATTCTAATGCAAAAGCCTTATAAAATTCTAGTCTCTACAATCTTCCCCTAGGCTTTAGCATTAGACCGTTTTCACATTCTGAACTTCTTTGACAGATTCACCGTTGCTGGATCATACCACAACTCTTTTGCCATGATCTCAGCTACGGCTCGAGTATAACACTTGGCATATTCTTCAGTATCTTGATTACACTCAATCTGATGCTTGGCTAGTACCATTATGTCCTTCTTGTGAAACCTCATCAAATCATGAACTTCTATGACATTAATTGTCTTTGATTTGCAGAGAATTTTGGCTTCACCAGAATAATCACTATAAGCCCAGGTTTGAAAATCATGCAAGCAATCTTCGGGATGTCTCATTGGCAGAGGTATTGTTTTTGTCTTGTCTGTAGGTGGATACAGAACATTTGTGAACTTCTTGGCTGTTACACTCTCTTTTCCTGTGATATTCTTCTTTCCGTCCCATTTGAATACACCCATGTACTTCTTCACATAGGATTCTTGTGAGGAAAATCTTCAAACCTCTTGAACTTGCTTCGCACAGCATTTTCCAGTTTCTTGTAGAAGTACTTGGCTTGCTCATTGTTTGACGGATTTGAAAACGGTGCCTGGTAAAGCATGGTCAGATCTACATTTGTCCAGGAGTAAAACTGAGTCCAACTCTTGTAGTATTCCAATGGATATTGACCCTTTATTCTTACAACGAACATATTCTTCTCTCCATCAAACATCCAGGCTCTAATATCTGCATTAATCCCTTGCTTATCATGATAATGCTCTCCCAACTGGATTAGATACCTTTCAGGAGGATAGGAAAATGTCTGAGCCTCCCAACCTCCGTCAAACTCAGAAGTTGGTACTGTCATATAATCTCTATCCCTGGTATCTTTATCTTCAACGGAGGCTTCAGGTAAAAACTGTTTGAGTTTCCTCAGGGATATCTGCCTCAAAATCAAATGCTGGTGACTGTGAGGAATCACCTGCACCTGAACTTCCTTCTGTGTTACCTGGATCACCCTTATCACCTTGACTGGAGTTTGACCTGCTTGATCTATCCGAGTTAAGCTGCCTGATCAGCTTATGAAGATCTCTGAATTGTCTGGTAAACTCTTAGTTTATCTTCTTCTGATTCTCCAACTCAGTGTTGTGAATCTTCTGAATATCAATCAAGTCTCCAATTACCTCGCTTTGAGCAGCATTTTGGGCTTTCAGCCCTTTGATTTCTTCTCTAAGTTCCTTTTCCAGTCTATGTTCAGGGGTTTCCACCGCTTTCCCCTTTTCTTGGGTTGTGGGCTGAGAAGATGATTGACCAGCACTAGTACTAGTGACTGGTGGCACATGAGAATCTAATCTTCTTCTTCTAGGGTCACTTGGGCCTTCTCCATGGTGTTGTGTAGCAATCGACTCAGTCTCAGTCATTTCTTCAGTAACAGAAGCACTGAGGGGAGGATCCTCTGTGGCTTTCTGTTTTCTAATCAGTGGCGTCACAGCAGTTTCAGTCTCAACTTCCTCAAGATTGATGTCATCCAGATAAGTGTCATAATTGATACTATCTTCACCTTCAAAATTTAGTGCACCAATCTGCACGTCTTCCAAATCAAAGTCTTCCCAGTCTGAACTATCTGTGAGTTCAGTAACAGGCTTCTTAGAGGCAGGCACATTATGTTCTTCATCAACGACTGCATTTCTGTGCACAGGAACCTCTTCTCTTGCTATCTCAGCAAATTCCCCAATTTTGTCACCAAATGGCATCTGATCATTCAGTTTCTTCTTCGGGTTGATCATAAGAAAGACCTCAATGCCCATAGGCTTTGTATCATGAGTGTCATTTGTCTTCCTCAGAGCTGGATATCTAGAATCCAAAACTAGCTGAATGAACCTCGGAACTGCTGCAAACTTCTTATCTCTGGTCACTACAGCTTTCACGTCATCAAAAATCAACCTGGACCAGTTGAATCGAACTCCTCTAATCAGTGACACCATAGCATGGGTGTGCACCTGGTTCAGTTGATCAGTTGAGCTCTTCTTTGCAATAACACATTTCTGTAAATAATGGGCCAACATCCTCCAGTATGGTGGAAGAAGAGCCTTCATTGTGGGAGGAGAAATTGTGAGGTAACCCATTTCCTTCAGGCACTGGGACACCATTTCTTTATCCAGAGCGATAGGATCAGCAGCAACATCTTTCAGTCTAAGGGCTTGTCTGAAATTTTCCTCAGTCAACACAATTTATGTTGCTTGTATCTTTGCCAGTATCTGCTTTCCATCATCAGAGATGTATGCTGTCTTCCAAAATTCTTGTTGCATACGTTTGCAGATAACCGGGTTTGCTGTAAGTGCATAGTGAAGACAGCACTTCTTCAATCCTGCTATCATTGACAGGTACTTCTCACGATACTCTGCAGGTGGATCCAGCAAGTATGCCACCGTGTTGTGGTCTTTGATAAACTCCAAGTCCCTGCACTCACAAACACAGATAAACAACCAAAACACACAAGAGTTCATTAGTTTTATGGATTTCTCGAAAAACGGACAGCATAACGGCTTAATATTAACTGAAAAACCATTGAAAACATCATCTGGTACCTTTCCGATCGAAAAGCAGGGTTTTCGATCGGAAAGCATCCGTCCGATCGAAAATCACATATTACCGGGAACTCTGATCGAAAAGCATTAATCTTGATCGAGAAGCCTAAGCTTCTGATCGAAAAGTATCAATCTCGATCGAGAAGCCTGAGCTTCTGATCGAAAAGTATCAGGTTATCGAGATTCCTGATCGAAAAGTACTATCTCGGATCGAAAAGCCTGTCACCCTGATTGAAAAGCCTAAGCGCTGATCGAAAAGGGCTCGCTTTTGATCGGAAACCCTAGTTTTCCGATCAAGAAGCCTTAGGCCATCGATAACCTTTGATCGAAAAGTACTAGATCGGATCGAAAAGTGTAAATTCCGATCGAAAAGTGTCGTCTTCTTCAAATACTACCTGCAACTCAATCAAAACTGCCATACATGTGTGTATTGAACACGATTTCAAGCAAAACATGTACCCAAACCATCATCCCTTCCATAACTGACCAAAAAAAAACAAAAAAAAAAACAACAGACTCAATCCGATCCTTTGGGGGTTGAGCCGCTCTCTTCAATCAAGGGGCCATAGCTCAAATCGGCACTGGAACGGTGATTGGAAGTGGATTCCGACCGGCACTGTGGTGTCGGATGGTTGCGGCGGTGGCGGATGGCGATGGATTGAGAGGGCAGAGGCGGCAGTGCTGTGTGCAATCGGAGGGGCTGTGGTGGTTGAGTTTGACGGGATCGGTGGTGGCAAGGTCGCAGGAGGGTGACGGCAGTCGTGGTGGAGGTTGATGATGACAGCAGTGGGTGGTGGCGGTGTACTGCAGTGGTGGGTGTGAGTATAGGGTTTGAAGAAGAAAAGAGATAATGAGGGAGAAGGGGGCCGGTCACCCCTTTTCTTTTGATTGAAAATTTTTCATTCCACCCCCTCAAGTTTTTAAAATAATCACAAGCTGCCCAAACCTTTAATTCAACCTCATCTTTTCTCAAAAAAAAAATCTTTATTAAAGAAAAACTTCAATCCCGTTTATTCAGAAAAACTTCCCCTGAACTCAAGCCCGAGAGATTAATATCTGGCACCATAACCTAAACCATAGATAAAATAAAAATTAACACAAAATAACCAAACCAAAAATAAAGAGTAAAATAAAAAAATAAAATTAAGCTA
>JBCNJP010000010.1:41006116-41032074 GCA_039602395.1 Deinandra increscens subsp. villosa | reverse complement strand
ACTCCCCTGATCATATTCGAGTGACGATTGGCCAGAAATCATTGGAAGGTAGACAACGTGAATTTAGCATGCAGGTCTAAATAAGACAAACTTAAGATAAAACAAAGTTAAAAGAATATGTACAAAAATTTAAGACAAAATGAATTCAAAATTTTTTATTTTTTTTATTATTTATTTATTTAAAAGGAAATCATGCCCAGACATTTTTATAAGCTCATAAAAGCGGGGTTTATCAAAGGTTTTGGTGAAAATATCAGCTTTCTGGGCCTTGGTTTCAATGGGAATAACATCGATAAACCCTTTTTCCTGAGCGTCACGGATTGCATGAACCCGGGTTTCGATGTGCTTTGTTCTCGTATGATGAATCGGGTTCTTGGAGATTCCAACAGCAGCTTCGTTGTCACAGAACAGCGGTGTATGAAGGAAGTTGATTCCATAATCCATCATCTGGTGTTGGATCCACAGCACTTGACAACAGCAACTTGAGGCGGCAATGTATTCAACTTCACCTGTGGATAAGGAGACAGTTGTTTGCTTTTTGCTTTGCCATGAAACCAAACATTCCCCCAGAAACTGGCATCCTCCAGAAACTGACTTTCGATCGAGCTTGCATCCTCCGTGATCACTGTCGGAATATGAATTAAGTTCAAAGCTTCCACCCCTAGGATACCATAAACCCAATCTTGATGAACCTTTCAAATAACGGAAAATTTGCTTGACGGCCTTTTCGTGAGATTCCCTTGGGTCAGCCTGATAACGAGCACAGTAGCATACGGCAGAAAGTGATATCCGGACGACTGGCTGTGAGGTACATAAGAGATCCAATCATTGATCGATAATACTTGGGATCAACCGGCTTTCCTTGATTGTCGGGAGTTAAACATGTCTGAGATGTGAAAGGAGTGAGTTCAGCAGAAGCGTCGTTCATCTTGTATTTCTTCAGAATTTCCAGAATGTACTTTTCTTGATGAATGAGAATGCCGTCTGGCTTTTGTTCCACCTGCAAGCCAAGAAAGAAACACATTTCCCCCATCATACTCATTTCAAATTTCTCCTTCATCAATTCCTCAAACTCTCGACACAGCTTCTCATTTGTTGAGCCAAAAATAATATCGTCTACATACACTTGAACAATCAGCACTTCTCCGTTGACCTCTTTCTTAAACAACGTCATGTCGATGGATCCACGCGTAAAACCTTTACCCAAAAGATATTGAGTCAGAGTCTCGTACCAAATTCTGGGAGCCTGATGTAGACCGTAGAGAGATTTATCGAGCTTGTATACTTTGTCAGGAAACTCATGATCTTCGAAGCCTGGAGGTTGAAGCACATAGATTTCTTCATCAATATCCCCATATAAGAAAGCGCACTTGACGTCCATTTGAAACACCTTGAAGTCCTTGTGTGCAGCATGAGCCAGGAAAATTCGAATGGCTTCAATGCGTGCAACAGGTGCAAACACATCGGTATAGTCAATTCCTTCTTCTTGATAAAACCCTTGAACCACCAGTCTTGCCTTGTTTCTGATCACGATACCTCTATCATCTGGCTTGTTCCAGAAGACCCACTTTGTACCAATTGGAACCACCAGCTTGATAACTGTTGGTAAACATTGAGAACAATCCCATGAATTCGGGTGAGATCTAGGATGTTTGCTGAGCAGCGGCAGAAGCAGTTGAGGATGAACCAGAACCAAGATGAGCAGATTGAATTTTAGATGAGGCTCCTTTGGGTGTAACAGTTGAGATGAGAGCCGAATTCGGAGAATACACCTTAGCAGGACCCATGGCTTGATTGTACTCTCTCCTTTAAACATCCAGCTCAAATGACTTAAGCTTGTTAATTACATCCATAAGCTTGTAATCGGAGAAACCCCTCTCTTGTTTCAACATACGAACCTGAATGCTCCACTCGGGTGGAAGAGCATCCAGCAGCTTCTTGATTTGTTCAGAGTTAGTGAGTCCTGAATCATACTTCTTCAGATTGCTTGACACGGTCAGAAAACGGTTTGTCAAATCAATTAACTTTTCATTCTTCATGCTAGTGAACGAATTGAATTCTTTAGTTTCTTGTGCTTCTTTGTCTTTCACAAGATCTTCATTACCGTCATAAAACTCACAAAGAGCATTAAACAAACTTTTTGCATCAGAGTGCTCAGCGAAACGATTGTAGATTTCTTGCGACAAGCAGAGAGAGAGCACCAAGAGCCTTTTGATCTCGATCAATAAGTTTCAAATCCTTCTCAGTAAAGGAAGACGGATTGCTGTTGATCTGGGTTACTTCACCAGTAGTGATGGTTGGAACATGAGGTCCGTTGACGATCGACAACCATTGATTGTAATCGGTGTACAGAAAGAACGATTTCAGACATCGTTTCCAGTCTTCAAAATTGTCTCCGTTGATCAGCCTCGGTGGTCGGTTTGGAGCAATGCTTTCAGTGTCAGCAACATTGGTACCTGATGCCATCTCAAATCAGCCTGAAATAAGAAAGACACAAGCAAACAAAGAACAAGACAATTTGGTTAGTTTCGCTGGGAGAATTAGTTTTCGCCAGCAATTTCGCTCGGAAATCCTGATCAGATGAATAATTTCGCTGGAACTTATAATTTCGCCAGCAGTTTCGCTTGGGAACACTGAACCAATTCAGCAAATTCGCCAAATAGTTTCGCTGTATGCACGGGCAGTACTTTCGCTAGGAAATACCCGATGACACACAGTTTCGCTAGCTAGATTCGCTGGAAACTGGTTTGAACTTTCGTTCAAAAAATAATGTTGTTTCGCCAGTAGTTTCATCCAAAACAATTATATGATTCACGGCGACACTATAGTTTCGCTGTATAGTATCGCTAGAAGAGACAGCAGTTTCGCTGTATAGTGTCGCTGGAAGAACCTCAGTTTCGCCCAGAACAGAAAACCCTCTTTTTGTAGAAGAAATGATCATAAACCAATCCAAATCACTATTGAGTAATGATCAGTTGATTGCATATGCTTCAGGACATCAAAACATACAATATTCAACCAATTTTCAATCCAAAACAATCAGATTACAGATCCAAATAGATTTTCAGAAGTTTTACCAAAAACACTCAAAAACACCAAAAATCAAGAGCACAATGGCTCTGATACCATATTGTTGGTCCTTACTGATCTTAATCAGTGCTAATGAAGGTGTTTTGAGAAGAAAACCAATCAAATATCAATAAAAGATGATTTCCAATAGCTAAAATGGGTTTTTAGTATTTGAAGATCAATGTAGGGAGGAATTCATTATTTTGTTTAGCTTGATTGTATAGTTTAGTTTACTTTGTAATGTTAACTTTTGGTAGGCTAGCGAAACTACCGAGCGAAACTGTAGTTTCGCTCGGTACTTAGTTTAGACTGTCTCAGTGATAGTTTCGCTTGGCCAGCGAAACTGCCAGCGAAACTGTTCACTGGACAGTATATATATGTCGCCTTGTGCAGCCTTTTTGTAACTTTCTCAACTTTTGTGAACCCTAATACAAGAAATCGACATTTGGTGAGTTTTGGTAACGGCTAGGAGCTTATTTCAGTATATTGTAGCTTGTTTATCATTTCTTATCAATCATTTGGTTCATGTTGTGATTGTTCAATACTAGAAAACCATTTTAGTCATTGGAAATCATATATTGTTGTTATTTCTTGGTTTTCTTCTCAAAAACATCATCATTTGCACTGATAAAGATCAGTGAGGACCAACAGTATTGAACAATCACAACTACAACCAAATAGATGATAAGAGATGAACAATAGCTACAAAGATTGAATAGAATGCTCCTAGCCGTCACCAAACTTACCAATAATCAGAAATCTTGTATTAGGGTTGTTAAAGTTGCAAAGGTTACAAATGAGAGCACAAAGGCTACTTATACAGATCAGTAGACAGTTTTGCTGGCCAAGCGAAACTGTCACTGAGACAACCCTAATCTAGATACCGAGCGAAACAACAGTTTCGCTCGGTAGTTTCGCTAGCTAACAAAAAAACAACATTACAAATGAAACTAAACTAAACAAGCCGACTAAACAAAACTATGAATTCCTCCCTACATTGATCTTCACGTCTTCGGTCCAAACTTGCAAGCCTCGATCATCACAACTCGCGTCTCTGATTCATTTCACAATGGATTCTTTAGCCGAATTATTCGAGATTATATTTGATGGCGCCAGTCACACTTATTTTTTGTTCCAACATATTCCCCCTTGACTGACGCTGTCAAATCTCTCATACTGGTGAAGAACCGCTCTGTCGTACATCTTCGAAGAATAACTGATAAACCTGAAACTTTTTGTTGTAGAGATCCCCTCTCTGAATAAGCTTCTTCTATTCTTGTTTCTCCAGTTGAGAGCCAAGTGCTACAGCTCACTCGGTTCACATGGTCGGGTACAATACTAAGAATGCTAAACATCGAAGCCAAAACCGCAACAAACCAAATCAGATAAACCAATCAAACACTGAAAATGCTCCAAATTCAGATAATCGACCTGATAATCCAAATCTATAATAGTTCCCCCTATTTCTCTAAATCTCTCCAAAAACATCCAACGGAAGCGTAAAGATCAGATGCGGAGAGTCGAACCGTCCCGCTCGGTTGCCTAAAGAAACCAATACTAAAAATCCTGAAATCGGACAATCTCGCAAAAAACCGGAAGCCGAAAGCTGACCGTTGTGAATGATCCATAAATACTGCACTTGTTCCGCATGACTGGGTTGGAAGCAAAAATAAAGTGCCAAATATGAGAAAAACTGAGTTCCCGAGCTCATTTTGGGTCTTGAAAAATGAGCTCGGAAAAATATCCCGTAAAGATTTCTGAGTCAAACGGTGCAATTTGGAATAAATCTGAGAAAACCGTCAATTTTATTCAAGTAACGGGCCTTCCGTTGGAGATTTAACTGAATATTCCAATATTTAACTGAGATTCCAGTTAATTCAGTTAGATGACATCCTGCATCAGCTAAACAACTTGGAGTGAGACATATCAAAACAGTCACAAACTTAACCGAGAAGCGAAACCAGTCCATCAGTGGTCGTTAGCTAACGTGGTCTTGACGTCAACAAAAACTAGAAACCCGATCAAACATAGCAGAATAAATCCAAAAACCAACTAAAAATTTCCAAAATTCCGTTAGTGGCGTTATCTTGTTAGTCTTGTTAAAGATAAAAAAATAGCCACGTTAATGAAAAAAACTAAATAATTCGTTAGTGGTATTAAACTCCAATAAAACCAAAATTCTTAGTGTAATTTAATCAACCATTAGATTAAATCATCCGATGTAAATCCATGGTTGGGATTTAGTGCCATCAACGGATTTGATTACAATCCGTGTGATAACATCGATGTCCAATTAAAAAATAACACAGAAATCATCCAACGGACTAGATGAAAAAGGTTCCAATGGTTTGATAGAGTTGATCCGGATGGAGAACAGCTGACCAATCAGCGGATTACAGCGCATGTGAGTTCAACGGAATTTTTGTATCCAGGCAGGTCCGACACGAATGTTGCAACCAATGGGAATTCGACAGTGTTGAGCCTTTAACGGGTGTCTTGAGCACAGCGGGTCCAACCCCATTCATTTGGACCTGAAAAGTCGTGAGCGTTGAATCGTCAACTCAATCTAGCTATTCGGAATACAAAACGAGTAATTAAGAGTTGTTTTATTGATCAATGAACAATTACAACTCAAAACACGAAGAACAGAGACACAGAGAATACCGCTCAGAAACACACACTTTATCCTAGCTCAGCTACACACTCGTACCTAAAACAAAGACCAAGAAACCTATTTATAGCTGCTGGCCGAACCAAGTTCGAACTCCAGGTTCGGCAGCAGGTCCGAACTCCTGGTTCGGACCAGGTTCGGCTGGCAGTAGTTCTAGCCTTGAACTTGGTTCTTGAACCTTGGTTTCATACTTCACACGACGCAATTCTCAGGTACCAACAAACTCCCCCTCATCGTGTGCAGTATCTCTTAAACATCTTCAAATCTGTATCTGTATCTTTAATCAAGCACCCCCTCAACTGTAGAATCTGTTCGTCTAATGAACTAAATCTTCGAACAAACTCCTCCTCAACTTGATCGTAGCTCAATCCTAAATACTTGAAGACATCTAGTGTAACTCTGGTATTTTATCAACAGCTTCAGAAGACTTGAAGTTGTGATTTCCTCACTTTAGCAACCTGTTCAAAGTTTAAATAATCTTGGTGCAAAATGTCTCTTCGAGACTCCAAGATATGATTTTGAAAATTTGATATTGTATCATGTGTTGATCGGATCGAAAATAAAACAGAAACAAAATCTTTTTTGCTTTTAGAAAGTTTATATCAAAACAAACCGAAAATCTTTTTGATTTTTCAAACTTATGTTAAAACACACCGAAAATCTTTTTGTACTTTTCCGAAATAAAATGAAATGAAATACAGAATCAAACTCTATTTTTGGTTTGAGAAAGATCACTATATAGGATCATATTGAACATGACGAACTAAACTACACTTCAATTTCAACTCATTGAAGCACATAAGTCATGCTGATTGCCGGTATAATTTGTCCATCTTAAACTCAGGCAGAATCATACTCATAACATCTGGATATGTTAAGGTATTGATTAGATTTTCTTTGACCAGTGTATCCCACACTATCAGACATAATCAGACATTATTTTTTTCTTTTTCCTTTGCTTTTTCTTTTTGTGTGATTACACTTGTGAATTTTCACAATGTATAATATTTTCATGGTATCGTCAACTGTGTTCCATGTAAAAAGAAATAAGAACGTCAAATCGTCTACCTTAAGGTTGATCTTTCGATACGCAGATAAGGCCTCGGATTTAACAAAATAAAGAAAATAAAACAAGTTGAACTTGTATAACCCACAGAAAGTCCGATGAGTTATACGAGACACCAAAGAAAATAAAGCCGAACATCAAACGAACAACAATCAGGTGGGTCTTGTGGACACGCAGAGAAAGTCCGATCGTTTGACAAACAAAAGAAAATCAAACAAAAGAAAATCAAACAAGATTAAATCTTTGTAAAATGAACACATGTATACACAGTGACTTCTCATTTTATTTTTCACACTTATTTTTCTTTTTGTCATGAAATATGCATCAAGACGTTATCCACATGGTCAAGCATTAGTATTTAGAGAATATCACATCTGAATACTTTCTGATTTGCCGAGCCTACCAAACATATCAAACAATGATCTTATGGCCCTTTCATCTACTCTATCCATGAGTCAGATACGTAAGCCAATGTACCATCATTTCCCAATGATCAATTTCTCAAAATTATATATTTTGCATGTATTCACATTCTTTATATATTTGACATGTATTCACCTTCTCCCATAACATGCATTTTCACAATTTCTCCCCCTTACATGCATTGTCACAATTTCTCCCCCTTACATGCAATTTCACAATTTCTCCCCTTTACATGCAATTCTCCCCTTACATGCATTGTCACAATTTCTCCCCCTTTGATTTTTATCAAAGGAAAATGCATAAAGAAAGGAAAATTGATCAATCAACACGGATATCTTGTAGTTTTTAGATTTCAAAAAATGTGCAGGTTAGAAAGATATATCATGAAATTTAAGTTAAGCAGAATAGTCCTCCATCAAGAACTTTTCAATCGTCGATAGGTCTTTTAGAAGTACCTGCACACTGGTCAAACTGATTAGTTCATGAATGACCCGAAGCGGATCGCTTCTGGTCGACCAGTGTCCTAATTTTGCTTAGAAACCACCTTAGGTTTCCATTGTTGTCGTTTTGGTAATGCAGTTTTTGATGAATCAATCACAGGTGTCTGTGATGAAGAACCTACATTTTGTACCAGTTGAATCTTAGGAACAAAATGTTTTTGGGTTAGAAAGAATGTAGGTTCACATTCATCAAAAACTCTGCCTTGTTCATTAACAAACTTTGGTTTGGCAAAATTACCAAAAACTGGTTTCTGTTGAAACCTTTGGTTTGATTCAGCAGGAAGTGGATAATCTTTTGCCATATTCCCTTTTTGGTGACAAACATAGCATATACGTTCATATTTGTCTCACCGTTTAGGTGCCTGCATAGAATCACAAATATGAATATCTCGAACATGATCAAAATTAGAATCATATACCTGATGCCTGTGATCATGAACCCATTTTGATGTTGGGCTTCGAGAATGAGAACCATCAAAAGAACTTTTGGCAATTTGATTCTTCAAGGTTCTTGAAGCATCCTTCTTCTCAAACACTTCGGAAATCTTCCGAGCATTAACACAATGAACAGGAAACTCTTTGTCGGAGAAAATCTGGTCGGAACCTTTGAGCTTGTAGAAACGCTCAGGTTGAACCTTCTCAGCTTTAAAAACTTCCTTCTTCACTTGTTTCATCTTAAGATTCTTTAAATCTTGAGATAATGATGCTGGAACCTCCTCGGCTTTCACATTTTGTACTTTAAAACCTAAACCAACATGCTTTCCTAAAAAAATTTTCCTCAGAATTTGAATTCTAGTGTCTATCCTTTGCCAACTTAGAAAATTCAGCTTTGATATCTCTGAGATTTGTCTTTTCAAAGAAGATCGTCTCATTAAATTTAGGTTGAGAACGAATCTTTTCACTCGAAGTAGCTGATTTCGTATTATCAGCTGAAGATGAACCAGAAACAAATATTGGAGCTGGAGGAATCTTAGATTTCTTGCCTTTCTTCTTCCTATGCTTCTTGGTTTTCTTCTTCTGTACAACCTTCTCTTCCTCAGAATTAGATGATGAAACATTTGAATAATCAAAATCTTCAACCTTCTCTTTCACTTCTTTTAATGCTTCTTTGATATGAGCAGGAGGTGAAGCTGTTTTATCAAACATCTTTTCAAAATTCTCATCTTTAGCCAAAAAGCTTGTGAATACTTAAGAATTAGAGACATTTTTCAGCAAGCGATTGGCATCAATCACCTGAATCTTAAAATCTGAAATTTGCTTATGAGCATCAGCCAATTCCTTCTCAGTAGCAATCAAACGCTTTGCAACCTTGTGAGTTTCAAATTTTTGCATGCGAAGATTTTCCATGCCTTCAAACAATTCTTTCTTCAGTTTATCTTCATTTCGCATCTGGATCTCAAGATTTGTTGTTTGAACCTTATTAACACTAACCAATTCTCGCTTCTCATCCAAATATTTTTCCATAACCGCTTGATAACTTGTAAGCTTAGCAGCAGATTCTTCAGCATCCTTTGTCAGCAGATCAAGCTTAATTTTGGACTTGTCAAACAAATTTTCAAAATCATTAGCAACATCCTCCGCTTCATCCTTCCATTTCTTGACTTCTTTAACCAATTCATCCCTTTCTTCACAGACTTTTACATTTGCAGCTTCAACAATCTTTCTATCTTGTTTTGAAATTTCTATAACTTCATTCAATAACTTGATCTCTTTAATCAAACATTCATTCTTCACACCCAATTTCTTCTCATGATCCTTAGACACTTCCAAGTCCGAAGAAACCAATTTGAGTTCCTCAGAAAGCTTTGAATTTTATTCAATAATGAAGCATTCTCTTTCAACAAACTCTCCAAATTTTCAGCAGATTCATAGGAACTTGGTGTTGAACTTGTATCGGAACTATAATCTTCTTGATGATCATGGGTGACAATCAAAGCAGATGAATCAAAATGTTTACCCCAATCATAAACACCATCATCTTGGGCCGTTAAAGCTGTTGGTTTGGTTGAATTACTGGACGATTGTTGAGTAAAACCGGGTTTGCTTCATTGAACTTGTTGACATTCTCTAGCAAAATGTCCAATCTTCGAACTCTTGTAGCACTTCATATTTGATTTATCAAAACCAAATTTACCACTAAACGCTTGTTTTCCAGTTTTCTTATAAAATCGTTGTGACCTTTGAGTTAACATAGCAAGTTGCCATGCCATATCTAACTCATTCAATTAATCATCATCAAGCTCACTCAAATCCTCTTTAACCAATTGTGCCTTCCTAACATCATTTATAATCATTCCAAAAGACGAAGAAATGAGAGCAGCAATCAATTTGGCACATTCATCCACCGATTAAACAGAAAACGCACTTTGACGTGATGAATCAGGAATTATAAAAGTGCAACCTTTTGAAGAATCAGATTTTCTAGAAGCTCCAGCCATAAAAGCAACACTTGGTGCAGAACTCAAATTTGGCTTTGCTTTAGCATTCATGCTAGCAGTATTCTCACCATGATACAACTCAGGATTTTGTAAAGTAGCAGTTGATTTCTTTGAATTTAACATTTCCATTTCCCGAGCATGAAGTTTCCAGAAAGCTCGTGAAATGTCAAAGTAGAGTATTCTTTATCATGAGTGAGCAGCAAAACATAGTTCTCCCACTTTTCAGGCAACGCTTCCATAATCTTCTCCTTCAAATCATCATCAGTTTTCTCAATCCCAACATCCTGAGGTCAAGGCCACAATCTTCTCCTTCAAATCAGCATCAGTTTTCTCGATCCAGCAAACTGGGGCAAATCCCGTTATCGTACTGGCGAATTCTAGGGTCTACCCTCGTGTCATACCGATGATATAGGGGTTTGCCTCGGGTTTCTTAAGTATATGTAAATATCAAAAACCTTAAGGGACTTGTGTATATCCATAAATCATGAGGTTGCCGCCCATGCTGTTAACACAGGTCGATCCCATAATCCTGGGTCATACCAAGCCATTGTGCGCAACTGACGAGGTGTCAAAGCCTAACTAGTAAGGAAGACGTATTATCTTCAAACCTTAGTGGGTATTTTGTACTTACCCATAACGGAGGAGAGATGACCAATCTCTATCTTAGGAGAAAGACATCCTCGGCTTGTGCATCCAGGGTTCAGTACCTGTCTTTGTCTCATATGTCTTCACCACAAATGTTAGCAAATTTCAAAAGAGTAACAAACAAGAATGAAAAGTAATCAAGTAAAACATAAGAGAACGAATTAGTCAAATACCTTGAAAAGTTTACTAGTTCGAAAACATACCTGGGACGCAACATCCTAGGACAATAGACTTACATGAAATAGGCCTTCAAGTGAATTGCATTCCAAGGCCTTAGCAGTAGTACACCTTCCATGTTGGCAAGCCAATATGCCCCCTTACCTGCCTCGGAATCGATCAAATAAGGACCTTCCCATTTAGGGGCCAATTTTCCATCCCCAGGATTCATAGAGTTCTGAAACGCTTTCCTCAGCACTAGGTCTCCTACCCTAAATCTTCGAATCCTCACATGCTTATCATATGTCTTCGAGTTTCTCTGTTGATATGCAGTCATTCTCCAAGCTGCTTATTCTCGTAGCTCATCTAGTATCAAGGTCATCAGCTAAGGATTATGTGACAACTGGCAAATTGCCAGGTTAATACCGTTAACCTATCATGTTTGTTCCGTTAACAAACTACGTTATCTATTGCATGTCAAGTAAATGTCGTGTGCGTTTACTTTACCGAGTCTGTTCCCGAACGTTGGTTGATCAATTAAAGAAAACAATAATTCAATGAGCATAATCTGTACAACTTACAATATGTGATTTTATGCGAACCTGTGTGTTAAGTGAACTACGTGACTATGTTATTACATGATTTCATAAGTTCTAGAATTACATGAATTAGGATTAATGGTTTAGTAATTCTATGGAAAATGCATGCAATATATGTTACATTTATATTTCATGTGATTATGTGTTTTAAAAAATTAAACAATGATAGTTACATATTTCATGAATTATATGTATTTAACGAATACTTGTTTAGCGGTTTTGTAAAAACACATGCTTTTACAAGATAACTCGTTAATTATTTCTTTTTAAAATGTTTTGGATTAAATCTTAATTGTTATTAGTTTAAATAATGAAATTGAGAAATTTTATTAGTTTACCTAATTATAGTAGAAGTTACGAGCCTTTTTAAACTGTTTTGGATTAGGCCGAAAAGTAGGAAATAGTCCATTAAAAGGCCCTAAGCCCACCCCACTTTTACCTTATCATGAGATTTAGTCTCATTTAGTCATAATTCAAGAAAATTTCGTGAACCCTAGCCCCTCTAAGGTATATAACCTTTATGTTAAATTCAAAAACCCTAGTTCATTAGATTTGCGTTCTACATGCGTTCTATGATTATGCTTGTTGATATTGTGATGTTAGATGATTGTTTTTTCGTATGCGACATGCTTGTGATGCGATTAGATGATTATTGTGTGCTTATGATATGTAATAATTGATCATTGTTGATGTTTATTGCTGTAAAAATCGTCCCATGGTGATTATTGGTCGAATTCTTGGTCAAGACTTTTGTTATACCTAGTTTTGTAAATCCCGTTTTCGGACAGATTCTATCCAGAAAATGGTCCATCTTTAAATGGTCATAACGTACTCAATTTTGCTCCGATTTAGATGATTCTTTTTGCATAGTTTAATTTTATTTCTTATCTTTAAAAAGAATATAATTACATTCTCAATGATTACTGTTTGAGCACTGAAACAGTCAGCACAAATTTGGTGTGCAAACATCCAAACTTCAAGACTAACGAACTTGTGTGACTATTTGGTGCATGCTAACTTGGTTTTATGTGGTTGGCTTATTCATGAAAATTGTTGAGAAAACATGAAATATGATTTCTGGAAAATTTGACACTCTAGTTCTAATATTTGGTCAAGTTATTGGCCGGTTAAAGAACATCAATACTTTTTTTGTTAACACAAAATTTTTAGAATTTTTTACCATCTTGAAAACATCATAACTCACTCAATTTTTCACTAAATTGAGTGATTATTTTTTGTAAAACTTAGTATTGTGTCATAAATTTCATTTGGATGTATTGGAACTCCACAAGACCTCTGTTTGGGCATTGATTATGAGGATGAAAAATTCAGTGCGAAGACAACCATGTTTCAGAATTTGTGTAATTGTTGTGTTACTTTGAGTATGAAAAAATGATTGTTTTCTATGGACCTATTCATGAAAGATGTTTAGAAAATGTATATGTTCATGTCTGTAAAATTTTATAACTTGAATCCATGTTTAAGTCATAAAGCTAATTGATTTTCGAAGCGTCTATTTTAGGTGTAAGTCGTGTAGATTTGCATGATTGGCTAAACTAAGTTAAGACACGGAAATTGTACTTAAATCGTATTAAGATCCATTTTAGTGACATGATATTAAGTGTAACCTGATTTGAAATGTAAAACCATGCACCATACAAAGTCCTAGGTCTCCCTCCTTGGTGTGAAAGACAAGACTGTGCAAAGCCACCCCGTCGACTTTGCACCATATGGGTGACACTGGTCGTGGTTGTTGACTTCTTTTATATGTACGGCTAAACTTGAAACGTTATGCATATAGTAGCATGTAATAGGGTGTATGTATGTGTGCATCGTAGTATAGTCTTGTTATCAATCAGCATATGATCATGCTAGCTACAAATGACATGGTGTTAATTGATAATGTATTCTACATGACTGCATGAGCTGTAAGAATAAACCAAATGACATTACTCATATAACATATCAACCAAAGTTTCCTCGGATCATTGGGTCGGTCATGTGATATTTTTTTTTGATTCTCTAGGTCATTAGGAAACTTCGGTGCTTTCGCATTGTGCTTAAACAATGCACTTTTGTGATAAGCTGTAACCGACCTTAATATACACGTATATTAGGTTGCGCGTAAAAGATTTGTACTTGTTCATGTGCGGTTAGTAGAAGTGCACCCGAAGGTGATTTTCACGGCCCCACTTTACTCTTTTCTTTTGGGGGAGAGAACATGCAAAACTATTTACTGTTTCTAGACAGCTTTCACATTTCCAACATATCACATGCACTAGATTTCTAAACACAAACAAAACTAAAGTCCTTACTATATCGGACCGTTAATATGGGATAGCGAGGTAATGTTGAGTAGTACTATTGGGATTAACAACCCCTTCTCAGCGGGCACGTGATGCACCACCCGATTGGCGGTCAAACTGAGAACAATGTTAGCCTAACATACCGTTGTTTCGGGAGAAAACACGGGGAAGGAAAAAAACGTAAGGATTTTTCCTACACATTTTCATTTAACTTCAGTTGCGAACGATCTAGGTGACATGAAACTTTAGGCTAGCTACCTACAATATGGAAATATGGTATAAACTTTACAACTTATTTATGGACTGTATAACTGTTGGGTCCATGGACTGAAATTTAACTTGATATCAAAATCTGTGAACTCACCAACCTTTGGTTGACACTTTCTTTTAAACATGTTTCTCTCAGGTCACAGATGTTCGAGTATCACGAGTATGCATGCATGAGTCCTTCAAACCCTGTCATGGTTTTTGTATAAGTTCCATTATTTCGAAATGACAGTGTTTTATTTATGCTTCCGCAAATGTAAAACTCTTATTTTATGTTTTAATAAAATGAAAACCTTTTAATATTTAAATGTTGTTTGGTGTAACTAATGGACTGGGATCCTGGTTTGTCATGCCTCACACGGTAAAACTCTGTTAGTCGAAATTGGGGGTGTGACAGATTGGTATCAGAGCCCATGGTTACAGCGAACTAAGATTTTGGTCTTAGACTATAACTGCTTTGCATTAGTTGCACACTTAAACATTCTTCTCATGCATCGTGATACTTACTCCCACAAGCATGTGGTATATTGTATGAAATTTTTTTTCTTTTCCACTTAATACTTCTTATACTTATGGCACGGAACTGGTTGTTCTTGATTCGTCTTCACCAGCTCTGAAACGTGTACCTCCTATTACACATCCGTGACGACAGGAGTCGAGTTGGACTGGAGGATCACACCCTTATTCATGACGATCCGGTTGCTGCGCGGGACTATTCTAGACTGAATGGGACGTAGTACCCAAACTATGAGCTTATGCTCACTTAGGGAAGATGGTGTGATACATCTTCTGGTTCTTAAATTCTCTCCAAACTTGGGAGGTTCCTGTGATACATGCCCTACTTACACATCTGAACACTTTTGTTCAGACAATGTTGTCATGACGTGCTAATAGTGCGATCATCCAACTTCAGTAGAAGGAGCATTGTATGGGTCCAAGTGGTAGCCTATGGGGCACTTGTGTCTGCCTTCGTTATCGTGATCGTTTTTCACCATTGTCCGGATCATTCAGTATCCTCACTTTCTCGCTTCTAATGCATAGTTGCTATAGGATCGTTATTCGTTAGAGTTAAACTAAAACAAAGCCCTTTACTTGCAAATATAATCCTGCGGAATTAAAGTTATATTTCACTTTTACTTAAGCAATATTTGGTTCTTGTGTATAATGTAAAAGCTTGATTTGCAGAATGATAGTAACAACAAAGTATCAAATACTCGGCACTATTTGCATTAACTCAAAGCTACACTATTACAGGTTATTCAAGAACTGATAACAACGATGATGATGATGTGTAAACTAAGAGCTAACTATGCTATATATAATGCTGATGAGATCAATGACAGCCATTGATCTCATGCAATCTAATCTAGACCGTAAACTAAAAAGTCAAATACAAGCTACCAAAAGAATAAACATCGACAATTGGAATATCTTGCGTGTTTGCAGCAACATACTACTTTAGGAGAGCGGCTTGAATCAGATATAGAAGCATTTGAGAAGCTTTTGCAGGATTGGACTTGCTGAAAAGACATTTCAGGAAAAGTCCGGTTGAACTCATTATCTGGTGGATAATTGAGTTCACCCGAAATATTCGCTAAAGGACAAAACTGCTTCTTTCCGCTTGAACTGCCAATTCCGCTTGAAGTGAGAATTCCGCTTTAACTTCAGCCGGAACTATACAAAATTGGCATTCAGCCAGAAATCTTCCAAGCGCGATATTCCTTACAATCTCCCCCTAAGCTGATGCTGTCAAATTCCAATGTTTGTCTTCAAAAATTGACTTGTACCCAAAAATCTTCTTCTCCTTATCCTACTTGTCCGTGGTTTTGATGTTGGCATCAAGGTTTTGAGACAGCTCTTTTGAGTTTGTTTTGGTCACCTTCACATGCTTTAAAGATTCCCAGTCCATTTCGCTCCATTCTTCTTGAACAGAAATGGACTCATGAATTGTGAAGGTGCCATCGGCTCTGTGAACATAAAAGAGCTTCTCCTCCTCTTCCCAAATGATAAACTTTATTTCACTTGCAGGCTCTTCTTCTTCTTCTTCTGCTGAATCATCATCTAATCTGCTTCTGTAGAACACTCCGCATTCCAGCACAGTTCTTGAGGGACTCAGAATTTCTCGAAGCTTCAGAATGATGTCTGTCATTTGCAGCAAAGTAAGATATGTAGTGGCTTTGTGAACGTTTACCACTTGAGTTGTGCCATTTGCCATTTTGAAAGTGAAATCAAAGGTGGCTTCATCCACTGTCCAACCCACAATTTGTCTCTTTCTGGGTGGAGCTTTTCTTTTCTGCCTTTGATCTCTTTTGTACTTGACATGCATCATTTTCCTTTTTCTTATCAACCTTTCTTCATCAGAATCAATTGTAGATTCTGGCACAACAGGTCTCTTACCTTTTTCAGATGAAGAAGGGCCAGTTTGGGCTTCAGTAGGTTTTGTGAAGGTGGTAGAAGATTCATTGATGGTGAGTGGAGGTAGGGAAGTTTGTGTTAGTGGTCTATCAGCTTCTGGTGTAGGGCTTGAAGGTGGAGTAGGTGGGAAGATATCAGAGAAATCCATGGTAGGTGGAGGCTTCTTCCTGAGGGGAACTATGGGTGTAAAGTTATCTGTTCTGTACTTGGGATTGGCAAGTTTGGTGGCAACTTTCTTGGAGATGGAGGGAGGTTTGTAGGGTGTGATGGCAAGTGACTGTAAGATAGATGGAACTGTTATAGGCATTGGGTTTGGGTTGTAAGTGAAAGAAGGTGGAGGTGGTACATCTGCAATATCAGTAAATTCAGGTTTAACATTTACAGTTGTTGTACCTGAAATGAGCTCTGAAGGTGAAGGCATCACCAAGTTAGGATTGACAGCAACAATATCTCCTTTAAGCTCATAGAAGATTGAATCTATCAAGCTGCAAAGTTCCCAAACTTGCATCTGAGCTACCTCTTCCTCTTTCTTCACATTTCTAACCACAAGTGCCCTTTGTACCTTCTTCAGCAGTATGTAATTCTCATCATTCTTTGTCAGCCTGGTAGGCAAATGAGAGGCAATCGAAATCAACCTCTGCCTATCAGTTTCAGTCACTGCATCCAAATCATAATCCTTTAGTCTCCAGTTGAAAGACCTAGTCTTTGCCTCTTCAAGTAAGTTCTCAAATACACTCTTTTGCAGGTACAGATCATATTCCTCTTGTAGTTATTTGGCTAGCCTCTCATCTTCTGCTACCCTTTTGGCATCTTCTACTATCTTCACTAGCCTCAGCTTCAGGAGTTTGAGTCACCTGTTGAATAGTTTTAGCAATATCATCTTGAACAGGTTCTTCAGTTTGAACTGGCTCAGTGCTCCTTAAAGCTATCAAAGTTTCTGCTATTTCCTCTGCTCCTTCACTTCCTTGCTCTTCCGGTTGAACCACAGATGGCTGATCAGTCCCAAATATTGAACTTCTAGGGCCATGAACTTCCACCTGGGTCACAATTTGAGTTTCCGGTTGAACACTCAACTCAGCTTCCACTTGAACTTCCGGTTGAAGTTCCGGTTGAACTTCCGCTTGAACAAGAATTTTTCCTTCAGTCACCACCTGAGGTTGGGTGACTTCAGGTTCTTTATCAGCAATCTCCAGCAACTCTGTGCCTTCTTCTTCACCTATCAAATTTTCGTCTCCTCCTTCAGTCATAGTAGCAATTGCAACAGTTGCAGTGCTTTCTTCAACATCAATTGCTGCCTTGCTGGTGGAGGCTATATTTCCTACCACTTGATCACTGGCTCTTTCAGCCGGAAAAATGACATCTTTGAGGAGTGTCGTGATCGTGTTGATGTGCTCAGGGAGAGCACCAGTAATCAGCATAGATGACTGTACAAGCTCGGTGAGGTTGGGGTCTCAAAAGGAGAAATAGCAATCATTTGACTGCATTTCATGTTCTTTCTTCAACATTGAAGGGGTTGACACCAATTCTTTCACAGGCTGTGGCTCTAACTTCAGCCAGTATCCTCTCAACTTCTTCAATTTCTGTTATAACAGGCCTTGAGGGCATCTTCTCCCCCAATTTGACACTATCAGCTTCATCAGTAATAACAGCTTCATCAGCTTCTCTGATAGGGTTTGAAGGACCTGCTTCAGTTTGAATAGGATCAGCTTGCACCAAATGAGCAACAGTTGCATTCAAAGTATCAACATGTGCGTGGAGAGAAAGGTACAATTTCGTCAATTCAGGTAGTGTATAACTGTCCTCAACTGGCTTTTTACTAGCATCCTTGGAAAAAACCAAGCTATCAATCCTAGATTGATTAGCAATGGTACCCATGGCTTCTTGGCACCTGGGATTCTCTTCATCTGTTTCAGCAACCCTTGGTTCCAATAAAGGACTTCTAGGTGCTGATTCAGAGAAGATTGCCGCAAATTGGGTCTTATTGATGTTACTGCTGACACAAGATCCAGTGGGGATCCTTGGGCAGCAGCAGCCCTTTTTGCATGAATCTCTTCTTGACTCCTGAGATTCACCTCCGGTAAGGAGTGGGGGTTCAGTGCTACAGGGTCCTGGCCTATCAGGATGTTCTCATGTAATGAGGTAGGTGAGTTAATAACACCTTCATCTAAGCCAAGATTGAGAGCACTATCACTCCTAGGTGACAGTGGTTGTAGGGGTGAAAAATGTTCAGATGGGGAAGGTACATCTGCTTCTAATGACTCCCCCTCAAATGAAGGTTCATCCCTAAGAGAAAATCCCAATTTTACCAGTTTCCGTTTAGGCTTTTTGCCTTGGACGGGGTTAGAAGCTTCGGGTTGGCTAGTGGTGCTAGGTGGAGGAGAACTAGTGACCACATTTCTTTGTCTTTTGAATATGACATGAGGTGAGTTTGATAAGGAGGTGGCAGTGGTAGTGTTTGTGGGAGCTTTCCTCTTTTTGGATTGATAAGTTTTGATAGTAGAGGAAGCTGAGACAGATGTGGGATCAGATGCTATTGGTTCTATAGCTCTGTCATCTTGAGCTTGGGGCTCAGTTGCTGCTACAGTTTCCGGTTGAACCTCTGCAGTGGCAGGTTCATCTGGAGACTGCCTTGGAATTGGTAAGGGATAGTCAGTGTCCTTTCCAAGAAATACAGTCTTCTTTAAAGCAAGGTTTGAAAAAAAATTCTCATTAAGAAGTTTTTGGTGCAAAATTGTACCAAGCCAGACGATTTGGGGGTACTCTTCTTTGAGAATGTAAGTTAAAAATCCGGGGTACAGATAGATATATTCAGGTTGGACATTAGATTTTAGGGCTTGAAAAATGAGTTTGGAAAAGTTAAAGTTTTCACTTTTTACCACAGCATAGAAGGCGGAAGCCTGTTCACTGGCAAGCTCGTCAAATCCACCTTTCTTTGGAGATAGGCACACCAGAATTGTATGAGCCAGGAATCTCTATTTGTATGGTAACTGCCCTTTCTTGATGGTTTTGCTCTGTAGGGAACCGCCGTATCCAAGATCTCTGAACAAGCGGAGATACTTCATGTGATCAACCACTTCATATCCACCTTCATCCCTTAACTTCAACAGTTTTCGCACTTTTGCTTCATCAATTTCCACTTCTTTCCCCTGAACGGTTGACACGATCTTGTCACTACCATTTTTGCCTTCGGTAACCCTAGCATGAAACCAAAAGTCTTCCATCACTTCTTCGAAAATTTTGGCTTCAACAGTGAGTGCATGATGAAGATGAGATCTTTTGATGAAGTCTATCATGCCGTTATAGATGTCAGTTTTGCTTGGTGGTTCTAGGTATGCCACCAAGTTATGTTCTACAGGGAACTTGGAATCACCGATGGGCTTCTTGCCACTCGCCTTTGCTTTGGGAGCCATTGTTGATACGGGTTTGGAGAGTATTGACGGTTAATCAGAAGTTTATCGGAGAGGGTTTGAGAGAAATTTGGGAGTAATTTCTAAGTGGGGTTGAGAGAAATGGGGAAACCGACGGTAAATTAGGGCTTTTTATCTTTTTCGGTGCTGACGTGGAGGAGAGAGGTTGTAAACAGACGGTTCAATAACTGATGGGACATGTGCTTTATGGGTTATACGGTACAACTGGTTAAAGCATGTCTTTATCCAAAAGTAAATTTACTGAAACCTCGGATTTTAAACAGTTAAAAACTTAATGGGTAAATAAATGTATATCCGCTTAGAAAATTGTGCCTTCCGGGTAATTAAATGAGACTTTGACTTTGTTGACCCGGAAGTTTAGGCGGAATTTCTCCTTTATTAAATTTGAAAAAAAATGGAAGTTCTCCCTAAAGGCGATATTGGCGATTAGGGTTTCTCATCGGAAACAAATTGCTGCCGGCGACGTACTCATCGTACAATCATCGGATTTTTGCTCCAAATCATTGGTTTCTCCCTCTCTAATCGGTTTCAAATACACAGACCGGGAATCGATTTGGAGGAATCAGCCGCCGTCCTAGGGTTTCTGCATGAAGAATGAGTTCCGCTAAACCTTTTGCTAACGTCAAAAATATCGATGGTTCTTTTTTGCAGGGGCAAGGTATTCTTAAAAAATCGAACTTGCAGATTGGTACAAATGTGATTTCTGCTGTACCGAAGGGCTTAAATACTGGAATTGGTAACGTTTGTGTTACGGGTATACTGGAGTCGCCGTCTACTCCCAATCGTCGGAGGGTGTCGTTTTCTGATGCGATACTCTTTGAAGGGGTTTCGGTGACCCCTGATCAGCTACATGCTAATCAGGACGCGACGTTTGTCGCTGATTATACTGCTCCTGATGATCGAATACCACATGCGGGGTTGGGTTCGTTTTCTAATGATGTTCCGGTGGTAACTCCGATTACTATAGGGGTTTCCGAAAAGCTTACGGGTTGCATGGATTTAAACAATAATGGGGTTGCAATTTCGGCTAGTGTTGATGCTGCTATCATGCATGAAGCGAAGAATAGCAACATGGCTGGTCAAGCCCCTTCACGTGCTGGTGACCAGAATGTTGATGCAACCAAGGTTCCTGTCAACTTGGTTGGTCCCATGCAAAAGAATGGTGACAACGTTTCTTATGCTGCTACTGTTGTTGGGACTAAAGGGTCTGCATGTGATGATGATAGAAGTTACGTGGAAGAGAAGGATCATAATCAGGTTAGTAAACAATGCAAACAGGTCAATTTCAGATGCTTAGTTAGTGAAACAATTCTTGATGATGCTGATGTGGTTATATCTAAAGATTCGGTCAAAATTGTTCAAGATAAATTTGCGTTTACTCTTGTTGGGTACTTCTTGGATGAGAGGATTACTTACCCGGTAGTCGACTATTATGTCAAGGCTAGATGGGGTAAATATGGTTTGCAAAAATTAATGATGAATGCGAACGGATTTTTCTTTTTTAAGTTTGCAACCAAAAAGGGAATGATGGGCATGTTAGAAGGTGGTCCTTGGATTATCCGTAACAAACCTATTATCCTTAATGTTTGGAATCCTACCACAAAATTAGAAAAAAATGACATCAAACAGGTAGCGGTGTGGGTTAAATTCCACAATGTTCCTATCACGGCTTACACTGATGATGGGCTAAGCTTAATTGCTACTCGAGTGGGGGTACCGATTATGCTTGATTCATATTCTTCGGAAATGTGTGTTGATAATTGGGGTAGGAGTAGCTATGCTCGTGCTCTCATATCTATTTCTGCTGAACATGACCTGTTGGATACTGTTATGGTTGCTATGCCGGACCTAAATGGGGATTCTTTCGTGAAAGAGTGTGTCACCGTGGAGTATGAGTGGAAACCTCCTCACTGTTCCCACTGCTGTGATTTTGGCCATCATAAGATTAATTGCCCTAAGCAGGTTCGAACGGCTACCCCCTCGGCTCCTCAAAAGGTTTATGACCAGGGTTTTGTTGTAGTGTCTCACAAGAAAAAGGCGAAAAAACAAGGGGTCCCTATAAAAAATCAGAATCCTAAGTTCGAGTACAGACCGGTCACTGGAAATGGTAAAAAGTCCTCCCTTCCGTCTGATCCCAAGCCGTCGGCTAAGCCGTCTAAGCCTGCAATCTCTACTAAAAACTCCTATGAGGCTTTAGATGGCTATGGGTATTACGATTCTTCGGGTTATGATTATGATGATTTTGTGGATGATGGGCATTATGGGAGTATGGTGGACGATGTTATTGAAGATGATAATGAAATGGGCAAATTTATGACATCTCATTTAGCGTCTACTTCTAAACGAGCGTCTACTTCTAAAGGGGCAAGCACCCCTATGCTTAAACGTGGTTTCTTTTGAAGTGTTTAGTCTTTAGCTTCTTTTGGCTCCGGCGTTGGAGCTGCTCTGGGGCATATGTGTTTGATGATGGTGGTTGAATTCAGGCGTTTGCAGCGGTGAAGATCTAGTTTTCATTAGACTAGGTGTTTCTTGGTTGTTTTGTTGGGTCTTTTGGTTTAGTTTTATTATTAACATACTGGGGCATGTCCCATGTATGAACTAGGTTGGACTCTCCTTCCTACTTGTACTTCATTGTTTTTGGAATAGAATCACCGGGGAAACCCCTTTCCAAAAAAAAAAAGAATTTCTCCTTTATTTTAAAACTAAATTTCTTCCGTCTGAACATCAAGCGGACAAATTTTCCGCTTGGAAGAATTGTTTTCAAAATAATTTTCCACATCATATTTAAAGCATTTTTCCTGTTGAAGTTCACCTGGTGAATTTCAAAAGTTGTTTTCTCAGGTTGAACCGGAAATCCAAAACACATGATTTTTGAAAATTTGTGTTAATTGCTCATAGTTTTAACAACAGTTACTGACTATGAACTGAAATGTTGTCTAATTAACACGAGAGCTTTTCATTTTCTTTTTCTTTTGTATCAAGAGACGGGCTCTTGAGCACATGTCTCTCTTTTATTAAAGTTGTGAAAAGTCTTATTCAAAGTTCATCATCCCAATGGCTGTGATGAGGTAGAAAAATCTTGCCTCATCAAAGGCTTTTGTAAACAGATTTGCCAATTGATGATCAGTGTGAACTTTGAATAGTTTGATTAAATGCTTTTCTGCATAATTTCTAATAAAGTGATACCTTATGTCAATGTGTTTGGTCTTGGAGTGCTTCACTGGATTGTTGATGATTGAGATGGCACTGTTGTTGTCTGCAAGAATAGGAGTTTCCATGAATGTGATCCCATAGTCAAGCATCTGATTTTGGATCCAAAGGACTTGGCTGCAGTAACTTGAGGCAGCAATATACTCAGCCTCTGTAGTTGAAGTGGAAACACAAGTTTGTTTCTTGCATTGCCATGAGACAAGCCTTTCACCCAGAAACTGACATCCTCCTGATGTTGATTTCTTGTCTATATCACATCCTCCATAGTCACTGTCTGTGAATGCTTTGAAAGAGAAGTCGAAGTTCTTGGGATACCACAAACCCAGTTTTGGTTGTCCCTTCAGATATTTGAAGATCCTCTTAACAGCTAGCATATGTGACTCCTTTGGTGAGGACTGATATCTAGCACATAAGCAAACACTGAACATGATATCAGGTCTACTAGCAGTGAGATACATCAGATAGCCTATCATTGCTCTATACATGTGCACATCTACTGGCTTGCCACTCAAGTCACTAGTTAACTTGTGGGAAGTGGAGATGGGAGTTTTGGAACTTGAGCATGTTAGCATGTCAAATCTCTTCAGCATGTCTTGGATATACTTTGATTGATTCAGAAAGATTCCTTCTGCCGTTTGCTTCACTTGGAGTCCTAAGAAGAAGGTTAGTTCTCCCATGGAGCTCATCTCAAATTTGGACTGCATCAAAGTTTCAAACTCCTTGCTAGCACAGTGTTAGATGAACCAAAAATAATATCATCAACATAAATTTGTACCATCAACATATCATTACCAACAATTTTAACAAAAAGTGTTTTGTCAATTGCCCCTCTCCTTTAGCCATTCTCTAGAAGATAGTTAGAAAGAGTTTCATACCAGGTTCTAGGTGCTTGTTTGAGACCATATAAAGCTTTGACCAGCTTACACACCTTGTTTGGATGATGAGGGTCTTCAAAACCAGGAGGTTAGTTGACATATACTTCTTGTTCCAGGAGGCCATACAGGAAAGCACTTTTGACATCCATTTGAAACACCTGGAAGTCTTTGAATGCAACGTAGGCTAAGAAGATTCTGATTGCTTCCAACCTAGCTACTGGTGCAAATACCTCATCATAATCAATGCCTTCTTCCTGTACATAGCCTTGCACAACCAGTCTTGCTATATTTTTGATGACAATTCCCCTATCATCTTTCTTGTTTCTGAACACCCACTTTGTTCCAATTGGTTCTGCTCCATCAGGCAGATCTACCAATTCCCAAACCTTTTGCTTGTTGATCTGAAATAGTTCTTCCTGCATTGCCTCTACCCAGCTGTTGTCTTCCAAGGCATCTGCTACCTTCTTGGGTACTTCTTGAGACAAAAATGCAGCATGCAAACAGATGTTTGCATTAGCAGATCTACTTCTTGTTAACATAGGAGCTGAAGCTTCTCCAATAATATTTCCTGCTGGATGATCTCTGTTGATTCTTCTATCAAGAAACATAGGAAATTCATGGCTTCTTCCATTTGAGGGTATGTTGCGCTGAGGAAGTCCGTGATCAAACTCAGCATTTTCAGATTGTGATATAGGATCTGAAACTCTAACTGATTCAAGAGAATTGATATCTGAATTGTAGGTCAGATGCTCTAAATTAAGCTCATATGATGTGCTATCATTTGAATTTTCAGCTTCATTTGACCCTGATTCAGTATTCTCTTCAGTTTCTGAAGTTGGGTTTTCTGGTTGAACTTGAACCGGAGAAACTGGTTCAGCCTGAACTTCGACCGGAACAATTTCTTCTTCAATTTGAATTATTTCAGTCAGTGTCTTGTCATTTCTTGGGAAAATAGGTTGAGAACTCATGGAAGAGAAAAAGATTGGCTTCTCATTTGCAGTTTGATTGCTCTTCCAATGCTCATCAGCAGACCTATGAGAATTTTGTTCCTGCACTAAAGAGCTCACAGGCTTATCAACAGTTATGTTGAAAGCAGTAGTTAGTGCATCAATATCAAATAACCAACTAGGCTGAGACTTAAAATTGTTGTGAGATTTTTCATTGAAGGATAAATTTATGGTTTCCTCAACAATCTTAGTTCTCTTGTTGTATACTCTATATGCTTTTGACACACCAGAGTACCCAACAAAATAACCTTCATCTGCCTTTTCAGCAAATTTGGGCAAAGATTTATTGGTTATTAAGATAGTGACAGGACAACCAAATGGCTTAAAGAAGTAAATGTTTGGCTTTCTTTTTCTCCAAAGCTCATAAGGTGTTTAATTCTTTCCCTTGACAATTAAGATCCTGTTTTGGACATAACAGGTAGTGTTCACTTCTTCTGCCCAAAATATCACAGGGAGCTTGTAGTCTGCTAACATGGATCTAGCAGATTCAATCAAAGTCCTATTTCTCCTTTCAGCAACACCGTTTTGCTGTGGAGTTCTAGGAGCACTGAATTGTCTCACAATTCCCTTCTCCTTACAAAATGAATTCAGAACATGATTTTTGAATTCTGTGCCATTGTCACAACTGATTGTTTTGACCTTGAGATTTGATTGATTTTCTAAATTAATTACAAGAGTTTTTAGCAGTTCAGCAGTTTCATCATTTGTTTTGAGAAAGAAAACCCAAGTATATCTTGAAAAATCATCAATTATCACAAAACAGTATGACCTTTTTCCTAAACTCATTACTCTAGTTGGACCAAATAAATCCATGTGTAAAAGCTCTAGAGGTTTTGAAATAGAAGACTCAACTTTTGGCTTAAAGGAGGTTATGTGTTGCTTG
>JBCNJP010000010.1:40963684-41005616 GCA_039602395.1 Deinandra increscens subsp. villosa | reverse complement strand
TTTGTAACTAAGGTTTCAAGTTGTAGTTTCCAAATCGTTTTCAAAATTGATTCCAGTTCTCTGCAACCTATGGCTCTGATACCAATCTGTCACACCCCCAAATTAACCACTAACGGAGTTTATACCGTTAAGGGGTGCGAGCAAACCAGGATTCACAACCATTAGTTACAAATACTAAATGAATCAGAGTTAGTTCAAAAATCAGTTATAAAGTAAAGTTTCAAATACAACGCAGCGGAATAAAATATTGTCTTAGCACTAACCACGTGCTTTACAAATTCTTTGTTTAAAATTCCCAATTAAGTTTAACAGAAATAAAGTTGTCTTCACGTGCCATGCCAACCTGCTCCGGAATACTCCTTAGCGATCTGCAAAAGTTTAAACCACGCAAGTGTCAACCTAACGGTTGGTGAGTTCACAGTGGGCTTGTCACGCAGCGGCCCGGTCTAATAATCATAATCGTATGAACGTATCTTTATGTACATTTTATTTGTGAAAAGCAATGCTTGTGTTAATCAGAATCATAGTATCGTGGTTTAGTAAAAGTATTGTCCGTAACCTACGTTATCGGGTATGTACTAGTTTTGTATAGTTAAAGTGCTCAACCGATATCGCGGGTAGCTAATCCGTTGTTCCATGCACTAAGGAAGTTTGCACCAAAGCTGACTATAATTTATTGTAGTGGCCGTGCCATCTAGTACTGCGGACCTACGTCATCGCGGATTTGCCTCCCCCGTGTCCTCTCGGGATCACGGTCAGATAGGCTGATATTGTACCTCCGTGCACTCCCCGTGCCACGGGGCGGAGTTTGTCAAACTCCAGTAGATCTACCCAACATCCCCTCGCTTTACAATTAATGGTACAATTTAGTTGAGGACTTTTAAGTTTTCAAGGCATCCTTAGAAATCATGTGATATCATGTGGTTTAGACTTTAACCTACGCTAGCCATATTAAAACGGTTTTCGTTTCAGAAATAGTTTGTTAAGTTTCACAAGTGTTTCCCATAAAACACTTCAAGTTCATCCAATGGGTGCCGAGCACTCCGAGTTTTCACATTCATCAGGGAGGTGCCTCGCACTCTCGAGTTTGTCAGCATTGTTTTACTTTTAGTTGATCGGTGTGACCCAAACGGGTTCACGGTAATCGGGTTAGTGACACTCACCTTTGGTTGCACTGCTACACTTGCTAATATTCCAAGTATGCTTAATGAAGACCTATGAACACGTTTAGGTCTTAAGTATTAGTTTTGTGTCTAATCTTTACTTAACGTCACTATGGCCCATAACATAGCACGTTGGAACTATGACTCGACATACAGACACACGACACCGATGGTTGATCATAAACAAGGGTTCATATATATCAGGAATCAAAGCATGTATCATCATGGTATAATCATGTAAGTCATGGCATAACATTCAAGCAAATTATACAAGTTTAGATTCTGGTCTCAGTTTCGCTAGCAGTTTCGCTAGTCAGTTTCGCTGTGTGCACGGGCAGCACTTTCGCTAGGTAACACCCGATGACACAGTTTCGCTAGGCTAGTTTCGCTCGAAACTGTTGGCACAGTTTCGCTAGCCTAGTTTCGCCCGAAACTGGTTTGAACTTTCGTTCAGGGAATTTCGCTCGGTAGATTCGCTCGAGCTGGTCTGGTTGGTTTACCCAGCGACACTGCAGTTTCGCTGCATAGTGTCGCTGGAAGGAGATATACATAGTTTCGCTGGACAGTTTCGCCCAGAGAACACCACAGTTTCGCTGGTCGTGAAAAACATACGGATCAGCCTAAAAATCAACCTAACAGCTTCCTTCTTTACATGCAATTCATTATTTAGCATACATGGTCATTTACCAACATAAATCAGTAAGCTTTAACACCTTAAACATGCATTTTGTCATCAAATCACCCAAAATACATATAAAACCCTAAAGTGACTAGAATAGCATAAATCTTTGTCATGGATGGATTTCACATGTAAAGTTATCAACTTTATGGTAGATCTAGCAATCCTAAGCAACATATCAGAAGATCTAACAATAACACAAAGATCTAGGCATGCTTTATGAAGAAACACATAGAAAAGGCATAAAAGAAAGGTTTTGGGACTCACGATTCGATCAGGGAATCGAATGGATGTTGTCTTGAGGCTGAGATCTTGATGTTTGGTTGTGTTTCTCGACTGACCAGATTTCCAGAGGTGTGTGTGTGTTTTGGAGAGAATGGTGCAACAAAATGAGGCAACTAGGGCTTTATGTTATTATATATCAGGGCCTAGTTTCGCTGGCAGTTTCGCTGGCCAAGCGAAACTGGCTCTGGTCACAAGTGAGCCAACAAGCTGCCGGGCGACATTATAGTTTCGCCCGGTAGTTTCGCTGGTTACCCAAAAGTGGTCAGTTTTCACATAATCAAGGATTTACAATTTGTCATGCTATTCATAATATTAAATCATGCATTTTGAATCATATTGCACGTAATGACAACCATAATGAATACATAGCACATATGGGCGGGTTCGGTGATCAACCAAAGGACGTGGACGTATTCGGCCTAGTTAAGCATTAGTTACTAAGTTAACACTTATAACGTAACTAACGGAAATGTCTAACGGAAGTGAACCTTGAAATTCTCGGATGTCACACTTGCCCTTGAGACATGGCACACGATTTTCAGAAAATGCAAAATGCTTGTTAGGAAGACCCTTAACCAAGCCAAGATTCACAATTCTGTTCATGTTTTTGTAGTTCACATGACCTAACCTTCTATGCCACAGATCAGATTCGTCAACTGAGGCTTTGGATACAAAACAAGCAGTGCCACATAAGGGTGTAGCAACTGACATATCCAAAATGTATAATCCATCTCTCTTGGGTGCCTTAAGCATTATTAAATCATCGGGAATTTTGACACCAGGTTTGAGGACTATGGCCTCTTTCTCATTAAACATTAAATTCAAATTCTTATCACACATTTGTGAGACACTAAGCAAATTGAAATTCAATGTATCAACAAAATTGACTCTGTCAAATTTTACTAGTCCATTTGTCACATCACCTTGTGCTGTGATATGGCCTTTTGTGCTTCCAAAGGCCACTGGTCCTCCATTGATTCTTTTTGTGTTTTCCAGAATGTGCTTATTCCCTGTCATGTGGCAAGTGCATCCACTGTCAACTACCCATAGGCTATTTTGGCCTTTATTTTGCACCTGCACACATCTGAATTGATTAATTTCTATAGGGGACCCAAGCCTGAGTGGTCTTGGGTCTGCCATAAGCATCATTATACTTATACTCCTTGAGTTCCAAAGTATTTAAGACTGAAGCTTCATTAAGTAGATCATCATTGTCAAAACTGATGTTCTCATATTGAGTATTTGTTTGACTAGACCTTTCACCTTTGGTGTTCTTTCTTTCAACAATTTTTCTATCCCTATATTCTTTAAACTTCCTTTGCTTGTTGGTTAATTTCTTAAATTTTTCATTTTCTTGGTTGACCAACTTAGTTCTCTCATGTGATTTTGAAAATCTTTGTGGAAAGTATTTATTTTGATTTGAACTCTCCCCCTGAAGTGGAACACAGTGATTTCCACTTGAACTTTTAGCAAAGACATTTTCAGATTGGTTAGATTTGTTGTTTCTTGAAAAGTTTTCTCTAGAGGTTTCTCACAGGTGAAATTCTTCCTGTGATTTTCTTTTGAAAATTTGCTTTTGGTTGCAAAACAGGTTTTGGTATCAAAGATGGTTTAACTTTACTCATTGGGTTAAACTGGCATACAGCAGCTAGGTGACCTTGTTCACCACAGCATATGCATTCAACAACTTTGGTTTCAAATTTTCTGGGAGACTCAAGTTTGGTTACTTGGTTGAAATTTAGTTGACCAAACCTTTGAGTTTGACTTCCCTTTGGTTGCTCAGGTTGCTTTCCTCCAACTTTTGAATCCTTAGGTTCATAAACAGTTGGTGGAGGAACATCAATTGATGGTTTCAAAATGTTTGATTGGTCAGCTGAAGCAGATGAGCTTGCAAAAGTGACTTCAGTTTTCTTAGACTCAACAGTGTTTTCAGAACTTGACTGTGATGAAATGTCATCAACTGTGAGACTAACTTTGCATTCAGATTTTAAAGCATCAAATGGTTTGATTACAGGTGAGTATTCAATTGGTGGTTCAACACAGTTATACCCGACACCTGCTTTACCATACATCCCTCCCATCCACAGTTTCTCAGCCTTTTTGTTTGCTGCTTGGAATTTATCACAAGTAAACAAAGCATCTTTCAGCTTGATCTCAAGAACATCAACCTTAGCCTTAGCATCTTTGGTTTCGTTTCTTGACTTCTCAAGCTTTGAGAGCAAGTCATCAAGCTGAGTTTCAAGCACCGAGTTGTTTTGTTTTAACTGTTCATACTCTTTGGTTAAATATTCAATTTTTGAAATGTATGATGATTCAGTTTTCTTAAAACATTCCTTTAACTCATTTAGGTTTGAAACTTCATCAATCAAGTCAGTGTTGTGATTTCGGTACTTTGCCACTTGTTCTATGCATGCAGGACTGCATAGGTTTTCTAGGACTTTCTCAGAGATAGAGTTTACCTGATCTGATGTGGAGTCTTGTTTGGCCATCAAAGCATGGTTGATAGGCTCAAACTCAGCAACGAAATCTTCCCATTCAACACATGAGGTTTGATTTGCAACAGCAGCTACCACATTCTGGTGGTTTTGACTTACGGTTGGCTTTGGTGGGGTGGGGTTAGAACCTGAGTTGTTTCCAGAATTGTTGTTGTTTGAATTGCTTCCTCCATGATTTTTCCCTTGGACATGACTCTGATTCTGTCCTTCTCTTCTTGGTTGAGAGCACTCCCTTGCAAAGTGACCAAGTTGGTGACAGTTGTAGCACTTCACCTTGCTTTTGTCAAGGCCTATGTGAGCACCTTTTGCTTCCTTGTAGGTTCTACCAATTCTTTTGTAGAACCTTTGAGCTCTGACAGAAACCATAGCAAGTTGAGTCATTATGTCCATTTCCTCCAAATCATCAGCACATATGCACTCAAGATCTTCAAGTATGAAGCCTTGGTAAGAGTCAGTTGCTACATGAGCATTGTGAGAGTTTTCAAACGTGTTTGAAAAACTTTCTTGACACCTTGGTGTCTCAGAAGAACTGACAATAGGTGACTGATATGATGATGAGTTTGAAGACCTTTGACTGTTAAAATCAGTAGTTACTAGAGCGGATGAAAACAGCTGAGTTGACTCAGAAGATGAGTCTTGTTTAAGATCTCAGAAGATGAGTCTTGTTTAAGATCTAGTTCCATTTCATAGGCACTGAGTATGCCATGAAGTTCACTGAGTCTCATCTTTTTCAAGTTTTTGCATTCCCTGATGCTCACTATGTAAACTGTCCACACAGAAGGCAGGGAACGTAGGATTTTTCTGTTAACATCTACCTGGTCAAGTTTTACATCTACCTTTTGGAGTTCATCAAGCAAAGAAACAAATCTTAAGTACTGGTTTGTCATTATTTCACCAGATTTGAAAGTAAAGTTTTCATACTTCTGTTTTAAGACATCTTTCTTGTTTTCTTTAACTTCACTGGTTCCTTCATACATTTCACTTAAGGCATTCCACAGGTCAAATGCAGTTTTATATCCTTTAAACCCACTTAAAATGGAATTAGGAAGTGCAGCCTGTAGAGTCCAATATGCCCTATGGTCAAATTCGAGAGCAGTGTAGTCAGATTCAACATATTTATCTAGTGGCTTAGGTATTTTGACTTCTGCATCATCAGCAGATGAAACCATGGGTGTCACACCCCCAAATAACCACTAACGGAGTTTATACCGTTAAGGGGTGCGAGCAAACCAGGACCACAACCATTAGTTACAAATACTAAACGAATCAGAGTAAAGTCCAAAACATTCATTTCAAAACAGTTTCAAAAGTTACGCAGCGGAGTAAAGGCATAAGTTTCTTAGCACTAACCACGTGCTTTACAAATCTTTGTTTCAAATTCAAATTCCCAAATTTAGTTTAATAAAAGTAAATATCTTCTTGTGCCATTCCAACCTCCAGTGGACACTCTTCAACGATCTGCAAAAGTGAAAACCACACAAGTGTCAACCTAACGGTTGGTGAGTTCACAGTGGGCATGTCATGCATTGGCCCGGTCTCATAATCGTATCAACATATACATACGTAATATTTGTTTGTGAAAAGCAATGCTCAGTTATATACGTCAATTCATAAACATTTGTTATTTAGTAAGGTTATTGTCCGTAACAAAGTTATCAGGTATGTACTAGTCTTGTATAATTAAAGTGCTCAACCGATATCGCGGGTAGCTAATCCGTTGTTTCCATGCACTAAGGAAGTTCGTACCAAAGCTGACGATCAAGTATAGTAGAGGCAGAGCCTTCAGCCATTTTGTTTTGCGGACATTCGTCATCGCGGCTTTGCCTCCCCCGTGTCCTCTCGGGATCACGGTCAGATAGGCTGATATTGTACCTCCGTGCACCTCCAGTGTCACGAGGCGGAGTTTGTCAAACTCCAGTAGATCTACCCAACATCCCCTCGCTTTACAATTAATGGCACAATTAAGTTGAGGACTTTTTCAGTTAAAAAGGCAATCCTTAGAAATCATGTGATATCATGTGGTTTAGACTTTAACCTACACTAGCCATATTAAAACGGTTTTCGTTTCAGAAATAGTTTGTTAAGTTTCACAAGTGTTTCCCATAAAACACTTCAAGTTCATCAAGTAGATGCATAGCATTCTAAGTTTTCAGTTTCATCAAGTAGTGCATAGCACTCGTAAAGTTGTCAGCATTGTTTTCCATTAAGTTATTCAGTGTGTCCCAAACGGGCTCACAGTAAACGGGTTAGTGACACTCACCTTTGGTTGCACTGCTACACTTGTTATATAATCCAAGTTTGCTTAACGAAGACCTATGAACACGTTTAGGTCTTAAGTATTAGTTTTGTGTCTAATCTTTACTTAACGTTACTATGGCCCATAACATAGCACGTTGGAACTACGACTCGACATAACGACACACGACACCGATGGTTGATCATAAACAAGGGTTCATATACATCAGAAATCAAAGCATGTATCCTCATAGCATAATCATGTAAGTCATGGCATAACATTCAAGCAAATTGCACAAGTTTGGATTCTGGTCTCAGTTTCGCTAGCACTTTCGCTAGGCAGTTTCGCTGTGTGCACGGGCAACACTTTCGCTAGGCAATACCCGATGACACAGTTTCGCTAGGCTAGTTTCGCTCGAAACTGTTGGCATAGTTTCGCTAGCCTAGTTTCGCCCGAAACTGGTTTGAACTTTCGTTCAGGGAATTTCGCTCGGTAGTTTCGTCCGAACAGGTCTGGTTGGTTTACCCGGCGACACTACAGTTTCGCTCCATAGTGTCGCTGGTTGAAGATATGCATAATTTCACTGGACAGTTTCGCCCAGAGAACATGACAGTTTCGCTAGTCGCGAAAAACACATAAATCAGCCTAAAAATCAATCTAACAGCTTCCATATTACATGTAATTCATTATCTAGCATACATAACCATTTACCAACATAAATCAGTAAGCTTTAACACCTTAAACATGCATTTTCATCATCAAATCACCAAAATACATTTAAAACCCTAAAATGACCTAAATAGCATAAATCTTTATCATGGATCAGTTTCACACGTAAAGTTATCAACTTTATGGTAGTTCTAGCATCCCTAAACAACATATCAGAAGATCAAGTGATTCTATGAAGGTTTGGTCATGCTTTAAGAAGAAAACACATAGAAAAGCAAGAAACATAGTTTTGGGACTCACGGTTGATTCTAGGATCGATGGATGATCTTCACAACTCGGGGTGATGGCTGATTCTTGATGGTTCTTGGTTGGAATCAGCTGGTCCAGAAGTTTCAGGAGAGTGTGTGTGTTTTTGTGTGAAATGAGGCAAAATGGGAGAACTAGGGTTTATTAAGATTATTTATATTAGAGGCTAGTTTCGCTGGCAGTTTCGCTGGCCAGGCGAAACTGGCTCTGGTCACGTTTAAATTGATTAGCTTAGCTGGCTACCGGGCGACACTACAGTTTCGCCCGGTAGTTTCGCTGGCTGCACAACTTAGGCAATTTTCACATAATCAAGGATTTACAATTTGTCATGCTATTCATAATATTAAATCATGCGTTTAAATCACATTGCACATTATGACATTAATAAATGAACACATAGCACATATGGGCGGGTTCGGTGATCAACCAAAGGTCGTGGACGTATTCGGCCTAGTTATGCATTAGTTACTAAGTTAACACTTGTGACGTAACTAACGGAATTGTCTAACAAAAGTAAACCTTGAAATTCTCGGATGTCACAATGGGTGAGTAGGGTCCTTCAGTGAAAGATTTCCAAATACGACGGTCCAAAATCCTAGCAAAACCTTCCATCCTGAGTTTCCAGGTACCAAAGTCATCAGGAGTGAACATTGGTGGTTTGTTGGAAGAACTATTTGGGCAACTTAAACTGAAATCACTCATTTTCAAAACCTTTAGAAAGATAAGAAAGCAAAGCTTGTAAAGTAAGCAAGTAAAGTATCAACCTTGAAGCACAGGAAGTCTTCAAAGTAAGAGCCAAAGCTCTGATACCACTTGTAGGATCGTTATTAGTTAGAGTTAAACTAAAACAAAGCCCTTTACTTGCAAATATAACCCTGTGGAATTAAAGTTATATTTTTTACTTAAGCAATATTTGGTTTTTGTGTATAATGTAAAAGCTTGATTTGTAGAATGATAGTAACAACAAAGTATCAAATACTCGGCACTATTTGCATTAACTCAAAGCTACACTATTACAGGTTGTTCAAGAACTGATAACAACGATGATGATGATGTGTAAACTAAGAGGTAACTATGCTATATATAGTGCTGATGAGATCAGTGACAGCCATTGATCTCATGCGATCTAATCTAGACCGTAAACTAAAAAGTGAAATACAAGCACCAAAAGAATAAACATCGACAATTGGAATATCTTGCGTGTTTGCAGCAACATACTAATTTAACAGAGCGACTTGAATCAGATATAGAAGCATATGAGAAGCTTTTGCAGGATTGGACTTGCTGAAAAGACATCTCAGGAAAAGTCCGGTTGAACTCATTATCTAGTGGATAATTGAGTTCACCCGGAATATTCGCTAAAGGACAAAACTGCTTCTTTCCGCTTGAACTGCCAGTTCCGCTTGAAGTGAGAATTCCGCTTCAACTTCAGCCGGAACTATACAAAATTGGCATTCAGCCGGAAATCTTCCAAGCGCGATATTCCTTACAGTTGCGTTGTAATAATACAACTTGAGTAGAACTTTTATGATCTAAACGGTACTTGATGTGGGCCGGATGAAAAGTTTTTTTTTTATTTGGATTTATGATCAAATCGGCATGTGTGATAACTCATCTATATCTTCGAGCTAGCTAGGGTCATTGTGATATGCCCTATTTAAAAATCTTGTTAAAACAAACTCCCTATTGACTCGTACCAAGTGGTAGACTCTAAAATCAAGCGAACATTTTATCCTCGGAACTTGTCTCCCTGAAGATTCCGTCCAGTGACCATATTCTTGATACCAATACGATGGATATCACATTTGTACTCCACTATACCTGGTAGCTAAAGTAAGAGGAACTAGGGTGACCATACAAGGTAAACTACCGTTACGGGTGCACATGTAAATGTAATTTGCAGTGTATGGAAATCCCGGAGAATCCTACTTGGCAAGCTGGTGTTTACAATGGATACAAATTCCTATTTTAAAATCTCATGATCTTTGAATGTCAAACATGTTGTACTTAACCTGACCTCATCGCTTTTATATATGGATTCTAATCCATTCGAAACCCCTTTAGAAACGTTTTGCAAATGTCGGTCTTGGTACGACATCATTTCACTTGTTCACTTTGATGAAAAGATTTCCTTAAATGCGAAAAGAATTCCCGAGGAAACTTTTGACTAGTTTTGATTCATCTTGAATCATAACTCTACTTCTACGACTTTACCTGCCATATCCACTCCTGGAACTTTTACAACCATGAGACAACCTTGAATAAACGACTTTGATAAAGTATATACGTCGATTAGTGGAACATATCTTTCGTTAGAAAACCCCTGTAAAGTTTCCCTCTCTCGACTTGTACTCCCTGGCATTTCTTGTGCAAACCAAAAACTTGTTGTAATAGCCCTGTCACGACCTCACAACTTTACGCCTCGCCAAATATATAGTCTCACCTAAAGGAGCAATGTGGACGAAAGGACTTCATGAACCCGTGCAAGTTGTTTTGTTTTGTTTTCATGATTCGAACATTATGTGAGCTAATTCCTAATGATTTTGGATCCTAGCACTCGTAATTATCCTTTATGTCTTGGATAAGTTTTCAATCTTTCAACCATGAAGTGTTGCTCTCTTGCGAACTTTCCAGCTAGTAAACATCGCCAATGATGAAAATTACCTTGTACGTCATCGTAGTAATACTCCCACGACTCTTATAGAAACTCTTTCTACCTTCCATCAAGCATGAACCCCTTTCTAGCCATTGCTAATTGAACTATCAATTTTGCTTTTTCCTTCCCACGTTCTGAGTACACCATTTTCATATGATTGAATGACTATTCCTCTCTTGGAGAGTATTACACCAATTTAACCATATCATATTCTACATTTGTTAACACTCTTACTAAGACGCATATCTGCAACAAACAATGGGTGGTGGTATGCCTAGAAGATTTCCACAACTTAACCTTCTAAATGTGACAAAACCTTCAAATACGTGGATCCTCATCGACTAGGAAAGCTTTCATTTGTAATCCATGTTTCATACCCCTAAATGGCAAGTGATCGATTGATCGAATCGAACTTCTAGAAACATGTGCTAGGGAGTAGCTTGAATTCTGTCAAAGAGATAATACTTTTCAATCGTTTCTCTCTCGGTAACTTTCAGATGTTCATTAAAGTGAAAACAATCCCCTATTTATTTGTATCCAAGGCACGTTTGGACCTTTTGATCCACGATATCCTGCACTAAACGCTAACAACGGTTCATATGTCCACTCACTTAAAGCCAAAAATTACTTTTCTATTCACTGACGCTTTGTGGTTGGAGGACCCGTTTTATTTCATACTCATTTCATATCATACTTTTGAACATTATATATAAACCGATGTTCCAGCATGAACGATGCAAGTCGCACGAAGCATGAAGACACCAAGGAGATTGGTCACACTTGTGGACTTAGACAATGAAGATCTATCTTGACGAGATACTTACTCTATCGAATGTTGCAACCGTTGACACGTTCACCTAGATATCTTTTGATGCGAAATCTTTGCCGAATCCTGTCAGGCATGTTGGACAATCCTCTCGGATTATTTTTTTTTATACTACCCATTACATCACTTACACCCTCCTAGTTTGTAATTTAGCCGGTACCATTCTAGACACACATGTTATACTTTGGAATGTGTAGTTGTGACTACCCTATGTTGCTATCTCATCACTCACTTGAATTTATAAATCAAACCATTAGCGCTCTTTATTTTGAATTTCGTATTCTCATACATGAAGCGATAGATGCTCATGCAGAGAACGCCTCCTTAACGATATCTCCTAGTCTACGCTTTTAATTTATTGAAAGCTTCGAACCCATTTTTTTATTTTCCACCAGTGAGTATTATGTACTATGATAAGTCATATGATACTGAACCACAAGCTTGAATTTAAACCTCATAGTCTACCTTACTTATTGAAACGACTATGGAATTTGAAATCGCAATAATATTCATGTCACGCGTGCCAAAAACCTGACAAAATCACTCGAATGGCAGACCTAGGTCACGTTGATGGTAATATGGATGGAAACACTTACAAAGTTGACAAAATTTTGGAAAAATATGTTTGTCGGTAATTCAAAAATTCTTCGTACGATGTATTAAGATTTCAACCTCTTGCTCCCTCACATCCTAATGTTTTGGAGGAACTTGACATACTTTATTTCGGTTTATGATATCTCAATATGTTCGGACTAATAGCTGGATATGGTAGGTAGCTGGTACACATTTAAGGTGCTGGTAGTGTGGTGGGTTAGCTGCAATACACTCTATATATAAGCACTAGCGGCATGTTGAATGTGAGACCGGTACCGGACTAAGGATTAGCTTTAAAGTCATACACACGAGCTTCACCTTGAAAACTCCAACAAAAGAGACATACTCAACATAATCAAACCCCCTGCTTTCTATTGCCCGAATAGAGAAGAAAACTCATCCTAACACGAACTTCCTATTAAGGGTCAGATATGGATTCTGGCTCTGATGAACATCAACGTTTTAAAATCCTGAAATTTTCCCCATGAATGACAAATCACATATGCTTTTCTGAACGCTCATTTTTCTTTTGCTAAAAAAAGAAACTGGTTACAACTTTCCAGATATTGTTGAGGTTAACCTGTTCAAACCCATGCTCATCTTGGTTTCTAGTGGGAAGGTAGATGAAATTTTCTGAATCATTGTTCAGTTTTTGCGTTCCGGTTCTACTTTTCTTAATTGGTCTTGTACAACTTGAATTCAAACTTCTTGGGCAAAATGCACCCAATGACATCTACACTAAAAAGCGGTGCGACTCCTGATGAACTTACTAAGTTGAATCCCTATGCAATTTTGCACTTCAAACCTAAAACCTTATCGCTAACTAAAACACACTTACCCACTTTGAGGATTACAGTCATTTCTTTAGGGTGTAGACCCATCCTCATTTAGCAACTGTATTAATCGCTCGATTACAGTCATTTCTTTAGGGTGTAGACCCATCCTCTAGAGACATTAACATTACAACTTTTTGTGATACTTCATACCCGAAATCTATCATATGACATGGTATTGTCCAACATGTGGCAAAGCATGGTTGCCAAATCATTACCGCATTGTCTAACTACATGATCTAGCGTCTAGACAACCCAATCCACAGTTGAACTTGATGCGCGAACACTCATCTCATGACTGAATTTCTTTAACTTAGATTCACCTCGTTCATTGGTAAACGTAACCACCGTATGTGGAAAACAAGACATGAAATGAAATCCTGCTCATAGAATCGTACCAAAGCTGAAGGCTACCCGGTTATATTGTGGTCCCTTCGTCACATTGAAATTTTGATCTCCTACACTCATGTTATCGTGTTACTCTGTTGGGTTTTGCCACGCAATACAATCCTTGTATTAAAGTCGTTCAACTTTTCTCACAGAAAAGCTTGATAAGAAAATCATTATTTACTATATTTTCAATTTGAACCTCTTTCAAGATCTTTAAAAACGTTTGACATCTCTCTGTCATGTGAAAACATTGTTGGACATGACGTCCATCACTCCTATTGGAGCAGAGAACCTAGATTCATTCGATATGATTTAAATTTTGGGACAAAATTTCTTTTCAACTTGGAGATGATGTAACACGTGAAAATTTTCTTATTTCTCTTTCCTTCATCCCATCCAACTAGTCAGCGTACCTCAAGCATTACCATAATTTTCGAGACGAAAATTCTTTCAACTTGGGGATGATGTGACAATTGGGAAATTGCCAGGTTAATACCGTTAACCTATCATGTTTGTTCCGTTAACAAACTACGTTATCTATTGCATGTCAAGTAAATGTTGTGTGTGTTTACTTTACCGAGTCTGTTCCCGAACATTGGTTGATCAATTAAAGAAAACAATAATTGAATGAGCATAATCTGTACAACTTACAATATGTGATTTTATGCGAACCTGTGTGTTAAGTGAACTACGTGACCATATTATTACATGATTTCATAAGTTCTAGAATTACATGACTTAGGATTAATGGTTTAGTAATTCTATGGAAAATGCATGCAATATATGTTACATTTATATTTCATGTGATTATGTGTTTTAAAGAATTAAACAATGATAGTTACATATTTCATGAATTATATGTTTTTAATGAATACTTGCTTAGCGGTTTTGTAAAAACACATGCTTTTACAAGATAACTCGTTAATTATTTTTTTCAAAAATGTTTTAGATTAAATTTTAATTGTTATTCGTTTGAATAATGAAAATGAGAAATTTTATTAGTTTACCTAAATATAGTAGAAGTTACGAGCCTTTTTTAAACTGTTGTGGATTAGCCCGAAAAGTAGGAAATGGTCCATTAAAAGGCCCTAAGCCCACCCCACTTTTACCTTATCATGAGATTTAGTCTCATTTAGTCAAAAAAAAAAAAGAAAAATTCGTGAACCCTAGCCCCCAACCCCCCCCCCCCCCTCATGACTCAAAGCTTTCCCTCCCCCCCCCCCCCCATCGATCTTCATCTCTTCGTCTTGCAATTGCTTAGTGATTCGTTTGGATTTGATCTTGCTAAGTGGATTCGAATCATCAAACATAAACTAGATCATTACTAAACATTCAATCTAAGGTATAACCTTTATGTGAAATTTAAAAACCCTAGTTCATTAGATTTGAGTTCTACATGCATTCTATAATTATGCTTGTTCATATAGTGATGTTAGATGATTGTGTTTTCGTATGCGACATGCTTGTGATGCGATTAGATGATTATTGTGTGCTTATGATCTGTAATAATTGATCATGGTTGATGTTTATTGCTGTAAAACTTGTCCCATGGTGATTATTGGTCGAATTCTTGGTCAAGACTTTTGTTATACCTTGTTTTGTAAATCCCGTTTTCGGACAGATTCTGTCCAGAAAATGGTCCATCTTTAAATGGTCATAACTTACTCAATTTTGCTCCTATTTAGATGATTCTTTTTGCATAGTTTAATTTTATATTTTATCTTTAAAAATAATATAATTACACTCTCAATGATCACTGTTTGAGCACTGAAACAGTCGGCACAAATTTGGTGTGCAAACATCCAAACTTCAAGACTAACGAACTTGTGTGACTATTTGGTGCATGCTAACTTGGTTTTATGTGGTTGGTTTATTCATGAGAATTGTTGAGAAAACATGAAAGATGATTTTTGGAAAGTTTGACACTCTAATTTTAATATTTAGTCAAGTTATTCATGAGAATTGTTCAGAAAACATCAATACTTTTTTTGTTAACACAAATTTTTCAGAATTTTTGACCATCTTGGAAACATCATAACTCACTCAATTTTTCACTAAATTGAGTGATTCTTTTTGTAAAACTTAGTATTGTGTCATAAATTTCATTTGGATGTATTGTAACTCCACAAGACCTCTGTTTGGGCATTGGTTATGAGGATGAAAAATTCAGTGCGAAGACAGCCATGTTTCAGAATTTGTGTAATTGTTGTGTTACTTTGAGTATGAAAAAATGATTGTTTTCTATGGACCTATTCAAGAAATATTGTTTAGAAAATGGATATGTTCATGTCTGTAAAATTTTATAACTTGAATCCATGTTTAAGTCATAAAGCTAGTTGATTTTCGAAGCGTTAATTTTAGGTGTAAGCCGTGTAGAATTGCATGATTGGCTAAACTAAGTTAAGACACGGAAATTGTACTTAAATCGTATTAAGATCCATTTTAGTTACATGATCTTAAGTGTAACCTGATTTGAAATGTAAAACCATGCACCATACAAAGTCCTAGGTCTCCCTGCTTAGTGGGAAAGATAAGACTGTGCAAAGCCGCCCCGTCGACTTTGTACCGTATGGGTGACACTGGTCGTGGTTGTTGACTTCTTTTATCTGTACGGCTAAAATTGAAACTTTATGCATATACTAGCATGTAATAGGGTGTATGTATGTTTGCATTGTAGTATAGTCTTGTTATCAATCAGCATATGATTATGCTAGCTACAAATGAGATGTTGTTAATTGATAATGTATTCTACATGACTGTATGAGCTGTAAGAATAAACCAAATGACATTACTCATATAACATATCAACCAACGTGTCCTCGGGTCATTGTGTCGGTCATGTGATATTTTTGTTTTGATTCTCTAGGTCATTAGGAAACTTCTGTGCTCTCGCGTTGTGCTTAAACAATGCATTTTTGTGATAAGCTCTAACCGACCTTAATATACACGTATATTAGGTTGCGCGTAAAAGATTTGCACTTGTTCATGTGCGGTTAGTAGCAGTGCACCCAAAGGTGAGTTTCACGGCCCCACTTTACTCTTTTCTTTTGGGGGTGAGAACATGCAAAACTATTTACTGTTATTAGACAGCTTTCATATTTCTAACATATCACATGCACTAGATTGCTAAACACAAACAAAACTAAAGTCCTTAGTATATTGGACCGTTAATATGGGATAGCGAGGTAATGTTGAGTAGTACTATAGGGATTAACAACCCCTTCTCAGCGGGCACGTGATGCACCACCTGACTGGAGGTTGGACTGAGAACAATGTTAGCCTAACATACCGTTGTTTCAGAAGAAAACACGGGGAAGGCAAAACACGTAAGGATTTTCCTACACATTTTCAGTTAGCTTCGGTTGCGAACGATCTAGGTGACATGAAACTTTTGGCTAGCTACCTACGATATGGAAATATGGTATAAACTTTACAACTTATTTATGGACTGTATAACTGTTGGGTCCAGGGACTGAAATTTAACTTGATATCAAAACATGTGAACTCAACAACCTTTGGTTGACACTTTCTTTTAAACATGTTTCTCTCAGGTCACAGATGTTCGAGTATCACGAGTATGCATGCATGAGTCCTTCAAACCCTGTCATGGTTTTTGTATAAGTTCCGTTATTTCGAAATGACAATGTTTTATTTATGCTTCCACAAATGTAAAACTCTTATTTTATGTTTTAATAAAATGAAAACCTTTTAATATTTAAATGTTGTTTGGTGTAACTAATGGACTGGGATCCTGGTTTGTCACGCCCCACATGGTAAAACTCCGTTGGTCGAAATTGGGGGTGTGACAGACTCACTGTTGACATCCTGGATCTGACTGCTGACCCGGAGTGTAGGGACCACCATTTCGGTCGGAATGACTCCTTCTGTACCAAATACCAAAGAGAAAGGGGTTTGGCCAGTGGCATTCTTGGAGGTTGTTTTATCTACCCATAATGCCAATTGCCAAGGGTAGTTCCTCTACCCATCTTCATTTCTTCTCCTTCAATCTTTTCTTCAAGTTGTTCATAATAATCTTGTTACTAGACTCTTCTTGACCATTAGCCTAAGGATGCACTGGGGTGGAAGTTATCATCTTTATCCCCCAAGCTTCACAGAATCCGGTAGTTTTTTTACTAATTAATTATGATCCATTGCCATACATTATCTCAGCAGGTATACCAAATCTCGTTAGGATGTTCCTTTTGATGAATGATATGACTTCTTTCTCTCTGACTTAGACATACGTTTCGGCCCCTATCCACTTTGAGAAGTAGCCGGTTATTGCTAGCATAAAAACTTTTCCTTCTCGGGCCCTAGGCAACTTTGCCACGATGTCCATTCCCCATTTCATAAAGGGCCAGGATGAAGGGAGAGGATATAAAGGTTCTGTCGGCTAGTGAGGAATGTTGGTGTGTCTTTGGCATGGATCACATTTTAGCACGAAATCCTGGGAATCCTTTCTCAAGGTCGGCCATAAGTATCCTGTTCTCAGGATTTTGGACATTAGAGACCTGCCCCCAGTGTGGTTCCCGTAATCGCCTTCATGGATATCCTTGAGTACTTCCTGAGCCTCCTCCTTTTCCAAGCATCTTAGGTATGTACCTTCAATAGACTTTTTATATAGTTTTCCTTTGATAAGGACGTACCTGGCCACCTTAGTTTTGAATGCCCTGGAATCTTTTTCCTCTTTAGGAATGGAGCCAGTTTGTAGATAGTGGATAATAGGTTTAGTCCAGGATGTAGTATCTTCTAAAGAATCAGAATGTTGCTCATCCTTGGTACTAGATACTAGGATCTTTCCCCCCAAGATTAGCTTCTTCTGGAATTTCATCATGGTTGATAGCTAGACTTAGTATATGGATTATGGGAATATGTGTATCCTCTAGTGCCTTGAATGCTGATCCTAAATTTGCCAAGAGCATCTGCCTCAGCATTTTCTTCTCTAGGTACTTGTTGTATGTTGTATGTTGAAAGTTTGAAAATCCTGGGATATAGTCTTCACTATTTCCAGGTACTTGGCTAACTTTTCTCATTTCACTACATAATATCCATTAAAATGGTTAGTCAAAAGCAAGGAGTTGACGTATACCTCGATGTGTTGCACCCCAAGATGTATAGCCAATTGCATCCCAACATTCAGGGCTTCATATTCTGCTTTGTTATTGGTTGCTTGGAACCCACATCTTACAGCCTGGGGTATCATGTCCCCATGTGACGATTTCAGTATGATTCCTAAACCTGTCCCGCTTACGTTGGATGCTCCATCTGTAAACAGCGTCCAGCATCCTGAGATCTCTTCTTGTAGGTGCTGGAATTCTTAGTCAGCCTCCTTTTGTATATTATCACTGAAATCGGCCACAAAGTCCGCTAGAGCTTGGGATTATATCACTGTTCGTAAGTACTTAGTTTGACTGACCATTTCGCCATCCTACCTGACATCTCTGGTTTTCTCAAAACATACTTAATAGGATAGTTACTTTTTACATGTATAGTGTGTGTTTCAAAATAGTGTCTAAGTTTAGTGGAAGCCATACTCAAGGCTAGAATTAGTTTTTCTAAATGAGAGTACCTGGACTCAGAATCAAGTAGACTTTTACTTACATAGTATACTGGGTGTTATTGGCCTTCTGCATCTTTGGTCAGCACTGAACTTACCGTATTTCTCGAAACTGAGAGGTATAAAGACAATGGTTCACCTAGTTTGGGTTTCATCAGGAGTGGTGCCGAGGATAGATATGTTTTTAGATCCTGGAAAGCTTTCTCATGCTAGGTGATCCATTCGAATTTTTTATTCTTTCTCGGGAATGTCATAGAATTCATGTCATTTCTCTAAGGATTTCGAAATAAATATGTTCAAGGCCGCGACCCTGCCTGTCAATCTTTGAACATTCTTGGTCGATTCTGGTGACATCGGGTTCATGATTGATCGGATTTGTTCAGGACTGGCTTCAATTCCCCTTTTTGTTACCATGTACCCCAGGAATTTGCCGGCACCCATTCTAAAATGGCATTTCTCAGGATTCAGCTTCATATTATACTTTTCCAAGATGTCAAAGGATTCCTTTACATCCTGGACATGGTTGTTCATTTTCACGAATTTGACCACCATATCATCGATGTATACCTCCATGGTGTCCCCCAACTTCTCTTTGAACATCATGTTCACTAAACTCTGGTGGGTTGCACCTGCATTTTTCAATCCAAAGGTGTTGATACCTAATATATGCGTCATGTGAAGTATCCGATCAAGATTCAAGAACCAAGTTCAAGGTTAGGTTTACTGCCAGCCGAACCTGGTCCAAACCAGGAGTTCGGACCTGCCGAACCTGGTGTTCGGACAGGGTTCGGCCAGCAGCTATACATAGGTTGCTTGTTCATTGTTTTGTATACGAGTGTGAGTCTGAGCTGATCTTAAGTGTGTGTTTCTAAGGTGTGATTCTCTGTGTCTCTGTTCTAAGTGTCCAAAGTTCTGATTGTTCTTTGATTAATAAAACAACTCTTAATTACTCGTTTTGTATTCGTTATAGCTAGATTGAGTAGACGATCCAACGATCACGCCTTTTCAAGTGGTATCAATATCAATTGGTATCAGAGCTTTCTGGCTCATTCTACTGGTCTATGGTTGCTATTCTTGGAGTTTTGACACGAAATGAGTATTTTTGAGTGATTTTTGAGTGTTTTTGCAAATTTTTGATCATTTCGATCTAGTCTTTTGTGAAAAATTTGCTCCTAAATCATTCCTCATCATTTTCTGATCATCTGCTGCAAATCTCGTCAAAATCAGTCAAAAATCAAGCGTTTTGAGAAAAATATGTTGACGTTCGGACTATACTGTTTAGGTTCCGAATAACCGCTCCGAAGCCCTAGTTCGGACGAGTTCGGGAGGAGTTCGGTCACTGTTCGATCTGAGTTCGGAAATTTTTCTGTTTCAATCAAATTTCGTACAAGGTTCGGGCTATTATGTGTTCAGACACAGTTCGGGAATAGTTTGGAACAAGTTCGGAACTAGTTCGGAAGGAGTTCGGTGATCGTTTGGCACTGTTAAGGTTCGTTTGAAATTCGGACTATTGTTTGAGGTTCGGAGAGAGTTCGGACAAAGTGTTTAGGTTCGGACATACAAAATTCAAATTTTCAACGATGTCAGAATTTCAAGCTTTTGCAGCGATGCAGAGTGCGATGCAAACCATGATGAAGTTTGATAATGAACTTGGAACAAATCAGAAAGTTCCTAAGTTGTTGAAGTTGGAAGATTATCAAAATTGGAAGCAACGATTTTCTGCTTACATAAGCACGAATGATATCGATTTATGGATTCCAATAAAGAAGCTTTATCAACATCCGACTGATCAAGGAGATTTCAAAGAAGTTCATACCTTCGATATTGCTGAAAGGAAATCATACGAGCTTGAACAAAAAGCTTTCGGTTATCTTACAATGGGGTTACCCACTGAGTTGTTACATCAATTTAATACTTGTAAGAAATCTAAGCAATTGTGGGATGCTCTATCAGCAAGGTGTGAAGGAAATGATGACTACAAGAAGAGTCGAAAGAAAGTGTTGAATAAAGAATTTGATAATTTTCAACATTATGACAATGAAAACATTACTGCTCTTGTTTCACGGTTTTCACACCTGACTAGTGAATTAAAGGTTGTTGGAATTGAGAAAACCGATGCAGACTTGAAGCAAAAGATTATGGAAGCTTTGCCTGAAAAGTGGGAGAACTATGTTTTGTTACTCACCCATGATAAAGAATATTCTACATTGACATTTCATGAGCTTACATGAAAACTTCATGCTCGGGAAAATGGAAATGTTAAATTCAAAGAAATCAACTGCTACTTTGCAAAATCCTAAGTTTTATCATGGAGAGAATACTACTAGCATGAATGCTAAAGCTAAACCAAATATGAGTTTTGCACCAAGTATTGCTTTTATGGCTGGAGTTTCTGGATATTCTGATTCTTTAAAAGGCTGCAGTTTTACCATTCCAAATTTCACAAACCAAAATGCTTTGTCAGCTAAAATGACCAATGATTATGCGAAAATGATTTATGCTTTAGTTACATCATCTTTTGGGTTGGTTATCAAGAATGTTGTTGATGCAAAGATTACCAGGGATGATCTTGATGAACTTGATGATGATAGTTGAACGAATTAGATTTAGCTTGGCAATATGCTATGCTAGGTCAAAGATCAAAACGGTTTTTCAAGAGACATGGTAGGATTTCATATGATTTCAATAGCAAATTGGGATTTGATAAATCCAAATCGAAGTGTTACAAATGTTCAAAGCTTGGACATTTTGCTAAAGAACGTCAACAAGCTCATGGAAGCAAACCCGGTCTTACTCAACCATCATCAAGTATTGCAAATCAGACAGCTTTAACAAGTCAGGATGATGGTGTTTATGATTGGGGTAGACATTTTGACTCATCTGCTTTGATTGTCACTCATGACTAACAAGCAGATTATAATTCAGATACAAGTTCAAACACAAGTTCAGCACCAAGTTCATATGAATCTGCTGAAAACTTGGAGAGTTTGTTGAAAGAAAATGCTTCGTTATTGAATAAAATTCAAAAGCTTTCTCAGGAATTCAAGTTGGTTAAATCAGAGTTGGAGATTTTTAAGGAACATGAGAAGGAATTATTTTAGAAGAATGAATGTTTGATTACCGAGATCAAGTTGCTGAACGAAGTTTTAGAGATTTCAAAACAAGATAAAAAGAATGTTGAAGTTGCAAATGCAAAGATTGTGAAGAAAGGGATGAGTTGGTTCAAGAAGTTAAGAAATTGGAGGATGAAGCAGAAGATGCTGCAAATGATTTTCAGAATGTTTTTGAAAAATCTAAAATCAAGCTTGATCTTCTTACAAAGGATGCTGAAGAATCTGCTGCTAAAATTGCAAGTTATCAAGCTGTGATGGAAAAATATTTGGATGAGAAGCGTGAATTAGTAAGTGTGAACAAGGTTCAAATAGCAAATCTGGAGATTCAAAAGCGTAATGAAGATGAATTGAGAAAGCAATTGTTTGAAGGCATGGAAAATCTTCGCATGCAAAAATTTGAAACTCACAAAGTTGCAAAGCGGTTGATAGCAACTGAGAAGGATTTAGCTAAAGCGCAACAACAAATTTCTGATCTCAAGATTCAAGTTATCGATGCAAATCGATTGCTGAATAATGTTTCAAATTCACAAGTGTTTACAAGATTTTTAGCTAAAGATGAAAATTTTGAAAAGATGTTTGATAAAACAGCTTCACCCCCTGCTCATATTAAAAAAGCTTTCAAAGAGGTGAAGGAAAAGGTTGAAGATTTTGATTATTCCAAGTTTTCATCATCTAATGCAGAAGAAGAGAAGATTGTGAAGAAGTAGAAATCCAGGAAGAATAAAAAGAAGAAAGGAAAAAAATCTGAAGTTCTTCTTGTTCCAAAGTTTGTTTCTAGATCATCTTCAGCTGAAAATGAGAAGTCAGCTACTTCAAGTGACAAGATTCGTTCTCAACCGGAATTTGATGAGATGATCTTCTTTGAATAGAAAAATCTTAAAGATATCAAAGCTGAGTTTTCAAAGTTGGCAAAGGATAGACACCAGAATATACATTCTGAGGAAAAAAGTTTTTGAAAGCATGTTGGTCTGGGTTTTCAAGCACAAGATATCAAAGCTGAGGAGGTTCCAGCATCAACATCTCAAAATTTAAAGAAGCTTAAAATGAAGCAAGTGAAGAAGGAGGTCTTCAAGGCTGAGAAAGTTCAAACTGAGCGTTTTTACAAACTCAGGGGTTCGGAATAAATATTCTCCGACAAAGAGTTTCCTCTTCATTGCGCTGATGCTAGGAAAATTTCTAAAGTTTTTGAGAAGAAGGATGCTACAAGAACCTTGAAGACTAAATCTGCCAAATGTTCTTCTGATGGTTTTCATTCTCGAAGCCCAACATCTAAATGGGTTCATGATCACCGCCGACAGGTATATGATTCTTTTTATGATCATGTTCGAGATATTCATGTTTGTAATTCTATGCAGGCACAGAAAAGGTGGGAAAAATCTGAATGTATCTGCTATGTTTGCTGCAAAAATGGCATATGGCAAAAGATTGTCCACTTCCTGCTGAATCAAATCAAAGGTTTCAACATAAACCAGTTTTTGGTAAACCTGCTAACCAAAGTTTGTTAATGAACAAGGAAGAGTTTGTGATGAATGTGAACCTACATTCTTTCTAAAACAAAAACGTTTTGTTCCTATGTTTCAAAAGGTTCAAAATGTAGTTTCTTCATCACAGTCACTAGTGATTGATTCATCAAAAACTGAATTACCAAAATCATAACAATGGAAACCCAAGGTGGTTTCTAGGCAAAATCGGGACACTGGTCGACCAGAAGCGATCCGCTTCGGGTCATTTATGAACTAATCAGTTTGACCAGTGTGCAGGTACTTCTAGAAGACCTATCGACGATTGTAAAGTTGTTGATGGAGTATTATGCATAACTTAAATTGATTGCTATATATTTTTCTAACATGTAAAATTTTCTTAAATTCTAAAACTGCAAAACATCTGTGTTGGTTGATCAATTTTCGTTTCTTAAAAATTTGAAAAAGTCAAACATACCGTCTTGTTTTTGTGTAAAATGAAAAATCCAAAAATAGCGTTTTCATTTTAAGGGGGAGAAATGCATGTAAGGGGGAAAATTGTGAAAATGCATGTTATGGGTAGAAGGTGTCAAATATATAAGGAAGGTGAATACATGCACAATATATAAAGAAGGTGAATACATGCAAAATAGAGTAGATGGAAGAGCCATAAGTCATTGTTTGATATGTTTGGTAGGCTCGGCAAATCAGAAAGTATTTAGATGTGATATACATTAAATACTAATGCTTGACCATGTGGATAACATCTTGATGCGCATTTCATGACAAAAAGAAAAATAAGTGTGAAAATCAAAATGAGAAGTCACTGTGTATACATGTGTTCATGTTGCAAAGATTTTAATTTGTTTGATTTTCTTTATTTTGTCAAACGATCGGACTTTCTCTGCGTGCCACAAGACCGACCTGATTGTTGTACGTTTGACGTTCTGCTTTATTTTCTTTGGTGTTTCGTATAACTCATCGGACTTTCTCTGCGTGTACGGGAGTACCGACCTGATTGTTGTTGGGTTATACAATTTCAACTTGTTTCTATTTTCTTATTTTGTTAAATCCGAGGCCTTATCTACGTATCGAAAGATCGACCTTAAGGTAGACGATTTAACATTCTTATTTCTTTTTGCATGGAACATAGTTGACGATATCATGAAAATATTATACTTTGTGAAAATTCACAAGTGTAATTACACAAAAAGAAAAAGAAAAACAGAAAATGTCTGAATATGTCTGATAGTGTGGGATACACTGGTCAAAGCAAAATCTAATCAATATCTTAACATATCCAGATGTTATAAGTATGATTCTGCATGAGTTTAAGATGGACAAACTATACCGGCAATCAACATGACTTATGTGCTTCAATTAGTTAAAATTGAAGTGTAGTTTAGTGCGTCATGACCAATATGATCCCATATAATGATCTTTCTCATACCAAAAATAGAGTTTGATTCTGTATTGTCATTTTATTTCATTTCGGAAAAGTAAAAAGATTTTCAGTGTGTTTTAGCATAAGATTTGAAAAATCAAAAAGATTTTAGGTTTGTTTTGATATAAATTTTCTAAAAGCCAAAAAGATTTTGTTTCTGTTTATTTTCAATCTGATCAACACGTGATAATGATTCAATTTTCAAACTCATATCTTGAAGTCTCGGAGAGACGTTTTGTGCCAAGATTATTTAAATTTTGAGCAGGTTGCTAAAGTGAAGGAAATCACAACTTCAAGTCTTCTGAAGCTATTGATAAAGACCAGAGAATCACCAGGCTTCATCAAGTATTCAAGATCAAGCTATGATCAAGTTGAGGAGGAGTTTGTTCGAAGATTTATTTCATTGGACGAACGAATTCTATACTTGAGGGGGGAGTTTGATTGAAGATACAGATTTGAAGATGTTGAAGAGATACTGCACACGACGAGGGGGAGTTTGTTGATACCTGATATGTGCATCGTGTGAAGTATCCGATCAAGATTCAAAAACCAAGTTCAATGCTAGGTTTACTGCCAGCCTGAACCTGGTCCGAACCAGGAGTTCGGACCTGCCGAACCTGGAGTTCGGACAGGGTTCGGCCAGCAGCTATAAATAGGTTGCTTGGTCATTTTCTTGTATACGAGTGTGAGTCTGAGCTGATCTTAAGTGTGTTTCCGAGGTTTGATTCTCTGTGTCTCTGTTCTAGGTGTCCAGAGTTGTGATTGTTTTTTGATCAATAAAACAATTCTTAATTACTCGTTTTGCATCCGTTATAGCTAGATTGAGTAGACGATCCGACGCTCACAACTTTTCAAAAGGACATAACAATATAGCAATAAATACATGTAGGAGTGATGAACGCAATATCTTCTTGATCATCAGGCTCCATTTGGATTTGTTGAAATCCCGAGGTTGCGTCCATGAATGTCAGCATTTCATGGCCTGCTGGGACAATAGTGAATTTGTAAAAACGCTCAGGTTGCGTCCATGAATGTCAGCATTTCAAAAGGACAACAATATAGTAAGATTTGAACCAAATAAGATTGTGAGGTTTGGTGCCTAGGATTAAGATATGAAAACTGTTTGCAAAAATCCTGGGACAATAGTTGAATTCCAGGGACAAAAGTCAGAATCCTGGGTAAAAACGTAAGTTTAATTATGAAATCGATTAAGAAAGTTGATAACACAAATGAAACCTTGAATGCAGATGGGAACACCGAGAATTTTACAAAGGAAAAGCCCTTAGCCCTTAGATGTCTCTAAGGCACCGCCGGCATAAAAACCCCGGGTAGCGATGACACACGCTACCAATTTATTGATCACGTAAATGTTTGAGTACAGTGAGTAAACAGAGAATTGAATACGAGAATACAATGAGTAAAGCTCGAGTGAGTTAAATTAAATGACTAAGTGTCCTATTTATACTCCTAACTCTTCAACAACTTGTCCGATATTCCAGGGATCTTCTCTTCAACGTCTTTTTCAGTTAGTTGACCGAGTTTTCAGCTAACAACTTTTGACCACGTGCGAAATAAGTCTCCAGCTCATCCTATTCGATCGTTGGTAGACTTTGTCAACCTGTCCTTGATCAGATATAGACACAAAATGCATTAGTAACAATGTCCTAGCATGCAGATCCATTTCCACATACTGGGTCATTCGTACAATAAGGATGACCCTGGATTATGCTCATCCTGGGTCATAATAACGTAGAACAGAAACAAAATAAATATGAACTTCCATGGATTATGTTGACATCCTGGGACATTACTTTACTCCTGATACATTCAGTCATTCAGCGTTACCTGTTAAATTCTGGGTCATACGATTCCTGGGTCAATCCTGCCCTAAGTCTATACCTGTACCCTGGATTACCAGCCGAAAATTCAGGGTATAACAATTGCCCCCAAATTTTCGCAAGTTGTAGATAAGTCTTACAGCTATGAAAATTTTCAAATTAGAGTCTAATCCACGTCCGTTAATTAAGGATTTATTGTGCCACGTCGAGGGGTAACATCCCATCACCCCTACAACTTCTAACCTCCTTAAATATCAGCTTTAACCTCTCCCCTCTTCCCATTAACTTTTCGAGAGCAAAGGTTTCCACCGATATCTCCGGCTTCCGACCTTCTTCGACCAGGTAATCTCTCGTTCCAGCCCTTTCTTTTCTTTCTTTCTGACCATGACTCGCAAGAAGATCCGATCGGAAACCCTGGCTAAAAAGACAGGAATCGAGGATTTCCTTGATCAAAACTAACTGCAGAGTCGTGAACTAGAGACCTGCAACTTTACCGACGCCGACATTGGTGCATTGTCGTCGTCGGGTTTTCTTCCTTCTACCACTGAAATCAGACCCTTCGACAGAAGGCTCAGGTCGGATTTTAGTTCCGAAACATGGGTCTGCTTCCCGTTCACCCCTTTTTCCATGGGGCTGTCTTACCCTTTCACCGGTCTCTTGGCCGAGTTCTTTGAGGCCACCGGCCTTGCTTATGCCCAAACCCTCCCCATCGTATGGAGAATCCTGGGCACCCTTGACCGTCTCAACAGGGAATTCGATTCCCTGGTTGGGTTATCTGAATTAGCTCTGGGCTACGAACTCAAGTCCCATGGTAGCAATCGGTTCCTGTTCAAGGCTTTGAACAAGGAGGTTCAAATGATTCCTCGGGCTTCATTTCACAAGGAATGGAAGGGAAAATTCTTCTTCGTCAAGAGATCAACCATCCCAGGAGGAATGGGTCTTCCAATTAGGTGGAAAGTAGAGGGTAGGTTTTCACCTGCATTAGGGATTAGGATTTTCTTTTCATTATATGTTATTCAAATACTGACCTTGGATTTTCTGTTTTGGAGTGCCTAACTTGAGTTCAATCGGTCCTGCAAATCCAGGGGCATTTGAGAGATTCGAGACATTCTTGACCATCACCGAGGAGGACCGAGAATTTAAGGCGGATCCCCATCAAGCTGCTTCCTTCACTTCTCACAGCATGTCCAGTTGTAAGTATCTTGATACCCTGCCTCTTGATCCTTGAATTTTATTGATTTCTCATGATCCTGTTCTTCAGCTGATGCTACTCCCATCAACCTCGAGGATGTGGACCTGGACGCCTTTCTGCTGGGTGAATCTGAATAAGATATCCAGGTCTTCACCATAGTGAAGGATGAGCCCATGTCTGCCCCCAAGGCTCCTTCTTCAAGGACCTCGGGCACAAAGCGCAAGACCAGGGCTGCTACTGCTGCTGCCGCCCTGCAACGCCTAAAAACATGGACGATGCTGGGTTGCTCACGCGCGCTGAGGCCTCTTCTCGCCAAGTACGTAAATCCTGGGTACCCCTGAATTTTTTGCATAGTTAAGCCATTCAAGGTCTAAATTATTTAATCAAATTACCTTTTCTTGCAGATTGTTGGGCGATTCTTTGAGTTGGTCTGTGCTGCTGAAAAGCGTGCCCAGGATGCTGAATCTTCAGCCAAGAGGGAGGTCGCTGCTCTGAACAAAGAGCTGAACCTGACCAGGGTGGCGGCTAACAAGAACCTGGGGCTGGTCCAGGACCTGGAGAGGAAGGCTGTGGAAGCGCCGACTGATCACGAGGCTGCCTTGGCTGCAAAGGGTGACGAGGGCAGGCTAATAGCCCGCATCTCGCTTATCCAATGCAGGCTGAAGATGGCTAAGGAGGCTAGGGATCTGGGGTTCAAAAACCCCAAATGGGATGTGACTGAATGGGCAGCTAAACTGCGCGAACTAGGCGCAACCATCCCTGCTGGGTGTGACCCTGAAGCCGACCCTAGAACCAGCAAGGGTACCCCATCCAAGGGTTCTGCTGATCACGCCATGGACATCGACCAGCCCAAGGAGGGGCAGGCGCCAGCCCAGGAGCCCAAGGCAGCAGAGGAGGTGCCGGTGGAAGAAGCTAAGGAGACGACCCAGGATGCAGTTTGATGTGATGCTGGTTGATGTTTCCCAGTTTTGTTTAAGACAATTATGCCCTACCCCTGGATTTCGAATCCACGGTTTTTTGACATGCCCCCATCCTGGGGTGGCCGGAGCTTTTCCAGACCCAGGATGGGTCTTTTAATATAACTACCGTTAATTACATGATTGTGCTTGAATTATTTGAAAAATATTTGCTAATGCGTGGAATCATTCTAGGGTTTACCTTAGTATTCCTGGGTTGCCCCCAGGATTTAGGACTCCTTATAACTTTAGTAGGTTTGTGAATGTTCCATGTCATACGAACATAACAATTAGAATTAACTAGCCAAGTAGTTAATTTACTTAGGTTTCAACCGTTATGACCCAGGATTAAGTCAATAATCCTGGGCCACTAGGTAATCTTTGAGTTATTTCTGGGGTCATGCCCGGTGCCGTACTGGCGAACTAGGGATTTCCTCTTAGTCGTCCTGACTGACTAGGGCATGTCCTCGAAGGCTTAAGTTGGTACGTTAGCACCAATCCATCTTGAAAACGCCTTAATCATTTTAAACCTTAAAGGATCCGCATATGTCCCTGGATTGGGAGGTTGCCACCAATGCTATTAACACGGATGATCCCACAATCACAGGGTTTCATACTTGGATCACGTGCGTCTCGGGCGAGGCAAAAATTTCCACGTGCGTCCCAGGCGAGGCGTAATAGCCCATATTCAGGTGAAGGAAGCTTAGTCCTCAAACCTTAGGATTGGGTTTAGGCCTTACCCAATACGGAAGTGAGATGGCCAGTCTCAAACTTAGGAGACTGTTGGAACTTTTAATAAGTATGACTGACGCCATCAAATCTATTCTCGAATAATTCGGTTGAAGAATCCATTGTGATTTGATTCAGAGACGCGGGTTGTGATGCTCGAGGCTTGCAAGTTTGGACCGAAGACGTTTTCTGGAAAAGTCAACCGTTCGGGTCAACGGTCAACGTAAAAGTCAACGGAAGATCGGTTCGAGCGAGTCAAGCTTCATATTAATTAAATCATCTTTGATTTAATTAATAATAATTATGTCATTTGTTTATTTGTTTTTAGCTCATTTTATGTGTGTTAGCTAGTTAGTGGGCTAGTGAGCACATGGGCTCTCTATATATAGGGGGGATAGCTCCATTAGATAGATGATGAATAAGATGAATAATAGATGAATAAGGATGTTCTAGAGAGATGTGAGCTATCATTTCTAGAGAGAGAGTCACACATTGGGTTTGAGCTCAACCCAATGTGACCATGGATTTCCAATGACGAGTTTGTAATCATTCGGTTCGTTGTAATCATTCAGCAATAATCAATGAATCGTTTGATTTTATCATTTCTTGTCATTTATTATCTTTGATTCTCTTCATCCCGTCTCCTCCCTCATCTCACGTTCGTTCTTGCTCAAGATCGGGATTCTTGATGTGAAATCGGTCCTGACAAATGATATCAGAGCGGGTACCGATCAGATTCATCTCACCGTGAATCTGGTCACTCGAATCTGTGATTTTGAGCTTGAATAAGGTGCTGATTGGAAAAACCCACTTTGGAGATTTTTTCTACTTTTTCTTATTTTTGGAGCTGATTGATGATTTCTGGATGAATCTGATGATAGATTCTTGTTATTGGGTTCATTTAGATATGATTCTATGCTCCATATGTTTAAATCTGTGAAGAAATACGAGATCTGAGCTGAAAAAATAAAGCTGTTAGAGTTTTCCCGTTTTTGGGATTCTTGAAGATTTTGAGCTTTCATTCTGGGTTTTTGGTGTTTTAATCAGTGTTTTTGGATGAAATAATGTATGAATCTTGAAGGAAAATGCATTCCGGATCCATTGGGAGCATCGGTTTTGTCTGAAACGCAACGGTTTGGGCAGATCTGGAGAAACACACAGTAGTGTGTGTTTCACGGTGTTCTTGGTGTTCTTCATTTCTCTTGAAGATTGCCTTGGCGATTTCTCAGCTGATGAAGGTGTTCTTGGCGATCTCAGATGCTCTTGAAGATGTACTTGGCGATCTCAGGTGAGCTTGAAGATTGCCTTAGCGATCTCGAGTTTGCTCTTGGCGATTTCGGGTTAATCTTGGCGATTTCATGCTAGTTCTTGGCGGTTTCAATAAAGGTTGGCAATCTTGAACGGTTTGGCGACCTCGTATGAAGCTTGGCGACCTTGTGTGGCTTTGGCGACCTCGTCACCTTGGCGATCTCGACTAAGTTCACCAACTGGGTTTTCAGTCGAATAAGTTTCAGTGAATTCTGAACGTCCAGGAATGTAGAGCATGAAGCTACGAGTCCAACGATATAAAAATAATCGAATTTGGTTGCGTATCATGAAAGTTATGAGCAGAATACGTTTTTCCGGTGGTGGTTCGTATTTCCGATGTGTTTTCCGGTGGATTAGGGTTTTCGAAGGTGGGAGAAGACCTGGATGACGTGGCGCTGTCCCATTCGCTGAAGGGGAATGTCCAGTCTCTCTCCTCTTGTCGGCTAACGTAGAATTCCCTTTATGTTGTCCGTCTCTTATTGGCTGGAAGTGTAGCACGTGGGCCCACATGGAATAAAAGGACCGTTGCCCTAAAATCGTTGTCTTGCTGTGATTGGTAGCTGAGAATGGCGCGTGGGCCAGGCTGCTCTCCTAAGAGCCGTTGTAGCTGGAATTAATCTCTCGTGGGCCCCTGTCACCTTAAAGAAACCGTTGGAGACTGGACTGTTTGTCGCCATCTAATTGGCCCTTAGGCATATCACACAGATCCCTCATCTCAGCCTTTGATCTTGTTTATTATTAACCATTGGATCAATTTTAAAGTGCATGCTGATTGGTTGATGCAACCTCATGCGGATTGTGCTTTCTCAAGCCTTGAATCCAATTGGTCAGATTTGTTGCATAAGGATTATGGTTCTTTTTAGGGATTTTTACCACTAATTAAATTTTCTGCATTATTTCGTAAAACACGGGGCGTTTTTCTCATCAATTTTTCTACAAGAATAACGAGATAAAGCCGCAACGAAATTGTGAAAATATTTTATTGGTCATGGATTTATTCCGCCATATTTCGACCGGGTTTCTAGTTTTTGTTGACGTCAAGACCACGTTAGCTAACGACCACTGACGGAATGGTTTCGCTTCTCGGTTAAGTTTGTGACTTTTTCGTTATGTCTCACTTCAAGTTGTTTAGTTGATGCAGCGCTGATGTCATCTAACCGAATTAACTGGAATCTCAGTTAAATATTGGAATATTCCGTTAAATCTCTAACGGAAGGCCGTTACTTGAATAAAATTTACGGTCTTCTCTGATTCATTCCAAATTGCACCGTTTGACTTAGATATCTTCACGGAATATTTTTCCGAGCTCGATTTTCTTCGCCCAAAATTACGAAGACTCCGGTTATGAATAAATTTCTCGTTTACGCTCGGGATCTCAGTTTTTCACCGATTTGACATTATTTGTGCCTCCAACCCAGTCACGCGGAACAAGTTCAGTATTTATGGATCATTCACAACTGTCAGCACCCGGCTTCCGGTTTTTCGCAAGATTGTCCGATTTCAGGATTTTAGTACCGATTTCTCTTCGGAACTGAGCGGAACGGTTCCACTCTCTGCATCTGATTTTCCGCTTCCGCATCGGATGTTTTCAGAGGGATCTAGAGAAAAGGGGGAACTTTTATGGATTTGGATTGTCGGGTCGATTATCTGAAGTTGGAGCATTTTCAGTGTTTGATTGGTTTATCTGATTCGATTTGTTGCGAAGTTGACTCCAATGTTCAGCATTCTTAGTATTGTACCCGACCGTGTGAACCAAGTGAACTGCAGCACTTGGATCTCAACTGGAGCAACAAGAACAGAAGAAGCTTATTCAAAGGGGGAATCTTTACAACAGAAAGATTCAGGTTTATCAGTTGTTCTTTGAAGATGCACGACAGAGCGGTTCTTCACCTGTATGACAGATTTGAAAGCGTCAGTCAAGGGGGAATTGTTGGAACTTTTAATAAGTATGACTGACGCCATCAAATCTATTCTCGAATAATTCGGTTGAAGAATCCATTGTGATTTGATTCAGAGACGCGGGTTGTGATGCTCGAGGCTTGCAAGTTTGGACCGAAGACGTTTTCTGGAAAAGTCAACCGTTCGGGTCAACGGTCAACGTAAAAGTCAACGGAAGATCGGTTCGAGCGAGTCAAGCTTCATATTAATTAAATCATCTTTGATTTAATTAATAATAATTATGTCATTTGTTTATTTGTTTTTAGCTCATTTTATGTGTGTTAGCTAGTTAGTGGGCTAGTGAGCACATGGGCTCTCTATATATAGGGGGGATAGCTCCATTAGATAGATGATGAATAAGATGAATAATAGATGAATAAGGATGTTCTAGAGAGATGTGAGCTATCATTTCTAGAGAGAGAGTCACACATTGGGTTTGAGCTCAACCCAATGTGACCATGGATTTCCAATGACGAGTTTGTAATCATTCGGTTCGTTGTAATCATTCAGCAATAATCAATGAATCGTTTGATTTTATCATTTCTTGTCATTTATTATCTTTGATTCTCTTCATCCCGTCTCCTCCCTCATCTCACCTTCGTTCTTGCTCAAGATCGGGATTCTTGATGTGAAATCGGTCCTGACAGAGACATATGTTGGTTATCCTTAAGTTGGTGTATCATGAGTACGCTTTGTCCTGTGTACATTGGATTTTTGAACATCCTGCATCTTGGGTACCCTGAATCCTGGGATAGCCTGGATTCTGAGTGAAACCGACAAAACATAGATCTCAGTGTATTTAGGGTAATGAATAACAATTTCAACTAAGATATTATATGTAACTGATGTTAAAAATGAATAAAGAAGATAAAACATATAAGAAAATAAACTAAATAAATTCAGTAAGAAAAACTGACCTGGATTTCCAGCATGAATTTAAAAATTGAACACATACCTGGGACAGTAAGCCTTACATGAAATATGCTTTCAAGTGTATCGTATTTCAAGGTCGTGGTAGTAGGTCTCCTTCCATATTAGCTAGCCAATATGCCCCCTTACCAGCCTCAGAGTCAATCAGGTAGGGGCCGTCCTGGTTTTGGTCAAAAAATCACAAAGGAATCTCGTATTCTAAACTTAGAATGTGAGGTAGTGTGCTTGTCAATTTCCTCGAAAAGTAAAGTTGAACACAAGGATGTAACGAGGGAAAAATCCAGGATCCTTCGAGTTGCCTCTAGGAATCCTAGCAAAAAAACCTCGGGAGCCGGCCTGAAGAGCCTGCTGCCTAGCACTTTTATTGATAACAAAATGAAAAAGTTACAATGGGTTGGAGGTTTGATCGATCAGAACTACGTGATACAATGTTGTGCAGTTGTAACTGAGCTAAGGTGTGTCGAATGTGTGTTCCTACTGATCGAATCCTAGATTATATAAGAAATACAATAATAACAAACTCTCCGGGATTCCTGGGATCCTATCGTCCAACTAACTCGACCGTTAAGGCCATTTCGTTCACTCGGTCCACGATCTTCTCTAGCTGGAGCTTAAGTTTCGGAGGTAGTTGATGACTTCAACGGTACCTGGTCAAATAGGCACGTGGCAAATATAAGGGTTAGTTAAATAAAATAAATCAGGATACCCGGATGAGTGGGATTCCCAGACAATAATAGGATTCCTGAACTGCGTGAGCTTCCTGTGAGCATCCTGAAAATATACCCTCAACAATTGCCCCTTGAATTTCAATAGGTGTGGATAAGTTCGACAGCTGTTAAAATTTAAAAAGATGCCTTTTTCACGGCGTCAAGACGGTAAAAGCAGTTGAGAAGCGACTGGTTTCTCGGAGCCCAACGGATGTGACGCTAATCATGACCTTTTCTTTAAATAGGAGATCACCCCATGAGATTTTCATCATTTTCTTCACAAACCCTCTCGAGCTTCTCCGATATTCCAGGTCAGCTCCTCTTTATCTTTCTTGTTTTTCTTCTCGTTTTTCACCCATGGCCAAGAAAAACACTCGCTCATCTTCTTCGCTGAACTCTCCGGTCGTCGAGGACTTCCATGATCAGGGGTACATTATCCCCTGTGAGGAAGAAACCTGCACTTTTGATGACAGCGATATTCTCGAGTTGAAGAACTCCGGTATCTTTCCGTCGGATACAATCTTTCGATCCTTTGATTCTCAAACCAAGTCCGATTTCATCTCCACCACGTGGGTTTGCTTCATGTACTACCCTTTCTTGCTTGGGATGACGTTCCTCTTTCCGGAGCTCATCACCTAGTTCTTCAATACCACCGGCTATCCTACTCCCAAACATTGCCAATGGTTTGTAGAATCCTGTATTTCTCTTGACCAGTTCAACCAAACCAGGAATCTCAACATTGGGATTCCTGAGATCTGTGAAGCATACAAATAAGAACCCATGGTTGTAGCCGGTTCGTTCTCAAGGCTTGCACCTCTACCTCCCAGTTGATTCCCCGAGCTTCCCATAATGACCATGACTGGAAGAAACGTTTCTTCTTCGTCAAATGAGACTCGATTCCTGGGGGAAATGAGTTGCCGTTGAAGTGGGTTGAGAAGGGTAGGATACTGATGTCTTTTGTTGTTACTGAATTTCCAATATATTTCTAACTTTTCTATTGTTTTCTTTTTTACAGCACCCAAGTTTGAGAATCTCATCAAGAAGCAGCCTGATTTTAAGAAGCTTGAAGTAGTTTACCAGATTCCTGCCAGTCAAAGAGCCCTGGTGCTTGAAGCAACTGCCAGTGAAAACAACTACTCAGCCGATCATACTCCCGCCATGTTTGGTAAGTCTTCGCAGGATTCTGAACTGTTTAGTCATTCAAACATCCTGAATGTTGACAACCCGTTTCTGTTCGCAGCTTCCAAATCTAGTGCCTCATTTTCCCTGAAGGATCTTGACAATCTGCTCAAGGTCAAGAAGGAACAGCTTGAGCATCCTACTACCTCCAAGCCGCCTGTTAGCCGGCCAAAGGCCTCAGCTTCATACATGTTGCAGCTGTTGACCAGGATTCCTGTTTGTTCAGGGTATTGAGAAGTTGAGCACTCAGGCCATGGATATGGAGAGGAAGCTCGCCGAAGCCAATGAGAAGATCCAGGCCCAGGCCAACACTGCTAAGGGTAAAACCCTGTTCTATGAGCATAAGCTCGCCGAACAGCGTCAAACCCTGGAAGCCAAGATTGCCGCTGATGCTGAAATTAGCCAACTCTTGGCTGCTCGGAGCGTCCTGGAATGCAAGATCCAAACGGCAGAAGAGGCTGAGGTGGCTGGCTTTCAAGTGCCAGGTCCGGACATCGCAGGCTGGAAACTGGTCTTGGAATCGTTAGGAGGAGATTGTGATGTGGCAGGGAAGGATGGGAACGATGGCGGCTCCTCAAAGACGGTTCCGGATTCTCCGGTGGCGATGACAAGGGCTTATGTGTTGGAGCTGGGAGAGGGCAAGAAGCTGGAGGATGTGGTGAAGCAGGTAGAGGAAGAGAAGGCAGTGGGCGATGAGGACAATGCAACGGTCTGAGCCCACTTTTTTAGGTTTTTGGTGGTTTTTGGTGGTTTTTGATGAAACTTTTTCTTGTTCCTGTAATAGACAAGTAACAAACAACAATGGTAGGGATCCTGGTGGAGGGATCTTGTGTTTAGAAGACGAAACCAGGATTCCTAAAAAACAATTTTTTGACCTCTGAGCTTCTCAAGTGGAGGGATCCAGAGGTTTTCAGGACGAAGCTTGGGAAGCTCAAAACCTTTCGTGCATGTTAATAATATCAGTATCTTTTGGCTTCTCATGTTATGTTTTGCATTGAAATTTTTGTGGATAGGATTAGTTTATAAAATTTATCAAGAATCTTAAAAATGATTTGTATGTTGAAAAACTATTTGTGGTTTAAATAATAGGTTAGGCTCCAAGATTAATAAAAACCTAAGTTACCTGACCTTCAAAATTTACCTTAGTCGACTTCTTGATTCAAACAACCATTTCTTCTTTCATCATATTCGGGATTCCGACGGGAATCCTGAAATCACTTTTCTTGGAACTTATCTCAGCTTCCTCAGGAACCTGAAACAATATTAAGAAGCTTCTTGGCCTTCGACCGAAGCTAATGCTTTTAGGAGTAAAGTAGTAAGTTAAAAAATACGCTGGGGATAAACCCAGGATTCTTGGGACTAAGCCAAAACTGGGGACAAGCCCGATAAACTTGTGACAAAGCCAAAACTAGGGACAAGCCCGATCGTAAGTGACATGAATATGTCAAAACCGTAGATAACACGTCAGTATTATAAAACTTGAGAATCCTCCCAGCAGCCTTCAGTGACAAGATTATCAGCCACCACTGGAGTGGACTGGTCCAGCCACCACGAGCATACTGGTGGACAACGTGCGCTCCTGGCGAGAGTCGTACGCTACTGGCGATTACCCAAACTTAGGAGAGGAGTCAGCCTCTCAAACCTTGGAAGGTATGCGGGATACCTTAAACGTAGGAGAGGTGGCCAACCTCTAACTGGGGATATACCCAAAATACTTCTAGGATTCTCAAAATCTGCAAAACACTCAACACTTGGTGAGGGGTGGGTGTTGGCATAGCTAACACCACTCCAATGCTTAAGTCAGTAATGTGTCATAAAAATACTAAGATTAACTTGAAATAGGATTAGTATACGTACCTTGCAATATTTAGATTGTGGGGATCCTTGAGATTCTGCTTGAGTTTCTCAATGAGATTCTCACATAAAATACGCTTTAAGGTGGATGGCATTCCAAGCTCTTGGCAGAGGTTCTCCTTCCATATTTACCAAACGGTATGCTCCCTTTCCTTCTTCAGAATCTATAAGGTAAGGGCCTTCCCACTTGGGTGCTAACTTACCATCAGCAGGATTGGTAGTATTCTGAAAAGCCTTCCTTAAGACCAAGTCACCTACTTGGAATATTCTTAGCCTGGTATTCTTGTTGTAGGATTTTGCTATCCGCTGTTGATAAGATGCCATCCAGATTCTAGCCATATCTCTGAGCTCCTCAACCGTTTCGAGATCCTGAAGGAGATTCTGGCTGTTGGTTTCAGGATCATGGCAGTTAACTCTGGCTGTAGGAAGTACCATCTCCGTAGGGATCACAGCTTCTGCTCCGAATACTAATGAGAATGGCGTTTGGCCAGTAGCATTCTTAGGTGTGGTTCTATCTGCCCAAAGAACAAACGGTAGCTACTCAGCCCATTTTCCTTTCTTGGAGCCCAGCTTCTTCTTGAGGTTGTTGATGATGATCTTATTGCTGGATTCTGCCTGCCCATTAGCTTAGGGATGGACAAGTGTTGAAGTGATCATCTTGATGCCCCAGCTTTCACAAAAGCTTGTAGTCCTCTTGCCTATAAACTGGGAGCCATTGTCGCATATGATTTCTGCCGGAATCCCAAATCTGGTGAGGATGTTCCTTTTAATGAAGGATATCACTTCTTTCTCTCTCACTTGAATATAGGCTTTGGCAGCTTACCCACAATATCCATGCCTCACTTCATGAATGGCCATGGGGATACTATAGGATGCAAGTGCTCAGCGGGTTCGTGGAGGATATTGCCATGCCTTTGACAAGCATCGCATTTCTGTGAGAAGCTCGCGGCGTCCTTCTTCATAGTTGGCCAATAATATCCGAATCTGAGAACTTTAGAGAACAGTGCCCTACCCCCGGTATGGTTCCCACAATCTCCACTGTGGATGTCTTCAAGCACCTCAAGAGCTTCTGACTTCTCTAGGCACCTTAAGTAGATACCTGCAAGAGATCTTCTATATAGGATATTGTTAATAATAGTATAGGGTACTACCTTTGTGCTAAAAGCTCTGGGGTTTTCGCCCTTGGGAATCTCCCCATCTTTGAGATACTTCCTTATCGGGTAAGTCCAGGATTCCTGAGCATCTTTAGGATTCTCAACATCTACAACTAAATTATTATTGATATCCTGAGCTTCCTGTTGAGTTATCGCTGGCGTCAGGATGTGAGTTATTGGAATCTTGACATCCTCAGGGATCCTGAGCGATGAAGCCAAGTTTGCCAAGGCATCGGCTTCTGCATTATCTTCTCTTAGTACCTGCGAAATGTTAAAATTTTCGAAAAATAGGGACAAATTTTTAACAATTTCAAGATATTTGATCAGATTCTCCCCTCTCACTGCATAAGAGCCATTAAATTGGTTAGTCAATAAGAGGGAATCAACAAACACTTGTATGGATAGGATTCCCATATCCTTAGCTAGCTGTAATCCAGCAATTAAAGCCTCATACTCAGCTACATTGTTGGTAGCCTGGAATTCACAGGATATGGATAGAGGTATTATGTCCCCCTATGGCGATTTTAGCAGGATTCCCAGCCCTGTTCCTCTGACATTTGAGGAGACGTCAGTATAGAGGATCCAGTCTTCCTTAAGCTTCTCAAGCTGCTGGACTTCCTTTTCAACTTCTGGTTCAATGTCACTGTTGAAATCCGCCACAAAGTCAGCTAATGCTTGGGGCTTGATTGTTGTTCTTGGTTCATATTTGATGTCATAGGCACTCAACTTGACTGCCCACTTAGCCATCCTACCTGACATTTCTGGCTTCCTGAGAACTGCCTTAATAGGATAGTTAGTTTTTACAATTTATAACATGAGTTTCGAAATAATGTCTAAGTTTAGTGGAAGCCATTATAAGAGCTAGAATTAATTTTTCAAGGTGAGAATACCTGGATTCTGTGTCTAGCAGAGTTTTACTTACATAATATACCGGATGCTGCTGACCTTGATGGTCTTTTACTAGGACTACACTGATTGAGCTTCCGGAAACAGCGAGATATAAATATAGTGGCTCCCCATCTTCTGGTTTCATTAGCAGCGGGGCTGCTGACAGGTAGTCTTTCAGGCACTTCAGGGCTTCTTCATGCTTCTCAGTCCACTCAAATTTCTTATTTTTCCTCAGGATATCTTAGAAATGTTGGACTCGGTCTGCCCAAGACACATACTAGATTGATGTGTGTAAGGATCAAATCTAACCCTCACGTGATACTAAGCCTATTGATTGCGTGCGGAATCCGTAATCAATAAGTGATTCGAGATTATAAAAGATAAAACAAGAAAAACGAATTTAATAAACACAAACCGAATTAATGAAGAACACTTGATTAATCCTTGAAAAGCACCAAGATTCGTAACTCTAAAGGAGAATTACGAATTACACACCTTTTCCTTTGTTTCCAACAACCCTAACATGAAAGGAGAGGGTTCTATTTATAGGTAAGGTTGAGCTTGGAGAACAAGCTAACCTAGAAACCCTAATCTCCTCATAATTCCCGTATTTGACCATTAAGGCCCATAAAAACCCATCTAAACTCAATTAAACTAAGCCCAAACGTATCTAAACAAGCCCAGTGACTTAATATAATGATAACCTAACTATTTTTCACCTATTCTGACACATAGGCCTTCAAAATAGTCCGCCAAATAATCATTTAATACACAAGCCACAAATCTTGGTCCTTACAATCTTCCCCTTGGCTTGTGATATTAAATGTCTTCCATTTTCAGTCTTCTCTTTGGCTTGAGCTTGGGTTGATGAAGATTCTTTGAATAATCTTCATTGGGCAGCAACGGGAATTGTCAATGGCTTTTCTCTTTATCAGCAACAGCTTGAACTTCTTGAATTGAACAAGTAATGAGAGGAGGATTCTCATAAACTTGCTTCTTCTTTGAAAGAAACTTAGGTTCTCGCTGGATCATCGGTAACTGACTTGAATTGCTTGTCTTCAGGGGAAAAAAAAATTTAAAAACCCCTATCTTGGCATTCTTGACATTCTTAATGTAGCTTCCCCTAAACACTTAACCGGTGTCTTTTGAATCTTTGGAAGCTTCATTTGAACAACCAACAAACTTCCCCTAAGCACAGGGTAAGTCCTTTTCCGGCTGGTTATTCAACTTGCTCAGCAGCAGCAAAATTCTTGCTTGACCTGTGTCCTTGACTTTTCTTTTCCATGAGTTGTTTTTTTTTTCACTTAACCTGTTAAGCACAACAAGGAACAAACACTAACCAGATACATGATAACTGGTTATCGGATTAGCAGGAGACATATCATTATTTAACATAAACCCTAACATTGATTACGGGTTTCCTTTAAATACTTCCCCTGAACCCTAGGACACTTCTCACTCCCCCTGAGACATTACGTATCTCCCCCTGAGATACTGCATATCTCACAATTACTCTCCTTCTCCCCCTAAAAAAGGGGTCACTTTTGAGAGGGGGCATAAGTTCTTGCACAAACCCATAAAAACTTATTTAAAACTTGTCAAATCAACCTGGCCAAATCATAAACTCAAGAAAGAAAATTAAAACACTCACTCCAGACAAATTAAGATAAAAACAACTATCTAATAATTCACACATGAGAAGGTAAATTAGGGATGATACCATGACTTTGGGACTGAGGAACCCTTTTCAGTTTCAGCTACTCCACACGCTCTGGTGATTGCCGGTATAGATGTCCACTTTAAACTCATGCCGCTTTCTCTTACTCGAGCAGACTGTCACTTTATTTATCTTTTGGGTTCAATTATTTATGAGTACCATTAAATCCACACACATACGTCCTAGGTATATTTTGTACGTTTCATCAAGTTTATCAGGTTTCCCATGACATTTTTTCACGACACCTTTCCTAAGCCTAACACCATGCTCCAGACTGGATTGAGAAAAGAAAGAATAGATCACGGGGATTTTTGGGGATAATATACAGCGTCAACTGAGTTTTTGAGACATTTTCATTAACGCTCTCATCAGTGACAGGGCTTTCAGGGTTTTGGACACTTGAGGGTCTCTTTTGATTTGTGCGCTTTGGCATCTTTTTGGTTTTAATATATTATACAATGTGATCTAAGAGGTACGTGGATCAGGGAGTCTCCAGGTCTCAGCCATCGCCGAACAAAGGAGGCCTGACTCACGTACAACATCCCCAGGTCATTGCTCACGCAAAGCAGAGGGGATGGGATTTTTGAGCATAGCATCAGTACCCAGTACTCGGGCGTGTGTCTCAGGACTCCTAACAAACAGTCAAATGAAAACAGTACTAACCTAAGTGTGTGCTTCCTATCAGGCATCATACGTTATCTTCAACTGTAGTGACTAGACATACCTTTTTATCAATTGCAGTTGAGCCTACCGAGCACATCAACCAAGAGACGTTGCTTTTCGCATCCACCTTACACGTGTCAGCCACCAAACGCCTGGAAATTTATTTCATTTCC
>JBCNJP010000010.1:40834250-40963184 GCA_039602395.1 Deinandra increscens subsp. villosa | reverse complement strand
TACCTAAAATCCTGGGGGTTACCCAGGATTACTAAGGTAAACCCTAGAGTAATTTCTTACATCAGCAGATATATTTCAAACATTTCAAACACAAGCATATAGCTAAAGGAAGTTATAATAAAAGGCCCATCCTGGGTCCGGAAAAGCTCCGGCCACCCCAGGATGGGGGCATGTCAAAAACCCTGGATTCTAAATCCAGGGGTGGGGCATATTGTCTTAACAAAAAAACCGGGAAACATCAACCGGTATCACATCACAAACAAAAAATTAAAATTGTTTTTAACAAAGAACCACAAAAACAAGAAAACGACCCCCAACCTTCAAGCTTCATCCTGGGTCGTCTCCTTAGCTTCCTTTACCGGAACTGCTGCCTTGGGCTCCTGGGCTGGCACACTTCCCCCCTTGGGCTGGTCGATGTCCATGGCAAGGTCGGCAGAACCCTTGGATGGAGTACCCTTGCTGGTCCCAGGATCAGCTTCGGGGTCACATCCAGCGGGGATGGTTGCGCCTAGTTCGCGCAGTTTGGTTACCCATCCGGTCACATCCCAGTTGGGGTTCTGGAACCCCAGGTCCCTGGCCTCCTTTGCCATCTTCAACCTGCACTGGAAGAGTGAAATGCGGGCTATCAGCCTGCCCTCATCACCCTTTGCAGCCAGAGCAGCCTCATGATCAGCCCGTGCATCCACTGCCTTCTTCTCCAGGTCCTACACCAGCCCGATTCTTGTTGGCCATTGCCCTAGTCATGTTCAGCTCCTTGTTCTGGGCGGCGATCTCCCTCTTGGCTGAAGACTCAACATCATGGGTACGTTTATCGGTAGCCCGAACCAGCTCAAAGAATCGCCCAGTAATCTGCAAGACAAGGTAGTTTAAATGTATATTTTAGATCCTGAATGGCTTGACTATACAGAAAATTCAGGGGTACCCAGGATTATCTTACTTGGCGAGAAGAGGCTTCAGCATGTGTGAACAGCTCAGCAGCATCCATGTTCTCCAGGGGTTGCAGGGCAGGAGTAGCGGCAGTATTGGCCCTGGTTTTGCGCTTGGTGCCAGAGGCCCTTGAAAAAGGAGCCTTGGGGGCGGACATGGGCTCAGCCTTCACAGAGGCCAGGACTTGGATGTCCTGTTCAGGTCCATCCAGCAGGAAGGCATCAAGGTCAACGTTCTCAAGATTGATGGGGGTAGCGGCAGCTGAAGGAGAAAAGAAAGAAAAATCAACGAAATTCAGGGTTCAAAAGGCAGGGTACCAGGAAACTTACAACTGGACATGCTGTGAGAAGAGTAGGAAGCAGATTAGTGGGGATCGGCCTTGAATTCTCGGTCCTCTTCGGTGATGGTCAGAAACGTCTCAAATCTCTCAAATGCCCCTGGATTTGTAGGGCCAATTGAACTCAAGCTAGGCACTGCAAAACAATAAAATCCAAGGTCAGTATTTGAATAATATGTAATCATAAGAAAACCCTAATTCCTAATGTAGGTGAGAACCTACCATCTACTCTCCACCTAATCGGAAGACCCATCCCTCCCGGGATGGTTGATCTCTTGACAAAGAAAAACTTCCCCTTCCACTCCTCGTGAAATAAAGCTCGGGGAACCATTTGAACCTCCTTGTTCAGAGCCTTGAACAAAAACCGGTTGCTACCATAGGATTTGAGTTCATAACCCAGGGCTAGTTCAGATAACCCAACCAGAGAGCCAAATTCCCTGTTGAGACGGTCAAGGGTGCCCAGGATTCGCCATATGATAGGGAGAGTTTGGGCATAAGCCAGGCCGGTAGCCTCAAAAAACTCGGCCAGAAGACCTGTGAAAGGAAAAGACAATCCCATGGAGAAGGGAGTAAATGGGAAGCAAACCCAAGTCTCAGAGCAAAAATCCGATCGAACCCTCCTGTCGAAGGGTCTGATTTCGGCAGATTCAGGAAAAAGGCCGGACGACAACAGCGCCGCGATGTCGTCGTCGGTGAAGGTACATGTCTCTAACCCTTGGTTTTGCAGGTAGCTTTGATCGAGGAAATCCTCAATCCCTGTCTTTCTAGCCAGAGTTTCCGACCGGATTCTCTTTCGGGTCATGATCGGAATGAAAAGGAAGGACGAGAAGAAGAATGTTACGTGGTTCGAAGAGGAAAGAAGCTGGAGATCCTAACGATAAGCTCTGCTCTCAGAAACGGTAATGGTGCAGAAGGGCGAGGTTAAGGCTCGTATTTAAGGAGAAGGGAAGTTGCAGGGTTGATGGGATGTTACCCCACGACATGGCGCGCTAGGTCCTTGATTAATGGACACGATCAAAACGAGCGTGGATTAGACCTCAAATTTGAAATTTTCACAACTGTAAAACTTATCTACAACTTGCGAAAATTTGGGGGCAATTGTTATACCCTGAATTTTCGGCTGGTAATCCAGGGTACAGTTATAGGCTTAGGGCAGGATTGACCCAGGAATCGTATGACCCAGAATTTAACAGGTAACGTTGAATAACCCTGAATGTATCAGGACTGAGGTAATTTCTCAGGATGTCAACATAATTCAGGTAAGTTCATATTTACTTTATTTTTGTCATACGTTATTATGACCCAAGATGAGTCTAATCCAGGGTCACCCTTATTTTACGAATGACCCAGCATGTGGAAATGACCCTGCATACTAGGACATTGTTACTAACGTGTTTTGTGCCTATATCTGATCAAGGACAGGTTGACAAATTCTACCAACGGTCGAATAAAAGAATCTAGAGACTTATTTCGCACGTGGTCAAAGGTTGTTAGCTGAAAACTCGGTCAACCAACTGAAAAAGACGTCGAAGAGAAGATCCCTGGAATATCGGACAAGTTGTTGAAGAGCTAGGAGTATAAATAGGGCATTTAGACTTATTTTTCAGCTTACTCGAGCTTTACTAATTGTATTATCGTACTCATTTCTCTGCAAACCCATTGTACTCAGACATTTACGTGATTAATAAATTGGTAGCGTGTGTTATCGCTACCCGGGGTTTTTATGCCGGCGGCGCCTTAGAGACATCTAAGGGCTAAGGGCTTTTCCCTAGTAAAATTCTCGGTGTTCCTACTCTCATTTAAGGATTCATTTGTGTTATCTAAATTATCAACCAATTTCCTGATTTAACTTACATTTTTACCCTGGATTTTATCTTTTGTCCCTGGAATTTAACTATTGTCCCAGGATTTCTGCAAACTGTTTTCATATATTAATCCTAGGCACCAAACCTCACAATCTTATTTGGTTCAATTCTTACTAATTTTGCTTAAGTAATTTTTAGCCAAAACAGTCGTCATGTCCATGTTTGGGATTTCCAAGGCTTCTCTGCTAAACCTGCTGACGTAATTCCTTAGGGTTTCACCTGCATTCTGGGTTACCCTATACAAATCACTTGTTAGTTTTTCAAAGCTACGGCTGCAAGAGAATTAGTTGTTAAATAAATTTATTAAGTGTGAAAATGAAGTAATAGAGTAAGGAGGAACATTCAGGGGCCATTTCAAGGCTGCCCCTGTTAGGGTGGACCCGAATCCTTTACATAAGCATGCCTCCTTAATTTCAGGGGGCATATAGATAACCTCCATTCTTTCACGGTACTGCGCCACATGTTCTTCAAGGTCCGTCGTGCCGTCATAAGGTTTCATAATGGGTGTTTGAAACCTCTTGGGTATCTCCACGTCACAGATCGGTGGAGCAAACCTGGACAATCTATGACTCGTTGGTCCAACTTCCGGGATAGGTTGCACAACTCCTGGGACACTTGAGATCATCTGCTTGAGTTTTTAGATCTCTCGTTCCATTGATGGGCTGATCCCTGGATCCTGCAATGAATTGTTAGTGTTAGCATAATGGGCGAAAAAATGAGGAGTGTTACCGACATCCCAAATCAAATTTGTCCCAGGATTAACGAAAGGTTCCCTGATGGTGGACATCCTAGGTAAATCAGCTTGGGTCATCTGAGCAGCACAGGATGTTGATCTCCTGTCCAGTGGGGTGACACCTTCATGTACCCTGGAATCGCTTCCAGGGGTGGTGAAATTCAGAATTCTGGGATCAAGTGGAGAAGGCTGAACCGATGTAGCCCTGGGTAACTCTGATCTTATGCTCGTCAATTGGGCCATGAATTCCTGGTTCACCTTTTGTTAGAGTTCCATGTGGCGCTCCATCTTACCGAATGTGGCCAGGATATCACTATTGGATATCATGACAGGGTCTTTCGAGGTGTCTTCAGTCTCATTCACTTCATGGTTGACTGTCGGTCCGTCGCTGTGTGTAGCTGAAGTTGAAGTGCTAAACCTTGGAGCCGGTGAGGTGACTCCACTCGTCGAAGTACTGAACCTAGGAGCCGGTGGGGTGACTCCAGTTGTTGAAGTGGTCACAGCAGTAACCGAAACATTTGAGGTGTTCATTTGTGTCGACATTTTTTGATAGATTTTGGTAAAAATCAAGTTTAGGACGAATCTGAAAAGAGTTTGAGAAAAGATTGACACCAAGTTTTGGCTAAAAATCACTTATGCAAAATGTTTTGGCTAAAAATTACTTAAGTTGATTTAGCAAGATTTGAACCAAATAAGATTGTGAGGTTTGGTGCCTAGGATTAAGATACGAAAACTGTTTGTAAAAATCCTGGGACGACAGCTGAATTCCAGGGACAAAAGCCGGAGACTGGGTTAAAGCGTAAGTTTAATTATGAAATCGATTAAGAAAGTTGATAACACAAATGAAACCTTGAGTGCAAGTATGAACACCGAGAATTTTACTAGGGAAAAGCCCTTAGCCCTTAGATGTCTCTAAGGCGCCGCCGGCATAAAAACCCCAGGTAGCGATAACACACGCTACCAATTTATTGATCACGTAAATGTTTGAGTACAGTGAATAAGCAGAGAATCGAATACGAGAATACAATGAGTAAAGCTTGAGTGAGCTAAATAATAAGTCTAAATGTCCTATTTATACTACTAGCTCTTCAACAACTTGTCCGATATTCCAGGGATCTTCTCTTCAACGTCTTTTTCAGTTGGTTGACCGAGTTTTTAGCTAACTTCCTTTGACCACGTGCGAAATAAATCTTCAGCTCATCCCATTCGACCGTTGGCAGACTTCGTTAACCTGTCCTTGATCAGATATAGGCACAAAATGCATTAGTAACAATGTCTTAGCATGCAGGGTCATTTCCACATGTTGGGTCATTCGTACAATAACAGTGACCCTAGATTATAGTCATCCTGGGTCATAATAATTTATGACAAAAATAAAATAAATATAAACTTACCTGAATTACGATGACATTCTGGGACATTACCTCTGTTCTGATACAATCAGGGTTACTAAGCGTTACCTGTTAAATTCTGGGTCACACAATTCCTAGGTCAATCCTGCCCTAAGCCTATACCTGTACCCTGGATTACGAGCCGAAAATTCAGGGTATAACAATTGCCCCCAAATTTTCGCAAGTTGTAGATAAGTTTTACAGCTGTGAAAATTTCAAATTAAGGTCTAATCCACGTTTGTTTTGATCGTGGCCGTTAACCGAGCATCCATCATGCCACGTCGTGGGGTAATATCCCATCACCCCTGTAACTTCCACTCTCCTTAAATACTAGCTCTAACCTCTCCTCTCTCCACAATTAACCTTTTCAAGAGCAGAAGTTAACGTTAGGATCTCCGGCTTCTTTCCTCCGACCAGGTAATCTTCTCCTTCTAGCCCTTCCTATTTTTTCTTTCCGATCATGACTCGCAAGAAAATCCGGTCGGAAACCCTGGCTAAAAAGACAGGGATCGAGGACTTCCTCGATCAAAATTACTTGCAAAGTCGTGAAATAGAAACCTGCACCTTCACCGATGCCGACATTACCGCATTGTCGCTATCGGGTCTTCTTCCCCCATCCTCTGAAATCAGACCCTTCAACAGAAGTCTTAGGTATGATTTTAGCTCTGAAACATGGGTTTGTTTTCCATTCACTCCTTTCTCCATGCGTTTATCTTTTCCTTTCACCGGCCTTCTGGCCGAGTTCTTTGAGGTCACCGGCCTTGCTTATGCCCAAACCCTTCCCATCGTATGGAGAATCCTGGGCACTCTTGACCGTCTCAACAGGGAGTTTAATTCTCTGGTTAGGTTATCTGAATTATCCCTGGGTTACGAGCTCAAGTCCCATGGCAGCAATCGGTTTTTTGTTCAAGGCTTTGAACAAGGAGGTTCAAATGGTTCCCCGAGCTTCGTTTCATGAGGAGTGGAAGGGAAAGTTTTTCTTAGTCAAGAGATCAACCATCCCAGGAGGGATGGGTATTCCGATTAGGTGGAAAGTAGATGGTAGGTTCTCACCTGCATTAGGCATTAGGATTCTCTTTTTATTATATGTTATACAAATACTGACCTTGGATTTTTCTGTTTTGCAGTGCCTATCTTGAGTTCAATCGGCCCTGCAAATCCAGGGGTATTTGAGAGATTTGAGACATACCTGACCATCACCAAGGAGGACCGAGAGTTCAAGGCTGATCCCCACCAGGCTGCTTCTTTCACTTCCCACAGCATGTCCAGTTGTATGTTTCCTGGTACCCTGCCTTTTGTTCCTTGAATTTTGTTGATTTCTCATGTTTCTGTTCTTCAGCAGCTGCTACTCCCATCAACCTCGAGGAAGTTGATCTGGACGCTTTCCTGCTGAGTGGATCTGAACAAGACATCCAGGTCATGGCCCCAGTAAAGGCTGAGCCCATGTCTGCCCCCAAGGCTCCTTCTTCAAGGGCCTCTACACGAAGCGTAAGACAAGGGCCGCCACTGCTGCTCCTTCCCTGCTACCCCTGGAAAACATGGATGCTGCCGAGTTGCTCACACATGCTGAAGCTTCCTCTCGCCAAGTAAGTAAATCCTGGGTACCCCTGAATTCTCTACATAGTTAAGCCATTCAGGGTCTAAAATATTTAATTAAATTACCTTGTCTCGCAGATTGCCGGGCGATTCTTCGAGCTGGTCTGGGCTGCTGATAAGCGTACCCATGATGCTGAGTCTTCAGCTAGGAAGGAGGTTGCTGCTCTGAATAAGGAGCTAAACTTGACCAGGGCAGCGGCTAACAAGAATCTGGGGCTGGTGCAGGACCTGGAGAAGAAGGCTGTGGATGCGCGGGCTGATCACGAGGCTGCTTTGGCTGCAAAGGGTGACGAGGGCAGGCTGATAGCCCGCATCTCACTCCTCCAGTGCAGGTTGAAGATGGCTAAGGAGGCCAGGGAACTGGGGTTCCAGAACCCCAAATGGGATGTGACCGGATGGGCAACCAAACTGCGCGAGCTAGGCGCAACCATCCCTACTGGGTGTGACCCAGAAGCTGACCCTAGAACCAGCAAGGGTACCCCATCCAAGGGTTCTGCTGACCACGCCATGGACATCGATCAGCCCAAGGAGGGGAATGTGCTAGCCAAGGAGCCCAAGGCAGCAAAGGAGGTGCCGGTGGAGGAAGCTAAGGAGACGACCCAGGATGCAGTTTGAAAGTTGGGGGTCGTTTTCTGGTTTTTTGTGGTTCTTTTTTAAAAACAATTTTAATTATCTGCTTGTGATGTGATGCCGGTTGATGTTTCCCGGTTTTTTATTTAAGACAATATGCCCCACCCCTGCATTGTGAATCCAGGGTTTTTGACATGCCCCCATCCTGGGGTGGCCGGAGCTTTTCCGGACCCGGGATGGGTCCTTTAATATAACTGCTTTTAGTTACATGATTGTGTTTGAAATATTTGAAAAATATTTGCTTGTGCATGGGACCATTCTAGGGTTTACCTTAGTATTCCTGGCTTGCCCCCAGGATTCAGGAATATTTTTAGCTTTAGTAGAATTGCGAATGTTCCATGTCATATGAACATAACAATTAGAATTAACTAGCCAAGTAGTTAATTTACTTAGGTTTTAATCGTTATAACCCTGGATTAAGTCAATAATCCTGGGCCACTAGGTAATCTTTGAGTTATTTTTGGGGTCATGCCCGGTGCCGTACCGGCGAACTAGGGATTTCCTCTTAGTCGTACCGACTGACTAGGGCATGTCCTCGAAGTCTTAAGTTGGTACGTCAGTACCAATCCATCTCGAAAACGCGTTAATCATTTTAAACCTTAAGGGATCCGCATATGTCCTTGGATTGGGAGGTTGCCACCAATGCTATTAACACGGATGATCCCACAATCCCAGGGTTTCAACTTGGATCACGTGCGTCTCGGGCGAAGCAAAATTTGCCACGTGCGTCCTGGGCGAGGCGAGATAGCCTATATTCGGATGGAGGAAGCTTAGTCCTCAAACCTCAAGAGTGGGTTTAGGCCTTACCCAACACGGAAGTGAGATGGCCAGTCTCAAACTTAGGAGACACATGTTGATTATCCTAAGCTTGGTAAATTATGAGTGCACTTTGTCCCGTGTACCTTGGATTTTTGACCACCCTGCATTTTGGGTACCCTGAATCCTGGAATTCCCTGGATTCTGAGTAACCCAACTGACGAAACATAAATCTTAGTGTATTCAGGGCAGTGAATAACAACTTCAAATAAAATGTAATGTGTAACTGATGTTAATAAATAAATAGTGAAGGTAAAACATATAAGGGAATGAACGAAATAAATTAAGTGAGAGGGACTGACCTGGATTTCCAGCATGAATTTTAAAATCAAACACATACCTGGGTAGCTGAATCCTAGGACAGGAAGCCTTACATGAAATATGCCTTCAAGTGTATTGCATTCCAAGGTCGTGGTAGTAGTTCTCCTTCCATATTAGCTAGCCAATATGCCCCCTTACCAGCCTCAGAATCAATCAGGTAAGGACCTTCCCGTTTGGGAGCCAACTTTCCATCCCCTGGATTTTTTGTGTTCTGAAATGCCTTTCTAAGGACTAGATCTCCCACTTTAAACCTTCTGATCCTCACATGTTTGTTGTAAGTCTTAGGAATTCTATGTTGATACGTTGCCATCCTCCAAGTCGCTTGGTCTCTCAGTTTATCCAGGGTATCTAAGTCTTCAACTAGGGACTGATCATTCGAATCCTGGGTCTGACCACTGACCCTGAATGTTGGGACCACCATTTCTGTTGGGATAACCGCTTCAGTACCAAAGACCAAGGAAAATGGGGTTTTGCATGTGGCATTCTTGGATGTGGTCCTATCTGCCTATAACGCCAAGGGTAGCTCTTCTGCCCATCTCCCCTTCTTCTCTTTCAATCTCTTCTTCAAGTTATTTATTATAATCTTGTTGCTTGATTCAGCCTGGCCATTGGCCTGAGGATGCACTGGTGTGGATGTTATCATCTTTATCCCCCAGGATTCACAGAATCCTGTGGTTCTGCTTCCGATAAATTGGGACCCGTTATCACAAACAATCTCGGATGGTACCCCAAATCTTGTCAGAATGTTTCTTTTAATAAAGGATATGACTTCTTTCTCCCTGACTTGAACGTATGCCTCGGCTTCAATCCTCTTTGAGAAATAATCTGTCATAGCTAGCATGAATACGTTTCCTCCAGGGGCCTTGGGTAATTTTCCAACAATATCCATCCCCCACTTCATGAAGGGCTTGTTTTGGTCAAAAACTGCCTAAGCAATTAGTTGATCAAACTTTGTAAGTGAGGTAGCGTGTTTGATGTAAAATAAAGATGAAAATGCAAATGTAAAGGTTGACACGAGGATGTAACGAGGGAAAATCCAGGAATCCTTGAGTATCCTCAAGGAGCCTAGCAAAAAACCTCGGGGGCCGGTTCAAAGTACCTGCCTCCTAATACTTTTATATAATGAACGTTTTTGGTACAAAGTAAATGAGCTCGAAATCTAAGTGTAGCAGAGAGTTGTGATCGTAAAAGGTTGTGTGTGTGTGTGTAAGCCTAGAGCTCCGTTTAAATACAAATTACATCATAACAACATCCCCTAAAAACTAGCAACTAACTCCACGTTCTCCAATTAGCCGTTCGAAGTCCACTTAGTCCACGTTTCTGTTAGTTGACCGAGTCTTTAGGACACGTGATCCATGCTTGAGTCATCCTGCGAATAACGAACAAAAAAGGAAAGCAATAGTTAGTCGTGAAATATAATTCAAGATCCTTACAGTGATGTGCTTGCGAGCTGATGTGAGCTGCTCATAATCTCCTGAATCCTAGTACCAACAATTGCCCCCAAATTTTTGGCGGTTGGCGCATGCAAGCCAGCTGTCGAAAATTTGAAATCGATCCTTATCGCTATCTAACTGAGATTTGAGAGAAAAATAGTTAGCACCAACTTCCTAGGCGAAGTTCCCGTTTGATTTCTCTTTATAATCCTCTCTCCTCTTTCATTATTATCCACAGCTATTTCTCGGCGAAAAACCCTAGAGCTTCTCCCATCTTCTCAGGTTAGTTTCCTTCATCTTCTTTCTCGTTTTCTTTTCCGATAATGGAGAAAAACTACTGCGATCATCGGCCACGGTCTCCGACCAAGTGGCCGACGAATTCACCGATCAAGGAATCCTCCCGGCGACGGCGGAGGAGACCTGCAACTTCGACGATCGGAAGATTGCAATGTTGCAGCGTTCAGCAAGCTTCCCTGCCGGAGCTGAATTCCGTCCGTTCGACCCGACTCTGAAAGCCGACCACATCTCCGATGATTGGGTCTGTTTCCTTCACTACCCCTTCTTGCTCGGAATGTCCTTTCCTTTCCTGGAATTGGTCACCGACTTCTTTTCCATCACCAACCTCGCAACCTCAGCATTGGGGTCGCCGAGATCTGCAAAGTGTACCGACTGGCCACACATGGCAACAGCAGGTTTGTGTTGAAGGTTAGGACCGGAGAAGCTCAGATGATCCCTAGGATTTCTCACAATGACCACGATTGGAAGCGACAGTTCTTCTTTGTAAAAAGGAGTAGCCTTGTTGGTTGTGAGAAACTTCCTACCCAATGGGTTGTCAAGGGTAGGAAGAGTTTTTGTAACATTCTAATTCTGAACACTCTTCAATTTCATATAACTGATATGCTTGTTTCTTTAACTTTGCAGCGCCCAAGTTTGAAGCTCTGATCAAGCCGACCCGTGAATCCTCCAAGAAGCTCAAGGATCTCTTCAGCATCCCAGTGGCAGAAAGAAGCTGTCAGCCCGAAGACGTTTCAAGTGCCAGAAGCATCACTCAGCAGTCTCTCAGCCCCTCAAGAACCATGTCAACAGGTATTTATATGAGTCTGCTCCTCTTCTGATTTAAGTTATTGTTTATGATTTCTGGAAACTGATCACTTTCTGTTGATGATGAAGCTCCAGGTTCTGCTTCCAACTTCTCCTTCAAGGACCTCAAGCTGCTCATTGCCAAGAAAGAGAAAACCGAGGAGACCAGCAGCAAGGCCCCTACTGACCCTTCAGCCGCTAAGTTTCGGGCCCCCAGCACTCGATCCAAGACCTCCTCTGCAAAGAAGTGCAAGGCTCCAGACTCCACCATTAACGTGGACAGCTTCGATGATCTCCCTCCTGTTGCAGCTGCTAACAAGCTACTTTCGCTGCAAGTTGTGGTGAACATTGTAAGTAATAGTACAATAATAGAGAAGAATGTTAAGATTATAATTATAATACTTCCCTTGTTGATTCTGATGTTTTGTGCCTTGGTGCAGGGTATCGACAAGCTGAGCCACGAGGTGATCGATCTTGAAGGCAAACTGGAGGCCATGGAGCAGAAACTTGAAGCAGCTGAGCAGAAGCTTGAAGCTTCCGAGCTTAAACTTGACCAGGCCACGCTCCGTCTTGAGAAAGCGAGTAAGGCAGCAGCCAGCAACACACGCCACTATGAGAAGAAGCTCAAAGAGAAAGATGTTGCAGCTGCTGAAGCCCTAAAGCTGGCCGAGCAAAACGCTCAATCTCCAGCCGCCATCAGTGTGCTGGAGTGTATGATTGAGATGGCCACTGCTGCTCAGGCTGAGGGTTTTACTCCGGAGAGCTGGCCGGTGAAGGACTGGGAGGTGAGCCTTAAGAAGCTGTTGGCTGAGAGGGGAGATGCTCCTGAAAAGGCTGAGAAGGAGGTCGAGTCGGAGGTCGAGAAGGAAGCTGAGAAGGAAAAGGGCAAAGGCAAGGAGGTGGAGCAGGTGGAGGCTGCTGATGATAAGTTGGGCGATGAAGGCATTCTTGACTAGGTCGGAGCCCACTTTTTTAGTTTGTTTGTTTGATGGTTGGTTTTTGTGAAACAATGATCGTGGTGAAACAGATACAATGGTGACTTAACTTTTGGGGCCTTGGATGGAGGGACCTTGAGTTTCAAGGCGAAGTCCAAGCTCCTTAGACAATGTGGTTGACCTCAGGTGGAGGGATCTTGGGTTCCAAGACGAAGCCTGGGGTCAATCTTTCTAATTTCCTGCAAAATATATAACTTGGTAGTATTTTGATCATCATGATGTGTTATGTATGTTTTAATTATTTTGAAAAATGTCTGTATGAGGATCCTACAGGGTGCTCAATAACATAGTTTAGTATAGAAACTCAAAAGTTTTAGAAAACTTTGCTAATTTTAACAAACCATGATGATCGCCAATACTTGGTTGGTAATAAAAATTCGTAGAATAGACAGTACCAACGTCACCTGTTAAGAAGCACTTCAACCGTTGAGATAGTCAGGATCCGTGAGGATCCTTAGGAATCCTTAAGATAGACTTGGTGAAATTCCAATGATACCAGGAATAAATCTTGAGCACTTAGGCATGATTTAAACAGGAATCAAGCCTAATCCGTCTTCTGAAGTGCGATGTGCCCTATAAATCTTGGGTCCAGGCCAACTGGGGTCAAGCCCAAAAACTTGATATACACGAAAGTGCCTAAACCTTAGTTAATGTGAAAACATTAAAAACCTTTGTTAAACTGAGGACAAGCTCAATGACACTTGGGACTAAGCCAACTGGGGTCAAGCCCAAAAACTTGAGAGACACGAAAGTGCCTAAACCTTAGTTGACATGAAAATGCCAAAAGCCTTAGAACCTTTACGAGATGACACATCTGCCACCCATTTTGAAGTGCACTCTATGGCCGATAGTGATGAAATTATCAGCCACCTTTAGATGGACTGGTCGCACCACCTTGAACCATAGGCCACCATCATGCGCTCCTGGCGAGGGTCTTGCGCTCCTGGCGATTCCCATTAGTGAACGAGAAGGTGAAAACCTCCTAAACCTTTGATAGCATTCTGAATGCCTTATACTTAGAAGAGGTGATCAGCCTCTAGTTTGCGACAAGAAGCTTAAAACATCTGCAAAATACCTCAAGGCTTGGTTAGGGGTGGGTGTTAGTTTGACTAACACCTCTCCGATGCCTAAGTTAGTAACCATTTCACAAATACAATGATTAGGGAATTAAAATAAGAATAAAAATCATACCTGATGTTCTTGGAATTCACACAAAGATTTTCTAATATGCCCAGAGGATCCGGAGAGCACTTACATAAAATACAACTTCAAGTGAATCGCATTCCAGGCTCTTGGGAGCAGTTCACCTTCCATAGTAGCCAGCCTGTATGCTCCCTTTCCAGCTTCTGAGTCTATTAAGTAAGGACCTTCCCATTTGGGTGCAAGTTTTCCATGTGCTGGATTGGTAGTGTTTTGAAAAGCTTTCCTGAGTACTAGATCTCCTACTTGAAATCTTCTAACCCTCGAATTCCTGTTGTAAGACTTGGCAATCCTTTGCTGGTATGCTGCCATCCTGAACTTTGCGAGATCTCTAATTTCATCGACTGCTTCAAGATCTTCAAGGAGCTCTTGATTATTTGCTTCAAAATTCCGGCAGCTCGTTCTTGCAGTTGGCATCACCATTTCAGTAGGTATTACAGCTTCGGATCCAAATACTAAGGAAAATGGTGTTCTACCAGTAGCATTTTTGGAGGTCGTTCTGTCTGCCCAAAATACAAAAGGTAGCTCTTCAGCCCACTTCCCTTTCTTGTCTCCTAGCTTCTTCTTGAGATTATTGATGATGATTTTATTGCTTGATTCTGCTTGGCCATTAGCTTGTGGGTGTATGGGAGTCGAAGTTACCATCTTGATGCCCCATGCTTCACAAAAACTGGTCGTCCTTTTACCTATAAATTGAGATCCATTGTCGCACACTATTTCTGATTGGATTCCAAATCTTGTAAGAATATTCCTTTTAATGAAGGAAATCACTTCTTTTTCTCTAACTTGAACAAAGGCTTCGGCTTCAATCCATTTAGAAAAGTAGTCCGTCATGGCCAACATGAAGACTTTTCCTCCAGGTGCTACACGCAGCTTACCAACTATATCCATGCCCCACTTCATGAACGGCCATGGAGATGATATCGAATGGAGCGGCTCGGCAGGCTGATGAAGGATGTTGTCGTGCCGCTGGCATGCATCACACTTCTGAACGAAGGCCATTGCATCCTTCTTCATAGTAGGCCAGTAGTATCCTGTTCTCAATACTTTAGAAAATAGTGATCTGCCCCCAGTGTGGTTGCCACAATCACCTTCGTGAATATCCTGGAGTACTGCAAGTGCCTCAGGCTGCTCGAGGCATCTCAAGTATAGTCCTGCAAGATATTTCTTGTATAAGATACCATTTATTATAGAATATGGGATTACCTTTGTTCGAAAGAGTCTGGGATTCTCGTTTTTGGGGACTTCTCCTTTTTTGATAAATCTTCTGATAGGGTCTGTCCAGGAATTCTGAGGATCCTGAGAATCTACCATATCCGGATCTTTATCTGCTGTGATGTCATTAACTTCCTGTTCTTCGATTGCTGGTGTCAGGATGTGAGTTATGGGAATCTTAACACCTTCTGGGATCCTTAGTGATGATGCTAAATTTGCCAAAGCATCAGCTTCTGCGTTTTCTTCTCTAGGCACCTGTGATATGCTGCAATTTTCAAAAGATAATGCTAATTGTTTTACGAGGTCTAGATATTTGGTTAACCTTTCGCCTTTCACTGCATAGGGTCCATTAAACTGGTTAGTTAATAACAAAGAATCAATAAAAACTTGAATGTGTTGGATACCCATATCTTTAGCGAGTTGTAATCCTGCAATTAAAGCTTCATATTCGGCTTCATTATTAGTAGCCTTAAATTCACAATGGATAGATAGAGGAATAATGTCCCCCTGTGGCAATTTCAATAGCGCACCCAATCCTGTTCCTCTAATGTTAGATGCTCCGTCCGTGTACAAGATCCAACTGCCTGAAGCTTCTTCGAGCTGCTTGACCTCAAGTTCAACCTCTGGCAGTATGTCGCTGCTGAAATCAGCCACAAAATCTGCAAGTGCTTGTGACTTGATTGCTGTTCTTGGTTCATATATGATTTCATAGGCACTTAATTTAACCGCCCATTTCGCCATTCTTCCGGACATTTCTGGCTTTCTTAAGACACACTTAATAGGATAGTTAGTTTTTACATAAATAACATGGGTTTCAAAGTAATGTCTTAATTTTTGAGAAGCCATTACGAGAGCTAAAATCAATTTTTCTAAATAAGAATACCTGGTTTCGGCGTCTAGTAATGTTTTGCTTACATAGTATACCGGATGCTGTTGTCCCTCATGATCTTTCACGAGTACAGCGCTTACTGAGCTGCCTGAAACTGCTAGGTAGAGAGATAATGGTTCGCCTTGACCGGTTGCATTAGAAGCGGAGCAGATGACAAATATTCTATCAAAGAGCTCAGAGCTGCTTCATGCTTTTCACCCCATTCGAACTTTTTGTTCTTCTTCAATATGTCATAAAATTCTTTGCTCTTCTCTGATGATCTTGATATGAATCTGTTAAGTGCTGCCACTCTTCCAGTTAATCTTTGAACTTCCTTGACATTCGTTGGAGATTTCAAATTTATGATTGCTTGGATCTGCTCAGGGCTGGCCTCTATTCCTCTTTCAGTAACCATGAAGCCCAGGAACTTGCCGGCCCTTACTCCAAAATGGCACTTGGAAGGATTTAATTTCATATTGAACTGGTCCAATATATCAAAAGCAGCTTCAAGATCTCTAGGATGATCCTTTGCTTTTTTCGATTTCACCACCATATCATCTATGTATACCTCCATGGTGTCCCCCAGTTTGTCTTTAAACATCATGTTGACTAGCCTTTGGTATGTGGCACCTGCATTTCGTAAACCAAAAGGCATTGCAATATAACAATAAATACCTGTGGGTGTCATGAAGGCTGTGTCTTCCTGATCCGATGGTTCCATTTGAATTTGTTGAAAGCCCGAAGATGCATCCATAAAAGTTAGCATTTCATGCCCAGCAGTTGCATCCACCATAGAGTCAATGTGTGGTAGAGGGAACGGGTCTTTTGGACAGGCCTTGTTTAGATCTGTGTAATCTACACACACCCTCCACTTACCATTTTTCTTCTGGACTACCACCACATTAGCCAGCCATCGAGGATATTTAACCTCTCTAATCATTTTTGACTTGAGCAGCCTGTCAAGTTCTTCTTGGATTATGACGTTTCTCTCAGGAGCAAACTTTCTTCTTTTTTGATGTATTGGCCTGAAAGATTCATCTATACCAAGTTTATGAGTAATAATATCTTTAGATATACCTGTCATGTCTTCATGTTTCCATGCAAATGTTGTGATTCTGGATTTCAACAGGTTCACGAGCTGCTCCTTAGTATCTTCAGGGATATTGGTTCCTACCAGCACTTTGATTTCAGGATCTTCAGGATTAAGTTGGACTTCCTTGATTTCCAGTTCCTTTGTCATCTTAATTCTTCGTGCTGGTTTCTTTAATTGCTATGCTGGCTTGGACTTGATGGTATTCTTCATGGCAGAAGTATAGCAGTCTTTGGCTTCTTGTTGATCACTTAGTATCCTTACAACTCCCCAAGGTGTGGGAAGCTTCACACATTGATGATAGGTAGATGGGACCGCTTTCATGTCATGGATCCATGGCCTTCCCAAAATTACGTTGCAACAAGGAAGAGAGTCAATAACGCAGAATTTCTGCATGGAGTTGACTCAATCAATGTAGACGGGAAGTCTGATGTCTCCAACCGTATGCTTGGTTTCTCCACTGAATCCTACTAATACCGAGGATCTTGGAATTATTTCTTCTTCTGGAATGCTCATCTTTTTAAGCACGTCCAATTGAATGATGTTGACTGAACTGCCGTTGTCTATCAGGATCCTGCGAACATAATGGCTAGCAATACATAACGTAATTACCAGACTGTCGTGGTGAGGATCCTGGATGTCCAGCTTATCAGTTTCGTCGAAAGAGATGACTCTGTCTTCAGTTAATATTGCGTTCTTCTTTGGACGACTGCCTTGATCCATCTTGGCCTCCTTAGCATGCCTCTTTGCCGATGAGAAAGAAGTTCCGCATATGTCGGATCCTCCCGAGATGAAGTTGATTACTTTAGCATCTGCTGGTGGAGACTGAGCTCTTTTGGGCTGCTCGGGAGCTTCTTGAGTTTTACTTTTCTTTCTGCCGAATAGTTCTTTGAGATGCCCCTTGCTGAGCAGGTAACTGATCTCTTTTCGAAGGGCTATGCAATCATCTGTTAAGTGCCCAAAGTCTTCATGGTAGGCACACCATTTAGACTTATCTTTCCATGAACCTTGTTTCTCTGATTTTCTTGGCCATCTGGCTTTATCACCTAGATCCTGCAAGGCACATAACAAACCACCCATGTCAACTGAAAAGCAATAATCAGATACCTTTGGGAAGTTTTCTTCGTCGTCTTCCTCTTCAACTTCGTTGACCCTTGGATTATCATTACGATAACAGGGTTTGTTTCTTTGTTGTTTTCCGGGAGAGCTTGTCCTTCTGCCCAACGTTTCTTCACCTCTTTTCTGGATCTTCTTATCGTCTTCCAACCTGATGAACCTTAGTGCCCTTGTTCTGACCTCATCAAGGTTCCTGCAAGGAGTCATAACCAAATCATCATAAAAGCGAGAGTCTCCTCTAATTCCCATTTTGAAAGCTTCTACAGCAGCAGCCATGTCTAGGTTGGGGATATCCAGAGCTTCTCGGCCGAATCTGGCTACATAATCCCTTAAGGACTCGTTGGGCTTCTGAACTATCCTGTATAAGTCACCTGTGAGCTTCTCAAAGCTCCTGCTGCAAGAAAACTGGTTATTAAACAAGTTAACTAGATGGGGAAAAGAAGTAATGGTATTAGGAGGGATACTGAGCAGCCATTTTAAGGCTGGTCCTGTCAACGTCGAGCCGAATCCCTTGCATAGGCAAGCTTCTTTGATGATTACAGGTATGGGATTGATTTCCATTCGTTCTCTGTATTGTGCCACGTGCTCCTCAGGATCCGTGGTCCCATCGTAGAGTTTCATGTTGGGGGTCTGGAATCTTTTTGGTATCTCCACGTCACAAATGGGCCAAGCAAATCTAGAGACTCTGTGGCTGCCGGCCGGCACTTCAGGAATCGGACGAATGACGCCAGGAACACTTGAGATCGTGTCCTTTATTCTCTGAAGTTCCCTAGCAATAGTTGGGTTGATACCTGCATCCTGCACAGTTCCTTGGTTAGGGTTAGCATAAAAATTATCAAAGTTGTTACCAGCTCTGGAAGTTTGAAGATGGATCTGGGGTCCATATTCAGCATCTCTGAGGATAGTCGGCTCAGTTGTGGTTCCCATTTGCATGGGGATGAAGTCTCCCTCATGCATCTCCTGAGATGAACCCGGGAATGTGCCTGCAGAGACAGTAGGATTAGAAAATAAGGATCCTTGAGGATCCTGAGCAGCTCGGAAGCGGCTCCGATATTGTTGGAACGGCTGAGATGAAGATCCCTGTAGCGTCTGAGTAGTAGGTGCCGCTGAGTACTGACTCCAAGGATCATAAAGGCTCGTCGTCGCAAACCGCTGGGGTTGAGATATAGGTTGTTGTATCGAGGCTGGCGGCACCTGATGGGTCAAAAACCCGGCTGGTTGCTGGCTCGAGCATATCGGCGGCTGCTGACTTCTGTATCCGCCATAGTGAGATTCCGGGAGCTGCTCGGAGTAGAATCCAGAGTATTCCTGACCTATCACCCTGGAGGTCTTCTGGTGCTGAGAGCCCGAGGACCCTGCAGTAGTAGCTGTTGCAATACCTGACTTCGGAGCAGTAGGGGGATTTGCTTTCTGTTTCAGCTGCTCCGATATTTCCGGAGAGTCGAAACCAAATGATTTTGGCATTAAAGGACTGATTTCCTCTACCGGTTTCTTTGATTTTTTCAATTCCATGATCTCCTTCATCATTTTCTCGTTGGTTTTGGCTTGCTCATCCACATGAGACTTCATCTGCCTGATCAAAACATAAAGATCGTTATTAGAAATAGCAGAGTCAGCGGACGTACCTTGAGATACGGTGAAAGTAGGATATTCCATTCTTTTAGCGTCGGTATCAGTCACTTTCTTCAACATTGGGGGAAGACCAGTACTGACGGTGGGCTTAGAGGATGGAATGGATTTTGAAGTAAATTTTGGTTGGGTCAACATTTTCGAGAATCAGTTAGGGGAAGAAGATCAAGGCTGTTAATCGAATTCAAACACCGTTCGCCCCACGGTGGGCGCCAAATTGTTTCGGTCAAAAACTGCCTAAGCAATTTGTTGATCAAACTTTGTAAGTGAGGTAGCGTGTTTGATGTAAAATAAAGATGAAAATGCAAATGTAAAGGTTGACACGAGGATGTAACGAGGGAAAATCCAGGAATCCTTGAGTATCCTTAAGGAGCCTAGCAAAAAACCTCGGGGGCCGGTTCAAAGTGTCACACCCCCAATTTCCACTAACGGAGTTTTACCGTGTGGGGTGTGAACCAGACCAGGACCCGAGTCATTAGTTACATTAAACATAAGTTGAGGGTTCAAAATGTAAATATATTTCCAAACGGGAAATATAAATCAGAGTTAAAGTTTAGCAGAAGCTCGTGAAAGTCATGTTGCGCAAAAACAAGTGCCCGATAAGTAAATACCAGTTCAAGTTGAAAAAGTTTTGAAAATGAATTCCCAAAATAAAAGGTTTAGCCAACGTACGTGCCCAAAATCAGATTCTCCTAGCGTCCTGCAAAGCATGCATAAGAGCAAGTGTCAACTAATGTTGGTGAGTTCACATAAGCACATAAGTATAACTAGTATAGTTATGCAGTACGAATACGACAGTTTTTATTCGTATATAAGCATGTATATTAACAGTACAATCCATATCGTAGGTAGCGAGCCTAAGTTCATGTCACTAAAACGTTCGCAACCGAAGCTGACCAATTAGTTGTAGGAATAATTCCTTACGTGGTTTGCCTTCCCTGTGTCTACTCGATCACGGTAAGTTTAGGCTGACATTGTCCTCAGTCCGACCGCCAGTCGGGTGGTGCATCTCGTGCCCGCTGAGTGGGGTTTGTCAGACCCCAGTAGTACTACCCAATATCCCCTCGCTATTTGCTATTAACGGTTCGATAAGTAAGGACTTTCAAAGATAAAGCATTTTACGTGAACATGTGATATATATTGGATTTCTACTTTAATCATACATAAAAGTTGTTGTGTTATCACCCTAACCCGGGTGTAACGTGTTTGCGTTTGTTATCGTCCAAAACCGGACGTAACGTAAAGGTTGTGAAACTCACCTTAGGGTGTGCTGCTACAATTTAGTAAGACTCCGAGTCTTGCGTAACTACCAAGCACCTATTGATTTTACATACGTAAGTGTGTGTCCGCACATGAGTAACATAGCCTAGACGACGGTATAGATATCAAGTGATTTCAAATATGACGTAGGTGACAATTCCAAATAAGACAGCATTTAGACAGAAATCATTTTACTCAAGAATCAAGTTGATGACGATGTCGAAAGGATAAAAGTTCACCCAAGAGCGAATAAAAGATAAATATCATCTTTTACGAAACCGGGTAGTCGAAACGCATATTTATGCATGCAGATAGATATATTTATGAATATGTATATATATAATATAATATATATATATTTTTTTTCCATAAATATAAGGGTTTATAAAACGTTTGTTTTATATTTCCAAATACGTTCATTTATATATTTTCTCAAACAGGTCTTCGTTAAAATTTTATTATCAAATAATCAACATTTTTATATATAATAACCAAATTATATAATTTGATGAGAGAAACGAAAGTAACGATGTCTACGAGGTTTTCTACTGGTCCAAGATCACAAGGAAAATGATTGGTGATAGGTTTCGGATCATGCAAGTTCATAAAACATTGAATAAAAATAAAATCAGGGAAACCGGAGGTCACCAGGGTCGAACCTGTGACCTGCCAAAGAAACAGCAACACCCTAACCGCTGGGCTAGGGGCTTTGTATGTTAACTGGTTCGCAACCCCTTGGTTTTAATCATCCAGCGACAAGGAAACCAGATTAGGAATTAAAAGAAAATGATAAAAGATTTAGGGGCTGGGAGGGTTCGAACTGGTGACCTCCGCGTTACAATGCGGACAGCGGACCACTAGGCCACCCGAACCGTTTGTGATATAACCCGTATGCAGGATATATATCTGGTAACAGTCAGGGTCATCTTCTATCTACAAACCCTAATCTCGCCGGAATTATTTTCCGGTCACCGGAAAATCGTAAAACACAAAACGAGACACATAAAACGTGCGATTTTCATGAAGATATTATTACCTTGAATTAGAAACGTGAAAAGGTGAGTTTTTGAAGCCGAAATAGAACCCGAACCTTGAACGCGAACACTGAGCACCGTCACGAAACTCGAATCTGACTTCTCCTGGTTGTTCAGCGATGAAAGAGGATCACAAAGGGTGTGGAATGGTGTTGATTCGCTGAGTATTTTGGCCGGAAATTTGAGTTCACCGGAAAAACTAAAAGAAACGAGAGAAAGAGATATGTGTTTTTGTGTGGAGATAGAATGCCAAGTGATGGAGGTATTGATTAAGAATCAATTGTTGTCTTAACCCAGTGATTAATCTCAATTGAATTGGATTAAATTGAAGAGCAGAAACTGAAAATCGGAACATGATACGGTTTAAGCGTGCCTGTGCATTAACGCCCTCAATCGAGTTTGAGCAGTTGGCAGATTCAGTCCCTCCACCTTTTTCTAGTGTGACACAAGGTTTGAGGTAATTGCATAAAGGGCCACCCAAGTTTGATTCTTAATCACACGTCAATTATATTTGTGACAAACACACGTAAACTGATTTAGTAAATGGCAGGAATAGTCCCTCGGGTTTATAAAAGGATAACGAGACTAACGGAAAACGTAAACAATGGCCAAACGAGTGCATGCATCTCAACACCCTAAATCGAATGTATACGTGTGTTTGTCACAAATATAATTGACGTGTAACGTTTGTAGGATGTAAACCCGAATTGATGCACATAAAATCATAAATACCAATTTATAATTATATAAATGATTCACATAAAATCATAGTTATAACCCATAACTAGATATTTTTTTAATTTCCTATAAAAAAATATATAGAAACGCTTCGCGTAATTTACGTGACACGTCGTCACATAAAATCATAAAATGACATGCGTATATATATATAAATATATACCACATAAAAATAATAAATATAATTGTCACAAAAAATTGACAAAACGTTTTCGTGAAAATCATAAATATAATCTATATAAAATTATAAATTATATAATTATATTCAAGTAAGTTAACCGACGTCTAGACTCATGTGCAATGTTCGTGTAACTATTCTAGTTAACCGAAGTAACGGACGTTATCGAAATATAACACAAGTTATTAATGGAGTTAGCCTAGGGAATTGCCGGTTGTCACATCATCCCCTTGTTAAGGAATTTTCGTCCCGAAAATTGCCTTAAGTTGCTACAGTTTCTGTGGAAGGACAAGAAAAATTTTAGGGTTGCTACATCATCCCCTTGTTAAGGAAATTTTGTCCCAAAATTTAACCCATACCTTAATTAGATGTCGAGGCTTGATCAAATAGGTGAGGATATTTCTTTCTCATCTGATCTTCTCGTTCCCACATGAACTCCGGTCCACGCTTAGATTACCATCTCACTTTGACGATGGGAATTTTACTTCGTTTAATGTTTTCTCCTCACGTCCCATGATTTCCACGGGTTGTTCGATAAATCGCAGATTTTCATCGATTTGTAGTTCTTCTACTGGAACTATAAGAGTGTCATCAGCTAAACACTTTCTCAGGTTTGAAACGTGAAACACGTTGTGTACTCCATCCAATTCAGGAGGTAGATTTAAACGGTAAGCCATCGGACCAATGCTTTCGGTGATCTCGAATGGTCCTACATAGCGGGGGTTCAATTTTCCGCGCTTTCCAAAGCGTACAACGCCTTTCCAAGGCGATACTTTCAGTAGTACTTTGTCGCCGACTTCAAATTCTAATGGCCTTCGACGTTTATCCGCATAACTCTTTTGCCTATCTCTTGCCGCTTTCATGCGGTTTCTCATTTGCACGATTCTCTCCGTGGTCTCGTGCACTAGTTCAGGTCCAGTGAGTTGACTCTCACCGACCTCGGCCCAACAGACCGGCGATCTGCATTTTCGTCCATAGAGAGCCTCAAATGGAGCGGCTCCAATACTAGTATGGTAGCGGTTGTTATAGGAGAATTCTACCAGTGGTTGATGCATTTCCCAAATTTTCCCGAAGTCGAGCACGCATGCTCTAAGCATATCCTCGAGAGTTTGGATGGTACGTTCAGTCTGTCCATCTGTTTGAGGATGATATGCGGTACTCATATCTAAGCGAGTGCCCATCGCCGCTTGTAAGGTTCTCCAAAAATTTGAAGCAAACCTAGGGTCTCGGTCAGAGATAATAGATAAAGGCACTTCGTGAAGCTTGACAATATCCTTGAGGTATATCTTTGCAAGTTTCTCTATTTTGTCACTTTCCTTGATAGCTATGAAATGAGCGGATTTTGTTAATCGGTCAACGATAACCCAAATCATATTGTTACCGCCAGAAGAAGGGGGAAATCCCGTGATGAAATACATCGAGATTTCTTTCCATTTCCATTCAGGAATTTTAGGTTGTTGCAGTAATCCTGCTGGCTTTTGATGTTCCGTTTTGACCATTGCGCACGTCAAGCACTTGCTAACATATCTAGCGATGTCAGCTTTCATATTAGGCCACCAATATAACCCTTTTAAGTCTTGATACATTTTGTCTGAACCTGGATGGATCGAATAACGGGACTTGTGGGCCTCGTCCATCACTAGTTCTCTAAGGTTTCCATGCAAAGGTACCCATATACGGTCATTATAATAACGAAGTCCATCAGACTTAACTTCAGAAGTTCCATGTATGTCACGTAATGATTCAGACCCGAAATTCTCCTCCTTCAGGGCCTCTTTCTGAGCATCCCGGAGTATATCCGGTAGCACCGTGTGGATCGTTAATTGAAGAGCTCGAACCCTTCTAGGTTTAACATGCTCTTTTCTACTCAAGGCATCGGCCACGACGTTGGCCTTGCCTGGATGATACTTTATTGCTAGATCGTAGTCGTTTACCAATTCGACCCACCTACGTTGCCTCATGTTGAGTTCTTTCTGATCAAATATGGGTTGGAGGCTCTTGTGATTAGTGAATATCGTACACTTGGTACCGTATAAGTAGTGTCTCCAAAATTTAAGGCAAATACAACAGCGCCCAACTCTAAGTCCTGAGTTGTGTAATTCTTCTCATTGGACTTTAGTTGCCTTGACCCGTATGCGATAACTTTACCTCTTTGCATCAAAACACATCCGAGTCCCTGGATTGACGCGTCACAATAATCCTCGAAGTCGTCAATCCCATCAGGTAAAGATAATATAGGTGCAGTACAAAGTTTCTCTTTCAAAGCTTGGAAGGCTGCCTCTTCCTTGTCACCCCATCTGTACTGAACCCCTTTGTGTGTAAGAGCGGTCAATGGTTGAGCTAACTGAGAAAATCCTTTTATAAAACGACGGTAGTAACCCACTAAACCTAGGAATTGGCGAATTTCCGTAGGAGCTCTAGGGGTAGGCCAATTTTTAATGGCTTCGGTCTTGGCTGGGTCTACGTGGATACCTTGCTCGTTGACGATGTGACCCAGAAATTGAACCTCTCGGATCCAAAAATCGTACATAGAGAATTTCGCATAGAGTTGTTCTTTCCTTAACAATTCTAAGATTAACCGCAAATGTTCCTCGTGTTCTTCCTTTGTCTTGGAGTAGATGAGGATGTCGTCAATAAACACTATGACGAATTTATCTAGGTAGGGCTTGCACACACGGTTCATGAGATCCATGAACACAGCTGGTGCATTTGTCAGCCCGAAAGGCATGACCAAGAATTCATAATGACCGTACCGTGTTCTGAAGGCTGTCTTTTCTATGTCCTCCTCACGGACTCGAAGCTGATGGTATCCGGACCTTAAATCAATCTTGGAATAATAACTGGATCCTTGAAGCTGATCAAAAAGATCATCTATTCGAGGAAGAGGGTATCGATTTTTAATAGTGACTTTATTGAGTTCGCGGTAATCGATACACATCCTAAACGTGCCATCCTTCTTCTTGACGAATAATACTGGTGCTCCCCATGGTGACGAGCTAGGTCTAATGAAACCTTTATCTAGCAGTTCCTGTAGTTGTGTGGATAGCTCATTCAATTCGTTCACCGCTAGACGATATGGTGCACGCGCGATCGGAGCTGCTCCCGGAGCAAGGTCAATTCCAAATTCTACTTGCCGATGCGGAGGAAGGCCAGGTAATTCCTCAGGAAACACCTCCGGGTAATCGCGCACGATCGGGAAGTCTTCGATTTTTCTCTCCACCCTGGTTTGGTCCGTAACCGTGGCCAGGATTGCCACGTGTCCTTTCCGAAGACACTTCTGCGCTTTAAGGTATGATATGATTCCGGAGACAGCACCTCCCTTTTCGCCCTGAATCGAGAGTACTTCTCCTCCTGCTACGGGTATTCGTATGACTTTTTCTTGACAAACGATTTCCACTGTTTCTACCAGATAGTTCTAATGTGCAGTTTTCAACCAAGTGAGTGGTGTCGAGAAGGTTACCATTTGCTAATTCAACCCTATACCTAGCTCTTAGTGGAGTTTGGGTAACCTTAATCAGTTTATAGAACTTAGTCGAGATAAAACTTTTCTCAGCACCAGTATCAAATAAGACATTGTGAAGTAGTTGTTTAGAAGAAACTTACCGGTAATGACGTTGGCATCGTTTCTTGCTTCACCAGAACCCATCACGAAAGCTCGCCCTTTGGCGCCATCTCTACCGTTTCTACCACCATCACCGCTGTTGTTATTGTTGTTACGGTGGTTGTTTTTGTTGCCAGCATTGTTATTATTATTCCTTCGGAGCTGCGGGCAGTCCCTCTTTAGGTGCCCTGGTTTTCCACATTCAAAACACCCTCTAGGGCCTTCATTATTCTGCCTCTGGTTCTGATTCTGATTCTGATTCTGATTTTGTAGGACATAGCACCGCGTACTCGTGGTAGGGATCGGTGTACTCTTCAACTTTAGAACCCAACATTTTTGAGTTCTGGAACTCGATTTCCAACCTTTTGACCTGATCGCGAGGACAATACTCCTCCATGGTGGCATCCATGAATTCCTGCCAAGTCATAGCATTTGTTGCGTCAATCCCTAACATTTGAATTTGCGCATTCCACCAAGTGAGAGCAGCTCCCTCGAGTGTAGCAGTTGCGAAATTGACCCGATTCGCAGCTGGGCAGTTACACATTGAGAACACCTTTTCTGACTTCTCGAGCCATCGCAATAGACCCACGGCTCCCTCATCACCCTTTAACATGAGCGGCTTACAATCCATGTAAGTTTTGAAGGTGCATTGAGCTGGGCCACTGTTGTTATTCCCTTACACTTGAGTCGCGGCGAGTGTTGTCGCAACGTTTTCATTTATCAACGCTTAGACCTGAGCTGCTGTGAGGTGTTCAGCCATGATTTTGTTTTCTATGCAAATCATTTAAATGATTAATATACCCAATATTAATTTTATTATATACGTTAGCACGCATACAATCCAATAATTAATATATCCAATATTAATTCTATTGAGCACTAAACAATTATTCATGCATTCGTCCATCACACGAAATAATTTTTAGAAACACATTGGAAAAATGAAGATGTAATATCCATTACAAAATTTAAATCCAACCATGATGTATCTCAGTATTTGAAACATTCAAAATAAAATGAACACCCAGTCAAATTTATTTCAAAGTAACAAAATAGAAGAAAAGAAGACAGATTAGATCATGGATCAATAACATCCGGTTCTTCCTCCATGTCCTCTTGAGGATCCTCCTCAAAAGGTTCTTCTTCGAAGGGTTCCTCCTCTTCTTCCTGAACAGGAGCACCTTGAATCTGTAGAGCTGCCATTTGAGCTTGGAGGGCGGCGACCTGTGCCGCTAGTGCCGCATTGGAGTGTTGAAGCGCTGCATTAGAATGTTGTAGTGCAGTAATCTGATGTTGTGCTTGATGCAGTCCATGCTTTAAATCTGCTATATTGGGTCGTGACTCAAGCTCGGTGACCCTATTACGGATACCCATTACCCCCTGGGACAAGTTGTAGTGGTAGGTTTCCTGTTCCCTTTGATCGGCCCGCAATCGCTCAATTTCTCTATCGCGTGTGCGATTGCTGATGGAATTTTGTCTGGTTTCTCCAAGAGTGTTGTCATAGGCAGATATCAGTCCCGCAATGACCCGCTTCAAATCAAATGGTAGGTCAACTCTGGCCGGCACATGATACATGTCAAGCAACCGATATGTTGTCGGACTCAGCCAACTGTAATCGTTTGGTGCACGCCTATCAGGACGTATGTGCTGATCCCAAAGGAAATCCATTATCGTGTACTCAGGCTGCTCAGGCTCGCGACCTTGTTGGTTGGAGGATGATGACTGTTCGTTGGCAATTTTCTTTCCCTTACCCCTCGTGTTTTCGTGTGGTGCCATACTGTCAGAACCCAGACAGACACAAACAAAAGAAAAACAACCTAATGTGAGTAATCGATTTTTGGCACGCGAAAAGAAAATGTTTTTGGGAATTGTGGTAACTAATGTTCAAAAACAGTCACAGTTTAGAATTTTTGAAAATTCTAGTTCTCTGCAACCAAGGGCTCTGATACCAATCTGTCACACCCCCAATTTCCACTAACGGAGTTCTACCGTGTGGGGTGTGAACCAGACCAGGACCCGAGTCATTAGTTACATTAAACATAAGTTGAGGGTTCAAAATGTAAATATATTTCCAAACGGGAAATATCAATCAGAGTTAAAGTTTAGCGAAAGCTCGTGAAAGTCATGTTGCGCAAAAACAAGTGCCCGATAAGTAAATACCAGTTCAAGTTGAAAAAGTTTTGAAAATGAATTCCCAAAATAAAAGGTTTAGCCAACGTACGTGCCCAAAATCAGATTCTCCTAGCGTCCTGCAAAGCATGCATAAGAGCAAGTGTCAACTAATGTTGGTGAGTTCACATAAGCACATAAGTATAACTAGTATAGTTATGCAGTACGAATACAACAGTTTTTATTCGTATATAAGCATGTATATTAACAGTGCAATCCATATCGTAGGTAGCGAGACTAAGTTCATGTCACTAAAACGTTCGCAACCGAAGCTGGCCAAGTAGTTGTAGGAATAATTCCTTACGTGGTTTGCCTTCCCCGTGTCTACTCGATCACGGTAAGTTTAGGCTGACATTGTCCTCAGTCCGACCGCCAGTCGTGTGGTGCATCTCGTGCCCGCTGAGTGGGGTTTGTCAGACCCCAGTAGTACTACCCAATATCCCCTCGCTATTTGCTATTAACGGTTCGATAAGTAAGGACTTTCAAAGATAAAGCATTTTACGTGAACATGTGATATATATTGGATTTCTACTTTAATCATACATAAAAGTTGTTGTGTTATCACCCTAACCCGGGTGTAACGTGTTTGCGTTTGTTATCGTCCAAAACCGGACGTAACGTAAAGGTTGTGAAACTCACCTTAGGGTGCGCTGCTACAATTTAGTAAGACTCTGAGTCTTGCGTAACTACCAAGCACCTATTGATTTTACATACGTAAGTGTGTGTCCGCACATGAGTAACATAGCCTAGACGACGGTATAGATATCAAGTGATTTCAAATATGACGTAGGTGACAATTCCAAATAAGACAGCATTTAGACAGAAATCATTTTACTCAAGAATCAAGTTGATGACGACGTCGAAAGGATAAAAGTTCACCCAAGAGCGAATAAAAGATAAATATCATCTTTTACGAAACCGGGTAGTCGAAACGCATATTTATGCATGCATATAGATATATTTATGAATATGTATATATATATATAATATATATATATATATATATATATATATATTTTCCATAAATATAAGGGTTTATAAAACGTTCGTTTTATATTTCCAAATACGTTCATTTATATATTTTCTCAAACAGGTATTCGTTAAAATTTTATTATCAAATAATCAACATTTTTATATATAATAACCAAATTATATAATTTGACGAGAGAAACGAAAGTAACGATGTCTACGAGGTTTTCTACTGGTCCAAGATCACAAGGAAAATGATTGGTGATAGGTTTCGGATCATGCAAGTTCATAAAACATTGAATAAAAATAAAATCAGGGAAACCGGAGGTCACCAGGGTCGAACCTGTGACCTCCCAAAGAAACAGCAACACCCTAACCGCTGGGCTAGGGGCTTTGTATGTTAACTGGTTCACAACCCCTTGCTTTTAATCATCCAGCGACAAGGAAACCAGATTAGGAATTAAAAGAAAATGATAAAAGATTTAGGGGCTGGGAGGGTTCGAACTGGTGACCTCCGCGTTACAATGCGGACAGCGGACCACTAGGCCACCCGAACCGTTTGTGATATAACCCGTATGCAGGATATATATCTGGTAACAGTCAGGGTCATCTTCTACCTACAAACCCTAATCTCGCCGGAATTATTTTCCGATCACCGGAAAATCGTAAAACACAAAACGAGACACATAAAACGTGCGATTTTCATGAAGATATTATTACCTTGAATTAGAAACGTGAAAAGGTGAGTTTTTGAAGCCGAAATAGAACCCGAACCTTAAACGCGAACACTAAGCACCGTCACGAAACTCGAATCTGACTTCTCCTGGTTGTTCAGCGATGAAAGAGGATCACAAAGGGTGTGGAATGGTGTTGATTCGCTGAGTATTTTGGCCGGAAATTTGAGTTCACCGGAAAAACTAAAAGAAACGAGAGAAAGAGATATGTGTTTTTGTGTGGAGATAGAATGCCAAGTGATGGAGGTATTGATTAAGAATCAATTGTTGTCTTAACCCAGTGATTAATCTCAAATTGGATTAAATTGAAGAGCAGAAACTGAAAATCGGAACATGATACGGTTTAAGCGTGCCTGTGCATTAACGCCCTCAATCGAGTTTGAGCAATTGGCAGATTCAGTCCCTCCACCTTTTTCTAGTGTGACACAAGGTTTGAGGTAATTGCATAAAGGGCCACCCAAGTTTTATCAAAGGGAACTGATTTAGTAATTGGCAGGAATAGTCCCTCGGGTTTATAAAAGGATAACGAGACTAACGGAAAACGTAAACAATGGCCAAACGAGTGCATGCATCTCAACACCCTAAATCGAATGTATACGTGTGTTTGTCACAAATATAATTGATGTGTAACGTTTGTAGGATGTAAACCCGATTCGATGCACATAAAATCATAAATACCAATTTATAATTATATAAATGATTCACATAAAATCATAGTTATAACCCATAACTATATATTTTTTTAATTTCCTATAAAAAAATATATAGAAACGCTTCGCGTAATTTACGTGACACGTCGTCACATAAAATCATAAAATGACATGCGTATATATATATAAGTATATACCACATAAAAATAATAAATATAATTGTCACATAAAACGACAAAACGGTTTCGTGAAAATCATAAATTTAATCTATATAAAATTATAAATTATATAATTATATTCAAGTAAGTTAACCGACGTCTAGACTCATGTGCAATGTTCGTGTAACTATTCTAGTTAACCGAAGTAACAGACGTTATCGAAATATAACACAAGTTATTAACGGAGTTAGCCTGGGGAATTGCCGGTTGTCACATCATCCCCTTGTTAAGGAATTTTCGTCCCGAAAATTGCCTTAAGTTGCTACGGTTTCTGTGGAAGGACAAGAAAAATTTTAGGGTTGCTACACAAAGTACATGCCTCCTAAAACTTTTATATAATGAACGTTTTTGGTACAAAGTAAATGAGCTCGAAATCTAAGTGTAGCAGAGAGTTGTGATCGTAAAAGGTTGTGTGTGTGTGTAAGCCTAGAGCTCCGTTTAAATACAAATTACATCATAACAACATCCCCTAAAAAGTAGCAACTAACTCCACGTTCTCCAATTAGCCGTTCGAAGTCCACTTAGTCCACGTTTCTGTTAGTTGACCGAGTCTTTAGGACACGTGATCCATGCTTGAGTCATCCTGCGAATAACGAACAAAAAAGGAAAGCAATAGTTAGTCGTGAAATATAATTCAGGATCCTTACAGTGATGTGCTTGCGAGCTGATGTGAGCTGCTCATAATCTCCTGAATCCTAGTACCAACAGGGCCAGGATGCTGGAATAGGGTACAACGGTTCTGTAGGATGGTGAGGGACATTGGCGTGTCTTTGACAAGCGTCACATTTCTGGGAGAAATCCTGGGAATCCTTCCTCATGTTAGGCCAATAATACTCTATTCTAAGAATCTTGGACATTAAGGACCTGCCCCCAGTATGGTTTCCACAATCACCCTCGTGGATATCCTTGAGTACTTCTTGGGCCTCATCCTTCTCCAAGCACCTCAGATATGCACCTGTGAAAGATTTTCTATACAATATGTTCTTAATAATCACGTACCTGGCTATTCTTATTCTGAATGCATGGGCGTCCTTCTCGTTCCCTGGAATAGTACCATCCTGCAAATACTGAATAATTGGTCTGGTCCAGGATTCCTTCTGGGTTGAAGAATCCTGGGTACTGGATACCAGGATTTTATCTGCTGTACCGGAATCCTAGGTATCTGTACCTTGGTCTATAGCTGGTGTTAGTATATGAATTATATGAATATGAGTGTCTTCAAGTGCCTTGAATGTTGAGCCTAGGTTCGCCAATGCATTTGCTTCAGCATTCTCCTCCCTTGGTATTTGTTGAATATTAAAATTTTGAAAATCCTGGGACATTCTTTTTACCACTTCCAAGTATTTGATTAGTTTCTCTCCTTTAGCTGCGTAGGACCCATTAAAATGGTTAGCTAAAAGAAGAGAATCAACGTATACCTGAATGTGTTGAATTCCCAAGTGTAATGCTAAGTGTAACCCAGCAATTAGGGCCTCATACTCAGCTTCATTGTTAGTTGCTTGGAATCCACATCTAACAGCCTGGGGTATCATATTCCTCTGTGTCGATTTCAGTACGATTCCTAGGCTTGTTCCCCTGATATTTGATGCCCATCAGTGAACAAAGTCCAGCACCCTGAAATTTCTTCCTGTTGAAGCTGCTGGAATTCATGGTCTGCCTCTTGTTATATGTCAGTACTGAAATCAGCCACAAAATCAGCTAGAGCCTGGGATTTTATAGTTGTTCTGGCCTCGTAAATCAGATCATATGCACTCAGCTTCACTGACCACTTAGCCATTCGACCTGACATTTCTGGTTTTCTTAAAACAGACTTTATAGGGTAGTTAGTTCTAACATGAATTGTATGAGTTTCAAAATAGTGTCTAAGTTTAGTAGATGCCATACTTAAGGCTAATATAAGTTTTTCAAGGTGTGAGTACCTGGATTCAGCATCAAGTAAACTTTTACTTACGTAATACACAGGGTGTTGCTGACCTTCTGCATCCTTGGTCAGGACTGCGCTTACCGTATTTCTGGAAACTGCTAAGTATAGGGACAAGGGCTCCCTTGGATTAGGCTTCATCAATAAAGGTGCTGTGGATAAATATACCTTTAAATATTGGAAGGCCTTCTTGTGCTCTTCTTTCCATTCGAACTTCTTGTTCTTCTTCAGGATGTCATAGAATTCCCTACATCTTTCCGAGGATTTTGATATAAAGCTATTCAGGGCAGCAATTCTACCTGTAAGCCTTTGAACATCCTTGGTATTGGATGGTGATTGTAGGTTGGCGATCGCGCTAATCTGCTCTGGACTTGCCTCTATACCTCTCTTGGTACCATGTATCCCAGGAATTTTCCTGCTCCGACCCCGAAATGACACTTCTCTGGATTCAGTTTCATGTTGTATTTGTCCAGGATGTCAAAGGAATCCTTAAAGTCCTGGACATGATCATCGACGACCCTAGATTTCACCACCATGTTGTCGATATACACCTCCATTGTGTCCGCCAGTTTTTCTTTAAACATCATGTTGACCAATCTCTGATATGTTTCACCTGCATTTTTTAGTCCAAAGGGCATAACTATATAGCAATATATACCTGTTGGTTTTATGAATGCCGTATCTTCTTGATCCTGGGGCTCCATCTGAATCTGCTGAAATCCTGAGGTGGCATCCATGAAAGTCAACATTTCATGGCCTGCCGTTGCGTCAACCATGGAATCTATGTGTGGTAGAGGGAATGGATCTTTTGGGCATGCACGGTTCAGGTCCGTGTAATCTAAGCATACCCTCCATTTACCGTTTTTCTTACTTACTACCACCACGTTGGCTAACTACCTGGGAAACTTCACTTCTCTGATCATCCTTGCTTTTAATAGTCTATCCACCTCGTCCTGGATTATGACGTTCTTTTCTGGTGTAAACTTTCTTCTCTTTTGGTGTATAGGCCTGAAAGAGTTATCAATTCCAAGTTTATGTGTAATAACGGATTTAGAGATACTTGTCATGTCGTCATGAGACCAAGCAAAGGTTGACATCCTGGCCTTGAGTAGGTGTACTAATTTTTCCTCTATTGGCCCTGGAATATTTGTTCCAGTATAGACTTTCTTCCCTGGATTTGAGGGATCCAACTCAACGGCTTTGACGTCTTGCTCCCTTGCTTCCAGGGCTTCCCGGGTGTGACATCCGAGAATTTCAAGGTTTACTTCCGTTAGACAATTCCGTTAGTTACGTTATAAGTGTTAACTTAGTAACTAATGCTTAACTAGGCTGAATACGTCCACGTCCTTTGGTTGATCACCGAACCGCCCATATGTGCTATGTGTTCATTTATCAATGTCATTATGTGCAATGTGATTTAAACGCATGATTTAATATTATGAATAGCATGACAAATTGTAAATCCGTGATTATGTGAAAATTGCCTAAGTTGTGCAGCCAGCGAAACTACCGGGCGAAACTGTAGTGTCGCCCGGTAGCCAGCTAAGCTATTCGATAACACGTGACCAGAGCCAGTTTCGCCTGGCCAGCGAAACTGCCAGCGAAACTAGCCTCTGATATAAATAATCTTAATAAACCCTAGTTCTCCTATTTGCCTCTTTTACACAACAAACACACACACTCTTGCTCTCTCACGATTTCTGAAAGGATCCAACTATCATTAGACCATCTAGGAGACCTTACCAGCTAGCACATCATCATCATCAAACCTGTAAGATTCAAGAAACCCTAGTTTGTGCATGTTTTATGTATTTTCAATAAAGTATGATCAAACCTTCATGAAAGTTGTTATGTTTGTATTCTGGATGCTTAGGAATGCTAGATCTATCATAAAGTTGCTAACTTTACGTGCTAAAACCGCCCATGTTAGAGATCTAGGTAGATCTAGGTCAAAATATGTGAAAATGGACTTTTTGGTGTTTTAGTTGATTTGATGATGGAAATCCATGTTTGAGCTGTCAAAGATGATTGTTATGTGTTGGTAAATGATTATTCATGCTAGATGTTAACTTACATGAAGTTTAGAGGCCAACAGATTGATTTTCAGACTTGAAAAGTGTATTTTTGCGACCAGCGAAACTGTTAAGTTCTTTGGGCGAAACTATACAGCGAAACTGTATAGATCTCCTTCCAGGGACACTATGCAGCGAAACTGCAGTGTCGCCGGGTAAACCAACCAGACCAGCTCGAGCGAATCTACCGAGCGAAATTCCCTGAACGAAAGTTCAAACCAGTTTCGGGCGAAACTAGGCTAGCGAAACTGTGCCAACAGTTTCGAGCGAAACTAGCCTAGCGAAACTGTGTCATCGGGTATTGCCTAGCGAAAGTGCTGCCCGTGCACACAGCGCAACTGTCTAGCGAAACTGCTAGCGAAACTGAGACCAGAATCCAAACTTGTGCAATTTACTTGAATGTTATGCCATGACTTACATGATTATGCCATGATAATACATACTTTGACTTCTGATGTATATGAACCCTTGTTTATGATCAACCATCGGTGTCGTGTGTCTGTATGTCGAGTCATAGTTCCAACGTGCTATGTTATGGGCCATAGTGACGTTAAGTAAAGATTAGACACAAAACTAATACTTAAGACCTAAACGTGTTCATAGGTCTTCGTTAAGCAAACTTGGATTATATAGCAAGTGTAGCAGTGCAACCCAAGGTGAGTGTCACCGACCCAATTACCGTGAACCCGTTTGGGTCACACCGAATAACTAAAAGTAAAACAATGCTGACAAACTCGAGAGTGCTAGGCACCTCCCTGATAAACTTGAAAACTTGGAGTGCTCGGCACCCACTTGATGAACTTGAAGTGATTTATGGGAAGCACTTGCGAATTACTAAAACGACTATTTCTAAAACGAAACTGAAAACACTTTTGAGATTCATGAGAATCCAGTAAACCTTTTTAATATGGCTAGTGTAGGTTAAAGTCTAAACCACATGATATCACATGATTTCTAAGGATGCCTTGAAAACTTAAAAGTCCTCAACTAAATTGTACCATTAATTGTAAAGCGAGGGGATGTTGGGTAGATCTACTGGAGTTTGACAAACTCCGCCCCGTGGCACGGGGAGTGCACGGAGGTACAATATCAGCCTATCTGACCGTGATCCCGAGAGGACACGGGGGAGGCAAAACCGCGATGACGTAGGCCCGCAGTTCTGATGGCACAGCCACTACAATAATTTATGGTCAGCTTTGGTACAAACTTCCTTAGTGCATGGAACAACGGATTAGCTACCCGCGATATCGGTTGAGCACTTTAACTATACAAAACTAGTACATACCCGATAACGTAGGTTACGGACAACTCTTTTACTAAACCACAATAATGTGATATTGGATATCACTAAGCATTGTTTTTCACAAATGAATATTTCATAAGTATATTTTGATTTGATTATGATTATGAGACCGGGCCAATGTATGAAAAGCCCACTGTGAACTCACCAACCGTTAGGTTGACACTTGCGTGGTTTAAACTTTTGCAGATCGCTAAGGAGTATCCGCTGGAGGTTGGCATGGCACTTGAAGATTTCTTGTTTTAAACTTAAACTTGGGAATTTAATAACGATTCATGTTTTGTAATTTAAAGCACGTGGTTAGTGCTAAGATACTTATGTTTATTTTCCGCTGCGTACTTTTTTTGAAAACTGTTTTGGTTATGAACATTTGGACTTCACTCTGATTCGTTTAGTATTTGTAACTAATGGTTGTGGTCCTGGTCTAGCCGCACCCCTTAACGGTATAAACTCCGTTAGTGGTTAATTTGGGGGTGTGACACCGGGACTTTTTCTTTAATTGCTATCCTTGTCTTTGTTTGGAGGATATTTTCATTGATGTAGTGTAACATTCCTTGGCCTCTTGCTGGTCGCTATTGTTTTGGTCAAAAACTGCCTAAGCAATTAGTTGATCAAACTTTGTATGTGAGGTAGCGTGTTTGATGTAAATAAAGATGAAAATGTAAGTTTGGAGATTGACACGAGGATGTAACGAGGGAAAATCCAGGAATCCTTGAGTATCCTCAAGGAGCCTAGCAAAAAACCTCGGGGGCCGGTTCAAAGTACCTGCCTCCTAAAACTTTTATATAATAAATGTGTTGATTACAAATGAAATGAGCTCGTATTCTAAGTGTTACAGAGAGTTTTGATAGTGAGTATCGTGTGTTGTGTGTGTTGAATGAATGACCTAGAGCTCGTTTAAATAGTCAAAAATGCATTAACTAACTAGGCTAAAAACTAGGGATTGAGTCTTCAAGTCTTTGTGAACGTTGGAGTCAGTTACAACACGTCCCATAAAGCCTTGACCGAGTCTTTAGCCATCATTTACACGTCCTTTAATACCTGCAATCAATTAAGACACGTGGACAATTGTAACGGTTAATCGATAACTGTAGTTCAGGATCCTTTGAGCTTCTGGCGAGCATCCTGAAATAATATAACCAACTGTCCTATATTTTAGGGATTCTCCCAACTAAGCCAATATGAACGTTGTGGACCACTTAGTCCACGTTTTATATCATTTTTCCGAGTCTTTAGGCTTGTCTACACGTTTCTTTGACCCTGCAATTAATAAGACACATGGGAAAAACAAACGGGTTAGTTGATAACTATAATTCAGGATGCTCGAACCTGCCAGGATCCTGAACTTGCGTAAGGATATTGAACCATTTGAGCTTCCGCCAGGATCCCGGATTATCAGCCCTAACAATTGCCCCTGAATTTTAACAGTTGTCGACCAAGAAGACGGCTGTAAAAATTCAAACTCAACGTCATCTCTTGAAATAATTACGAAGGTGACTCGTTAGCTCCTGATTTGATAGCAACACAACTTCTCATGTGATTTCCCCATAAATAACTCCAAGTTTCTGTCTTCCCCATACATCAGTCGGAACCCTGTCGATTGCTCTTTTTGTATTTCCTGCATATATATGACTTAGTAGCATTTTGATCATCATGGTGTGCCGTGTATGCTTTTAATTATTTTGAAAAATGTTAGAATGAGGATCCTTCAGGATGCTCAGCATAGTTTAGTTTAAAAACTCAAAAGTTTATTAAAATTTTGTCAATGTTAACAAACCATGATGCCATCTAATACTTAGTAATAAAAATACGTATTAAACGCAGTATCAATATAACCTGTTTGAGAATACTCCAACCGTAGAGGTAGTCAGGATCTCTAAGGATCCTTAGGAATCCTTAAGATAGACTTGATGAAATTCCGATTTTAAGGCATAAAATACCTTAAAAACCTTGAGCACTTGTGAATAAGTTAAACTGGGGTCAAGCCCAATCTTGTATTCTCGCAGTGTAAAACGTTTTATAAATCTTGGGTCTAAGCCAACTGGGGTCAAGCCCGAAACTTGAGAGACACAAGTGTGTCTAAGCCTTAGTTAATGCGAGAGCATTAAAAACCTTTGTTAACCTGAGGACAAGCTCATAGATACTTGGGACTAAGCCAACTGGGGTCAAGCCCGAAAACTTGAGAGACACGAAAGTGCCTAAACCTTAGTTAATGTGAGAACATTAAAAACCTGTGTTATTCTGAGGACAAGCTCAAAAATACTTGGGACTAAGCCAACTGGGGTCAAGCCCAAAACTTGAGAGACACGAATATGTCTAAACCTTTGTTGACATGAAAATGCCAAAAACCTTAGAATCTTTGAGATGACACGTCTGCCATCCATTTTGAAGTGCACTCTATGGCCAACGGTGATGAAATTATCAGCCACCCTTAGATGGACTGGTCGCACCACCTTGAACCACAGGCCACCATCGTGCGCTCCTGGCGAGGGTCTTGCGCTCCTGGCGATTCCCATTAGTGAACGAGAAGGTGAAAACCTCCTAAACCTTTGATTGCATTCAGAATGCATTTGACTTAGAAGAGGTGATCAGCCTCTAACTTATGACAGGATGCTCCGAACAGCTGCAAAACACTTCAAGGCTCGGTGAGGGGTGGGTGTTAGTTTGGCTAACACCCCTCCGATGCCTAAGTCAGTACACATTCCACAAAAATAATAATGTGAAATTGACATAAGGGTAAAAATCATACCTGAGGTTCTCGAAGTTTGGACAAGGATTCTCTGATGTGCTCAAAGGATCCAGAGAGTACTTACATAAAATATAACTTCAAGTGAATTGCATTCCAAGCTCTTGGGAGCAGCTCACCTTCCATAGTAGCTAATCTGTACGCTCCTTTTCCAGCTTCTGAGTCCACTAGGTAGGGTCCTTCCCATTTAGGTGCGAGTTTCCCATGTGCCGGATTGGTTGTATTTTGAAAAGCTTTCCTGAGTACCAGATCTCCTACTTGAAATCTTCTGATCCTTAGATTCCTATTGTAAGACTTGGCTATCCTCTGCTGGTATGCTGCCATTCTGAACTTTGCGATGTCTCTAATTTCGTCAAGTGTTTCAAGATCTTCAAGGAGCGCCTGCTTACTAGCTTCAAAATCCCGGCAGCTTGTTCTGGCAGTTGGCATCACTATTTCAGTGGGAATTACAGCTTCTGATCCAAACACCAAGGAGAAGGGTGTTCGACCAGTAGCATTCTTGGAAGTTGTTCTATCAGCCCACAATACGAAAGGTAGCTCTTCAGCCCATCTTCCTTTCTTGTCTCCTAGCTTCCTCTTGAGATTATTGATGATGATCTTATTGCTCGATTCTGCCTGGCCATTAGCTTGTGGATGTATGGGAGTTGAAGTTACCATCTTGATGCCCCATGCCTCACAAAAACTACTTGTTCTTTTGCCAATAAACTGAGATCCATTGTCACACACTATTTCCGATGGGATTCCAAACCTTGTCAAGATATTCCTTTTGATGAAAGAAATCACTTCCTTTTCTCGAACTTGGACAAAGGCTTCGGCTTCGATCCACTTAGAAAAGTAGTCCGTCATGGCTAGCATGAAGACTTTTCCTCCAGGTGCTACAGGCAGCTTACCAACTATATCCATGCCCCATTTCATGAACGGCCACGGAGACGATATTGAATGAAGCGGTTCAGCAGGCTGATGGAGGATATTGTCGTGCCGCTGGCATGCATCACACTTCTGAACAAAGGCCATTGCATCCTTTTTCTTAGTGGGCCAGTAGTATCTTGTTCTCAATACTTTTGAATATAGTGATTTGCCCCCAGTGTGATTGCCACAATCACCTTCATGAATATCCTGGAGTACTTCAAGTGCTTCAGGCTGCTCGAGGCATCTCAAATATGGTCCTGCAAGAGATTTCTTATGTAAGATACCGTTTATTATTGAATATGGAATTACCTTTGTTCGGAAGAGTCTAGAGTTCTCGTTTTTTGGGATTTCTCCTTCTTGGATAAATCTCCTGATAGGGTAAGTCCAGGATTCTTGAGGATCCTGGGAGTCTGTCATTTCTTGATCTTTATCTGTTGTAACATCATTAACTTCTTGTTCTTCAATTGCTGGTGTCAGGATGTGAGTTATGGGAATCTTGACACCTTCTGGGATCCTTAAAGATGATGCTAAATTTGCCAAAGCATCAGCTTCTGCCTTTTCTTCTCTGGGTACCTGTGATATGCTGCAATTTTCAAAAGATAATGCTAATTGTTTTACAAGGTTCAGATATTTGGTTAGCCTTTCGCCTTTCACTGCATAGGATCCATTAAATTGGTTAGTTAATAACAAGGAGTCAATAAAAACTTGAATGTGTTGGATATCCATATCTTTAGCGAGTTGTAATCCTGCAATTAAAGCTTCGTATTCAGCTTCATTGTTGGTGGCTTTGAATTCACAATGGATAGATAGAGGGATAATGTCCCCCTGTGGCGATTTCAGTAGCACACCAAGTCCTGTTCCTCTAACGTTAGATGCTCCATCTGTATATAGTATCCAGCTGCCTGAAGCTTCTTCGAGCTGCTTGACCTCAAGTTCAACTTCTGGCAGTATGTCGCTGCTGAAATCAGCCACAAAATCTGCAAGGGCTTGTGACTTGATTGCTGTTCTTGGCTCATATATGATATCATAGGCACTTAATTTAACTGCCCATTTCGCCATTCTACCTGACATTTCTGGTTTTCTCAAGACACACTTAACAGGATAGTTAGTTTTCACGTAAATAACATGAGTTTCAAAGTAATGTCTTGATTTTTGTGAAGCCATGACAAGAGCTAAAATCAATTTTTCCAAATAAGAATACCTGGTTTCAGCATCTAATAGTGTTTTGCTTACATAATATACCGGATGTTGTTGTCCCTCATGATCTTTCACAAGCACAGCACTTACTGAGCTGCCTGAGACTGCTAAATAGAGGGATAGTGGTTCGCCCTTGACTGGTTGCATTAGAAGTGGAGCAGATGATAAATATTCTTTTAAGGAGCTCAGAGCTGCTTCATGCTTTTCGTCCCATTCGAACTTTTTGTTTTTCTTCAATATGTTATAGAACTCTTTGCTCTTTTCAGATGATCTTGATATAAATCTGTTGAGTGCTACTACTCTGCCAGTTAGTCTTTGAACTTCTTTGACATTCGTTGGAGACTTTAAGTTTATGATTGCTTGGATCTGTTTGGGGTTGGCCTCAATTCCTCTTTCAGTAACCATGAAGCCTAAGAACTTGCCGGCTCTTACTCCGAAATGGCACTTCGAAGGATTCAATTTCATGTTGAACTGGTCCAAGATATCAAAAGCAGCTTCAAGATCTCTAGGATGGTCCTTTGCTTTTTTCGATTTCACCACCATATCATCTATGTATACTTCCATGGTGTCCCCCAGTTTGTCTTTAAACATCATGTTGACTAGCCTTTGGTATGTGGCACCTGCATTTCGTAAACCAAAAGGCATTGCAATATAACAATAAATACCTGTGGGAGTCATGAAGGCCGTGTCTTCCTGATCTGATGGTTCCATTTGAATTTGTTGAAAGCCCGAAGATGCGTCCATAAAAGTTAGCATCTCATGCCCAGCAGTCGCGTCCACCATAGAATCAATGTGTGGTAGAGGGAATGGGTCTTTTGGACAAGCCTTGTTTAGGTCTGTGTAATCTACGCATACCCTCCACTTACCATTTTTCTTCCGGACTACCACCACATTAGCCAGCCATCGAGGATATTTAACTTCCCTAATCATTTTTGACTTGAGCAGCCTATCAACTTCTTCTTGGATTATGATGTTTCTCTCAGGAGCGAACTTCCTTCTTTTCTGATGTATTAGCCTGAAAGAATCATCTATACCAAGTTTATGAGTAATAATATCTTTAGATATACCTGTCATGTCTTCATGTTTCCATGCAAATGTTGTGACTCGGGACTTCAAGAGGCTCACGAGCTGCTCCTCAGTATCCTCAGGAATATTAGTTCCTACCAGCACTTTGACTTCAGGATCTTCAGGATTGAGTTGAACTTCCTTTATTTCTAACTCCTTTGTCATCTGAATTCTTCGTGCTGGTTTCTTTAATTGCTATGCTGGCCTGGACTTGATGGTGTTCTTCATAGCAGAAGTGTAACAGTCTTTGGCTACTTGTTGATCACTGAGTATTCTTAAAACTCCCCAAGGTGTGGGAAGCTTCACACATTGATGATAGGTAGATGGAACCGCTTTCATGTCATGGATCCATGGCCTTCCCAAGATTACATTGCAACAAGGAAGGGAGTCAATGACGCATAATTTCTGCATGGAGTTGACCCCTTCAATGTAAACAGGAAGTCTGATGTCTCCAACCGTATGCTTGGTTTCTCCGCTGAATCCTACTAACACCGAGGATCTTGGGATTATCTCTTCTTCTGGAATGCTCATCTTTTTAAGCACGTCCAATTGGATAATGTTGACTGAACTGCCATTGTCTATCAGAATCCTGCGAACATAATGGTTAGCAATACATAATGTAATTACCAGACTGTCGTGGTGAGGATCCTGGATGTCCAGCTTATCAGTTTCGTCGAAAGAGATGACTCTGTCTTCAGTCAATATTGCGTTCTTCTTTGGACGACTGCCTTGATCCATCTTGGCCTCCTTAGCATGCTTTTTTGCCGATGAGAAAGAAGTTCCGCATATGTCAGATCCTCCCGAGATGAAGTTGATTACTTTAGCATCTGCTGGTGGCGACTGAGCTCTTTTGGGCTGCTCGGGAGCTTCTTGAGTTTTACTTTTCTTTCTGCCGAATAGTTTCTTTGAGATGCCCCTTGCTGAGCAGGTAACTGATCTCTTTTCGAAGGGCTATGCAATCATCTGTTTAGTGCCCAAAGTCTTCATGGTAGGCACACCATTTAGACTTATCTTTCCATGATCCTTGTTTCTCTGATTTTCTTGGCCATCTGGCTTTATCACCTAGATCCTGCAAGGCACATAACAAACCACTCATGTCAACTGAAAAGCAATAATCAGATACCTTTGGGAAGTTTTCTTCGTCATCTTCCTCTTCAACTTCGTTGACCCTTGGATTGTCATTACGATAATAGGGTTTGTTTCTTTGTTGTTTTCCGGGAGAGCTTGTCCTTCTGCCCGACGTTTCTTCACCTCTTTTCTGGATCTTCTTATCGTCTTCCAACCTGATGAACCTTAGTGCCCTTGTTCTGACTTCATCAAGGTTCCTGCAAGGAGTCATAACCAAATCATCATAAAAGCGAGAGTCTCCTCTAATTCCCATTTTGAAAGCTTCTACAGCAGCGGCCATGTCTAGGTTGGGGATATCCAGAGCTTCTCGGCCGAATCTGGCTACATAATCCCTTAAGGACTCGTTGGGCTTCTGAACTATCCTGTACAAGTCACCTGTGAGCTTCTCAAAGCTCCTGCTGCAATAAAACTGGTTATTAAACAAGTTAACTAGATGGGGAAAAGAAGTAATGGTATTAGGAGGGATACTGAGCAGCCATTTCAAGGCTGGTCCTGTCAATGTTGAGCCAAATCCCTTGCATAAGCAAGCTTCTTTGATGTTTGCAGGAATGGGGTTGATTTCCATTCGTTCCCTGTATTGTGCCACGTGCTCCTCAGGATCTGTGGTCCCGTCGTAGAGTTTCATGTTGGGGGTCTGGAATCTTTTTGGTATCTCCACGTCACAAATGGGCCAAGCAAATCTAGAGACTCTGTGGCTGCCGGCCGGCACTTCAGGAATCGGACGAATGACGCCAGGAACACTTGAGATCCTGTCCTTTAATCTCTGAAGTTCCCTAGCAATAGTTGGGTTGATACCTGCATCCTGCACAGTTCCTTGGTTAGGGTTAGCATAAAAATTATCAAAGTTGTTACCAGCTCTGGAAGTTTGAAGATGGATCTGGGGTCCATATTCAGCATCTCTGAGGATAGTCGGCTCAGTTGTAGTTCCCACTTGCATGGGGATGAAGTCTCCCTCATGCATCTCTTGAGATGAACCTGGGATTGTGCCTGCAGAGACAGTAGGATAAGAAAATAAGGATCCTTGAGGATCCTGAGCAGCTCGGAAGCGGCTCCGATATTTGTGGAATGGCTGAGATGAGGATCCCTGAAGCATTTGAGGAGTAGGTGCTGTTGACTGCTGGCTCCAAGGCTCATGAAGGTTCGTCGCAGCAAACCGCTGTGGTTGAGATACAGGTTGTTGCATTGATACCATTGGCATTTAATGGCTTAAAAACCCGGCTGGTTGCTGACTCGAGCATTTCAGCAGCTGCTGACTTCCATATCCACTGTAGTAAGATTCTGGGGGCTGCTCGGAGTAGAACCCAGAGTATTCCAGATCTATCACTCTGGAAGTCTTCTGATGCTGAGAGCCTGAGAATCCTGCAGTGGTAACTGTTGCAATACCTGACTTTTGAACAGTAGAGGGATTTACTTTCTGTTTCGGCTGCTCCGATATTTCCGGAGAGTTAAACCCGAATGATTTTGGGATCAAAGGGCTGATTTCCTCTACTGGTTTCTTCGATTTCTTCAATTCCATGATCTCCTTCATCATTCTCTCGTTGGTTTTGGTTTGTTCATCCGCATGGGCCTTCATTTGCCTGATCAAAACATAGAGATCGTTATTAGAAATAGTAGAGTCAGTGGACGTACCTTGAGATCCAGTAAAAGTGGGGTATTCCACTCCTTTAGCATTAGTATCAGCCACTTTCTTCATCATTGGGGGGAGACCAGCGTTGACAGTGGGCTTAGAGGATGAAACAGATTTTGAGGTGAATTTTGGTTGAGTCGACATTTTCAAGAATCGGTTATGGGAAGAAGATCAAGGCTCTTAATCGAATTCAAACACCGTTTGCCCCACGGTGGGCGCCAAATTGTTTTGGTCAAAAACTGCCTAAGCAATTAGTTGATCAAACTTTGTATGTGAGGTAGCGTGTTTGATGTAAATAAAGATGAAAATGTAAGTTTGGAGATTGACACGAGGATGTAACGAGGGAAAATCCAGGAATCCTTGAGTATCCTCAAGGAGCCTAGCAAAAAACCTCGGGGGCCGGTTCAAAGTACCTGCCTCCTAAAACTTTTATATAATAAATGTGTTGATTACAAATGAAATGAGCTCGTATTCTAAGTTTACAGAGAGTTTTGATAGTGAGTATCGTGTGTTGTGTGTGTTGAATGAATGACCTAGAGCTCGTTTAAATAGTCAAAAATGCATTAACTAACTAGGCTAAAAACTAGGGATTGAGTCTTCAAGTCTTTGTGAACGTTGGAGTCAGTTACAACACGTCCCATAAAGCCTTGACCGAGTCTTTAGCCATCATTTACACGTCCTTTAATACCTGCAATCAATTAAGACACGTGGACAATTGTAACGGTTAATCGATAACTGTAGTTCAGGATCCTTTGAGCTTCTGGCGAGCATCATGAAATAATATAACCAACTGTCCTATATTTTAGGGATTCTCCCAACTAAGCCAATATGAACGTTGTGGACCACTTAGTCCACGTTTTATATCATTTTTCCGAGTCTTTAGGCTTGTCTACACGTTTCTTTGACCCTGCAATTAATAAGACACATGGGAAAAACAAACGGGTTAGTTGATAACTATAATTCAGGATGCTCGAAGTCTGCCAGGATCCTGAACTTGCGTAAGGATATTGAACCATTTGAGCTTCCGCCAGGATCCCGGATTATCAGCCCTAACAGCTATGGACTGTTATCACACCCCAGGGTGTTGGCAGCTTCACACATTGATGGTACGTTGAGGGTACAGCCCTGTTGTCATGAATCCAGGGTCTACCCAGGATTACATTGTACCCTGATGGTGCGTCCATCACACAGAAACATTGAACCGAGTTGAGCCCTTCTACATAGACCGGAAGCTTGATTTCACCCAGGGTATTCTTTGTTTCGCCACTGAAACCCACGAGTACCGTGGATTTTGAAATGATCTCTGAATGTGGAATCCCCATCTTCTGTAAAGCCTCCAACTGGATTATATTTACTGAACTTCCTCCACCGATCAAGATCCTCTTCACAATGTTCTTGGCGATGTGAAGTGTTATCACCAATCCATCATGATGAGGGTCTATGATATCGCGTCTATCGTCTTCGCCGAACGTAATTTCCTTGACATCAGGTTGAACGGAACTCTTCCTGGGTCTTCCCTCTCTATCTGACTTGGATTCCTTGGCATGTCTTTTCGCTGCAGAATAAGAGGTACCACAAATATCAGAACCACCATAAATGAAGTGCATTATGAAGTGGATTACCTTAGCATCCGGGGGTGGTGAGGATGCTCTCTCAAGATGGCCATCGTCGCGTCCAGAATCCTGGGACCTTGCACCATTGTCCCTGGATTTTGGGTTCTGCTCCCTGGATTTATCCTTCTTCTTTCCTAGGAGCTCCTTCAAGTAACCCTTGTTGAGTAGATAGCTAATTTCTCTCCTCAGGGCCATGCAATCCTCAGTCTGGTGACCAAAGTCTTCATGGTAGGCACACCATTTGGACTTGTCCTTCCAAGTAGAAGGTCTATCATTCTTCTTGGGCCATCTTGCTTTGTCTCCAAGGTTCTGCATAGCAAACACAACACCAGAAATATCAGTAGTAAAGCAATAATCGTTAAGGGAAGGATATTCTTCTTCCTCTTCATCCTGGTCCACACTGTTCACTCGACGTTCATCGGGCCTTGAATATGTTGGCATTAAACTAAACTTAGGGTTGTTTATGTCAATATTCAATGGTTATAGTTTGAGTCATTATTGTATTTGTTAATAGTTAAGGGTCTAGTATGTATAGTTTGTAAGTTGATAACTGTCGGTCATTAGGGTTAAATACCCTCGTACGAGTCTGTATCCATAGTGTAGAACACAATACGCAAGATGCAATATATCTCTGCAAGTTTATCATGAATTTGTTAGTGTTAATCCGTGATTTCGAAGTTTGATTCCTACATTTGGCATCAGAGCAATGTTACGATCAATGGGAAGAAACGAACGGCAACGCTGTTTTGTTTCTGTGTAATCGCTGATCAGAAAGAAGAACGAACGAAATCGCAAGAAGCAAGCGAGAAATCGACTCAAGGGAAGAAGCGACGGTTTGTTCTTGAAGAACCGATCAAGGACGTTTCAAATCGATAAAGAAGGAGGAGGAAATTAAAATCAATTTCAATAGAAAAAGGGCGTTCAATCATCAACCGGAAGGCAAACCGCGCTCGGTTTTCGCAATCTCAATCAGAGAGAATCGCAATTGCTTCAGAAATTGTCAAAGTTTATAAACTAGGGAATCGAAATTGAAATTGCAGAAGAAGAATCGCAATTCAAATTCTCTGGTCCAGTATTAATATAAGAACGTGAAAAGGAAGCCAAAGATTTCTTGTTCCTAAATTCAATTAGAAGTGAAAAATAAAAACGAAAGTGTTATCAAATTGGTTTTCTGGAAGACAAATCAACATCAGAATTAGGAATACGAAACTGCGTACAGGAAGTCAAAGTCCAAGTTCGAGAACGAAGTCAAAATCTAATATCAATCAGAACCCCACATCGACTTTCAATTCGTAAGTCAAAAGGAAAGATTAAAGGTTAGAAGTTTTTAGATGTAATTGCAAATTTTGGGTTTACTAGGCAAAATAATTTGTGATCGAAGAATAGAAGGGTTGAGAAAATTATTCAATTGCAAAATACTCACAAATTCCTAGTCAGAGATTAAAGTTAGTCATTTCTGTAAGGCAAGATCATATTCATTCAAGTAAAAGCATGAAAGGAGGAAGAGTAAATCATGCTCGTCCTTTCTTCATGAGGGAAAGAAATAGAAAGTAAGATCAAAAACCTTAGTGGTATAAATCCTTAGTGGTAAAATGAAACCTGTGTGGTGCAAGTCAAAAACCTGTGTGGTGCAAGTCAAAAACCTGTGTGGTGCAAGTCAAAAACCTATGTGGTGCAAGTCAAAAACCTGTGTGGTACAATATAGCAAGACCTTAGTGGTGCAAAATAAGCAAGACCTTCGTGGTGAAAAGCAAGACCTTAGTGGTAGAAAAACCTTTGTGGTGGAAAGACCTGTGTGGCACATACAAACAGAACCTCCGTGGTGCAATCAAGTATTCAAGCAAGCAAGAAGAAAAACAAGTAAGCAATGCAAGATACAAAGTTAGCAAGAATAAGCATGAAATCAGGATCAATATAGCATAATTCAGATCAGAAGCAAGATTAACTCAAGTCTAGGAAAACTCAAATCATAGAATGACAAGCATGGAGAAAGAAGAAAGCACGTCTATACAAGCTCTTATCAAATTAGTTGGAATCAAGGAAGGAAAGACAAGCAACAAGAATCACATTTCGCTTATGATGAAGAACCGACATTCTTATAAAGCAAGACAAGATTATCTGAAGATCTCACTTAAACCGAGTTTAGTTTAAGGGGGAGAATGTTGGCATTAAACTAAACTTAAGGTTGTTTATGTCAATATTCAATAGTTATAGTTTGAGTCATTATTGTATTTGTTAATAGTTAAGGGTCTAGTATGTATAGTTTGTAAGTTGATAACTGTCGGTCATTAGGGTTAAATACCCTCGTACGAGTCTGTATCCATAGTGTAGAACACAATACGCAAGATGCAATATATCTCTGCAAGTTTATCATGAATTTGTTAGTGTTAATCCGTGATTTCGAAGTTTGATTCCTACAGAATATGGCTTAGATCGTTGTGACCTAGGATGTGAGGACTCTGATTTCCTGTTGGAGCTGTTGAATCCTGGGGAGGATTCACCCTTTCCTATGATTTGCCTGTCCTCCTCAAGCCTGATGAAGCGTAGAGCCCTATGACGAACTTCGTCCATCTTGTTGCACGGGTTCATGACCAGGTCTTCATAGAATGGTGAGTCTTTGCTAAGTCCCATCTTGAAAGCCTGGACTGCAGTCGCCATGTCCATGTTTGGGATTTCCAAGGCTTCTCTGCTAAACCTGTTGACGTAATTCCTTAGGGTTTCTCCTGCATTCTGGGTTACCCAATACAAATCACTTAATAGTTTTTCAAAGCTACAACTGTAAGAGAACTGGTTGTTAAATAAATTAATTAAGTGTGAAAATGAAGTAATAGAGTAAGGAGGAACATTCAAGAGCCATTTCAAGGTTGCCCCTGTTAGGGTAGACCCGAATCCTTTACACAAGCATGCCTCCTTAATTTCAGGGGGCATGTAGATAACCTCCATTCTTTCACGGTACTACGCCACATGTTCTTCAGGGTCTGTCGTGCCGTCATAAGGTTTCATGCTGGGTGTTTGAAACCTTTTGGGTATCTCCACGTCACAGATTGGTGGAGCAAACCTGGATAATCTATGACTCGCTGGTCCAACTTCAGGAATAGGTTGCAGAACTCCTGGGACACTCGAGATCATCTGCTTGATCTTTTGGATTTCTCGTTCCATTGATGGGCTGATCCCTGGATCCTGCACTGAACTGTTAGTATTAGCATAATGGACGAAAGTTTCAGGAGTGTTACCGACATCCCGGGTCGTATTTGTCCCAGGATTAATGAATGGTTCCCTGACGGTGGACATCCTGGGTAAATCAGCTCGGGTCATCTGAGCGGCATAGGATGTTGATCTCCTGTCCAGTGGGGTGACACCTTCATGTACCCTGGAATTGCTTCCAGGGGTGCTGAAATTTAGAATTCTGGGGTCGAGTGGAGAAGGTTGAACCGACGTAGCCCTGGGTAACTCTGACCTTATGCTCGTCAATTGGGCCATGAATTCCTGGTTCACCTTTTGTTGGAGTTCCATGTGGCGCTCCATCTTACCGAATGTGGCTAGGATATCAGTATTAGATATCAAGACAGGGTCATCTGGGATGTTTTCAATCTCGATCACTTCATGGTTGATTGCCGGTCCGTCGCTGTGTGTAGCTGAAGTTGAAGTGTTAAACCTTGGAGCCAGTGAGGTGACTCCACTTGTTGAAGTACTGATCCTTGGACCCGGTGGGGTGACTCTAGTTGTTGAAGTAGTCACAGCAGAAGTCGAAACATTTTAGGTGTTCATTTGTGTCGACATTTTTTGATAGATTTTGGTAAGAATCAAGTTTAGGATGAACCTGAAAAGAGTTTGACAAAAAATTGACACCAATTGCCCCACGGTGGGCGCCAAATTGTTTTGGCTAAAAATTACTTAAGTTGATTTAGCAAGATTTGAACCAAATAAGATTGTGAGGTTTGGTGCCTAGGATTAAGATTCTAAAACTGTTTTTAAAAATCCTAGGACAACAACTGAATTCCAGAGACAAAAGCCAGAATCCTGGGTTAAAACGTAAGTTTAATTATGAAATCGATTAAGAAAGTTGATAACACAAATGAAACCTTGAATGCAAATATGAACACCGAGAATTTTACTAGGGAAAAGCCCTTAGCCCTTAGATGTCTCTAAGGCGCCGCCGGCATAAAAACCCCGGGTAACGATAACACACGCTACCAATTTATTGATCACGTAAATGTTTGAGTACAGTGAATAAGCAGAGAATTGAATACGAGAATACAATGAGTAAAGCTCGAGTGAGCTGAATAATAAGTCTAAATGTCCTATTTATACTACTAGCTTTTCAACAACTTGTCCGATATTCCAGGGATCTTCTCTTCAACGTATTTTTTAGTTGGTTGACCGAGTTTTTAGCTAACTTCCTTTGACCACGTGCGAAATAAATCTTCAGCTCATCCCATTCGACCGTTGGCAGACTTCGGCAACCTGTCCTTGATCATATATAGGCACAAAATGCATTAGTAACAATGTCTTAGCATGCAGGGTCATTTCCACATGCTGGGTCATTCGTACAATAACAGTGACCCTGGATTATAGTCATCCTGGGTCATAATAATGTATGACAAAAATAAAATAAATATAAACTTACCTGAATTACGATGACATTCTGGGACATTACCTTTGTTCTGATACATTCAGGGTTACTAAGTGTTACCTGTTAAATTATGGGTCACATAATTCCTGGGTCAATCATGCCCTAAGCCTATACTGTACCCTGGATTACGAGCCGAAAATTCAGGGTATAACACAAAATTAGTAAGATTTGAACCAAATAAGATTGTGAGGTTTGGTGCCTAGGATTAAGATTCTAAAACTGTTTTTAAAAATCCTAGGACAACAACTGAATTCCAGAGACAAAAGCCAGAATCCTGGGTTAAAACGTAAGTTTAATTATGAAATCGATTAAGAAAGTTGATAACACAAATGAAACCTTGAATGCAAATATGAACACCGAGAATTTTACTAGGGAAAAGCCCTTAGCCCTTAGATGTCTCTAAGGCGCCGCCGGCATAAAAACCCCGGGTAACGATAACACACGCTACCAATTTATTGATCACGTAAATGTTTGAGTACAGTGAATAAGCAGAGAATTGAATACGAGAATACAATGAGTAAAGCTCGAGTGAGCTGAATAATAAGTCTAAATGTCCTATTTATACTACTAGCTCTTCAACAACTTGTCCGATATTCCAGGGATCTTCTCTTCAACGTATTTTTTAGTTGGTTGACCGAGTTTTTAGCTAACTTCCTTTGACCACGTGCGAAATAAATCTTCAGCTCATCCCATTCGACCGTTGGCAGACTTCGGCAACCTGTCCTTGATCATATATAGGCACAAAATGCATTAGTAACAATGTCTTAGCATGCAGGGTCATTTCCACATGCTGGGTCATTCGTACAATAATAGTGACCCTGGATTATAGTCATCCTGGGTCATAATAATGTATGACAAAAATAAATTAAATATAAACTTACCTGAATTACGATGACATTCTGGGACATTACCTCTGTTCTGATACATTCAGGGTTACTAAGTGTTACCTGTTAAATTATGGGTCACATAATTCCTGGGTCAATCATGCCCTAAGCCTATACCTGTACCCTGGATTACGAGCCGAAAATTCAGGGTATAACACAAAATTAGTAAGATTTGAACCAAGTACGATTATGAGGTTTGGTGCCTAGGATTAAGATATGAAAACTGTTTGCAAAAATCCTGGGACAATAGTTGAATTCCAGAGACAAAAGCCAGAATCCTGGGTTAAAACGTAAGTTTAATTATGAAATCGATTAAGAAAGTTGATAACACAAATGAAACCTTGAATGCAAGTATGAACACCGAGAATTTTACTAGGGAAAAGCCCTTAGCCCTTAGATGTCTCTAAGGCGCCGCCGGCATAAAAACCCCGGGTAGCGATAACACACGCTACCAATTTATTGATCACGTAAATGTTTGAGTACAGTGAATAAGCAGAGAATTGAATACGAGAATACAATGAGTAAAGCTCGAGTGAGCTGAATAATAAGTCTAAATGTCCTATTTATACTACTAGCTCTTCAACAACTTGTCCGATATTCCAGGGATCTTCTCTTCAACGTATTTTTTAGTTGGTTGACCGAGTTTTTGGCTAACTTCCTTTGACCACGTGCGAAATAAATCTTCAGCTCATCCCATTCGACCGTTGGCAGACTTCGGCAACCTGTCCTTGATCATATATAGGCACAAAATGCATTAGTAACAATGTCTTAGCATGCAGGGTCATTTCCACATGCTGGGTCATTCGTACAATAACAGTGACCCTGGATTATAGTCATCCTGGGTCATAATAATGTATGACAAAAATAAAATAAATATAAACTTACCTGAATTACGATGACATTCTGGGACATTACCTCTGTTCTGATACATTCAGGGTTACTAAGTGTTACCTGTTAAATTATGGGTCACATAATTCCTGGGTCAATCATGCCCTAAGCCTATACCTGTACCCTGGATTACGAGCCGAAAATTCAGGGTATAACACAAAATTAGTAAGATTTGAACCAAATACGATTATGAGGTTTGGTGCCTAGGATTAAGATATGAAAACTGTTTGCAAAAATCCTAGGACAATAGTTGAATTCCAGAGACAAAAGCCAGAATCCTGGGTTAAAACGTAAGTTTAATTATGAAATCGATTAAGAAAGTTGATAACACAAATGAAACCTTGAATGCAAGTATGAACACCGAGAATTTTACTAGGGAAAAGCCCTTAGCCCTTAGATGTCTCTAAGGCGCCGCCGGCATAAAAACCCCGGGTAGCGATAACACACGCTACCAATTTATTGATCACGTAAATGTTTGAGTACAGTGAATAAGCAGAGAATTGTATACGAGAATACAATGAGTAAAGCTCGAGTGAGCTGAATAATAAGTCTAAATGTCCTATTTATACTACTAGCTCTTGTAAGAACTTTATAGGGTTGGTGGCAACTCAAACATAGCATCCTTTGCTTTTGTGCTCATGTGTATATCTTTCACTTATGCTTGTATCTTGTACTTGAACAATTATCCTGATGTTTATATTAATCATTCAAGTGTTTGATGTTTTGTATGTCATGACTAAATGTCTTAGCTTGTGTTGATTATGGATATTGGAGAAATTGCCTTAGTACATTTCAATTGCAGTGTGATTGTCTGTATCCAAGATCTGGGTCATTTCATGATAAATTACTTGGTAAATGCTAATAATTCATAGTGTCTTTGTAATAACAACTCTTGATGATTCAATAATGAAAATTGACGTTTCCGGAGTGTAATTAGTGATTTCTGAACTTTCTTGGCGACCTCACCAACATTCTTGGCGACCTCACCAAGAATGATTGGCGATTTGGATTTGTACTTGGCGACTTGGGCTTGTACCCTTGGCGACCTCGCCAACCCCTTGGCGACCTCACCAAGGTTGGCGACCTCACCAAGCCTTGGCGAGGTCACCAACATCTTTGGCGACTTCAATCTGCTCTTGGCGACCTCAGACTTTGTCTTGGCGATCTCGACTGTCTGATGTCATAATTTGCACTAACTTCAATAACATTCTCTTGTTTTCAGCACATTCACGACCTGTGCTCTCTCTAGTATAAATAGCCACTCTAGAATAACCCTAATAAGACTCTTGGATGGCTGTTTTGAAGATAGAGAGCACTTGTGTGTGAAAACCCTCAAGTTCTTGAGTTTCAGAGGCGAAATCTAAGGATTTCAACAAGCAAACACTATGATTTGATCATGGATTCATGATTTCCGCACTTGAATCTGTGTATTGGATGAGTAAAGGCTCAAATTTGGTCCTGACAAATGGTATCAGAGTGGGTACCGATCAGATTCATCTCACCGTGAATCTGGTCACTCGAATCTGTGATTTTGAGCTTGAATGAGGTGCTGATTGGTATACCCACTTTGGAGACTTTTTCTATCTTTTTCTTATTTTTGGAGCTGATTGATGATTTCTGGATGAATCTGATGATATATTCTTGTTATTGGGTTCATTTGGGAGTGATTTCATGCTCCATATGTCATAATCTGTGAAGAAATACGAGATCTGAGGCTGAAAAACGAAGCTGTTAGAGTTTTCCCGTTTTTGGGGTTTTGAAGATTTTTTGAGCTTTGATTCTGAGTTTTTGGTGCTAAAATCAGTGTTTTTGGATGAAATAAAGTACGAATCTTGGTGGAAAACGCGTTCCGGATCCATTGGGAGCATCAGTTTTGTCTGAAACACAACGTTTTGGGCAGATCTGGAGAAACACACAGTAGTGTGTGTTTCACGGTGTTCTTGGTGTTCTTCATTTTTTATGAAGATTGCCTTGGCGATTTCACAGCTGTTGAAGGTGTTCTTGGCGATCTCAGATGCTCTTGAAGATGTACTTGGCGATCTCAGGTGAGCTTGAAGATTGCCTTGGCGATCTCGACTGGTTCCTAGCGATCTCGACTTATCTCTTGGCGATTTCATGAATAATCTTAGCGATCTCATGGTTTGCGATCTCAGTAAACCTTAGCGATCTCGTTTCTGGTTTTGGCGACCTCGAACCTTGGCGATCTCGACTGAACTCGTCAACTGGGTTTTCGTTCAAGATGTTGTTAGAGGATTTTGGTCGTTAATAATGAAAGAGCATCGAATAACGAGTCCATCGGTATAAAAATCATCGAATTTCGTCGTGTAATAAGGAAGATACGGATGAAATACGGTTTTCCGATGAGCCTTCGGTTTTTTTTTCGATCAGATTCCGGTCATCTAGGGTTCCAGAGGTTGAAGATGATGGTGGGGGACACCTGATGACGTGTCGTGCAACGATTGGCTCAGAGGGAATGTTGACTCTTTCCTCTTTGTCTTCATTCGGTGGTACCTTTTCTGTTGTCAACTTCCTATTGGCTGCTAGAAGAAGCTCGTGGGCCCACATGAAATAAAAGAACCATTGCCCTAATGTGGCTGTCGGACGGTGATAGGTGGAGCATTACAGCGGTGGGACCAGGCCTGGCTAAAGAGCCGTTGAAAATGCTTGGCGCTGTCGGCCTGTGATTGGCCAAGCCGCATTACACGCGGATCATGCATGCCTGCCGCAAGATCACTTTAATTTGCACCATTGGATCATTTTGAACCTCAACTCTGATTGGCTGAATTTATTAGACATGGATTGTGCTTCTTGGATGGATTTAACTCCTCTAATTATATTTTTAGCATTATTTCGTTAAATACGGGGTATTTCTCATCAATTTTTCTACAAGAATAACGAGATAACGCCGAAACGAAATTTTGAAAATATTTTAGTGGTCATGGATTTATTCCGTTTATTTCGACCGGGTTTCTAGTTTTTGTTGACGTCAAGACCACATTAGCTAACGACCACTGACGGACTGGTTTCGCTTCTCGGTTAAGTTTGTGACTGTTTCGTTATGTCTCACTTCAAGTTGTTTAGCTGATGCAGCGCTGATGTCATCTAACCGAATTAACTGGAATCTCAGTTAAATATTGGAATATTCCGTTAAATCTCTAACGGAAGGCCGTTACTTGAATAAAATTTACGGTCTTCTCAGATTCATTCCAGATTGCACCGTTTGACTCAGAAATCTTCACGGAATATTTTTCCGAGCTCGATTTTCTTCGCCCAAAATTACGAAGACTCCGGTTATGAATAAATTTCTCGTTTACGCTCGGGATCTCAGTTTTTCACCGATTTGACATTATTTAGCATCCAACCCAGTCACGCGGAACAAGTTCAGTATTTATGGATCATTCACAACTGTTAGCACCCGGCTTCCGGTTTTTCGCAAGATTGTCCGATTTCAGGATTTCAGTACCGTTTTCTCTTCGGAACTGAGCGGAACGGTTCCACTCTCTGCATCTGATTTTCCGCTTCCGCATCGGATGTTTTCAGAGGGATCTAGAGAAAAGGGGGAACTTCTATGGATTTGGATTATCGGGTCGATTATCAGAAGTTGGAGCATTTTCAGTGTTTGATTGGTTTATCTGATTCGATTTGTTGCGATTTTCTCTCCGATGTTCAGCTTTCTTAGTATTGTACCCGACCGTGTGAACCGAGTGAACTGCAGCACTTGGATCTCAACTGGAGCAACAAGAACAGAAGAAGCTTATTCAAAGGGGGAACCTTTACAACAGAAAGATTCCGGTTTATCAGTTGTTCTTTGAAGATGCACGACAGAGCGGTTCTTCACCAGTATGACAGATTTGAAAGCGTCAGTCAAGGGGGAATTGTTGGAACTTTTAATAAGTATGACTGACGCCATCAAATCTATTCTCGAATAATTCGGTTGAAGAATCCATTGTGATTTGATTCAGAGACGCGGGTTGTGATGCTCGAGGCTTGCAAGTTTGGACCGAAGACGTTTTCTTGAAAAGTCAACCGTTCGGGTCAACGGTCAACGTAAAAGTCAACGGAAGATCGCTTCGAGCGAGTCAAGCTTCATATTAATTAAATCATCTTTGATTTAATTAATAATAATTATGTCATTTGTTTATTTGTATTTGCTCATTTGTGTGTGTTAGCTAGTTAGTGGGCTAGTGAGCACATGGGCTCTCTATAAATAGGAAGGGATAGCTCCATTAGGATGAATAAGTGATGAATAATGAGTGATGTGAGCTATCATTTTCTAGAGAGAGAGTCACACATTGGGTTTGAGCTCAACCCAATGTGACCATGGATTTCCAATGACGAGTTTGTAATCATTCGGTTCGTTGTAATCATTCAGCAATAATCAATGAATCGTTTGATTTATTATTTTCTTGTCATTTATTATCTTTGATTTTCTCATCATCCCGTCTCCTCCCAATCTCACCTTCGTTCTTGCTCAAGATCGAGATTCTCGATGTGAAATCGGAATAAGTTTACTTGAGTCAAGAGACTCTTTTCGGAGTGAGTTTAAATCATTTAAAGTCCACTTTTGGTCATACGGATAAATTTGAGAAAATTTTGCCATGTGAACCAATATGATGAGATTTGCATTCAAGTTTACCTCATTTAGGACTTAAATCATTAATTAAAACTCATTTATTTTGTTTTTTTTTTTTTTTTTAATTTGAAATTTGGACATGGATGGTTCTAAAAGTCAATTTATTTCCTTATTGGGTCAAACCAAAACAGAGTTTGGTTTAGCTTCAAGTTTGAGGCAATTGAGACCCATAATGCATTTTGGAGACACCTAATGCATCATATTGATGTTTTGGAACATCCATCTCATTCACGGTTCAGAATCTTAACACATTTGGGATGTTAACAGATAATTATTAAAACAGAGAGTCAAGATCAAAAACAACCTACATAGTATTAAACTTGCAATTTGTTTCAATCAATCCATGAGTTTGAGTCAAAGTTAACAATCCACAAATAGATTTTGATTCCAAATAAACACAAAATGACACAACCTAACTCCCACTTTTATTTGAAAATTTCTGCCCTGTTCTTGATAAACACAAGTGATGTGAGATTCAAGTGTTTATTAGTGAAACCATTCTTCCTAGACAAGATTCAATCACAATGAATCATCTTAGATTAACAATTTCAATAGAGAACAGTTATTAACCCTTAACAGTCCTCACAACTAACCCCTGTTCATGTATACCAATTTTCAACATTTGAAGAGACGATTACCTCAAATTGGTGAAGGGAATGACAAAAGAACAGTAAGAAGGCTCCTAATCTGTGAATCCAACAACCAAAAGCAATTAATAAGAACCCTAATCAAGTTCAAGAACCGTCGGCCTCAAGAGTTTCACCCGAACCGAACCTTCAATTTATTCAAGAAATTGACTAACCTGATGGCGCTAAAAGGGTGTGCGGACCAACCCTATGAGCATGAGGGACAGTTTCCGGTTACCAGAGAGAGGTAGATCGGAGGTTTGGTGGTGGAAGGGGGCGGTTGACGGAAGATCTCCGAGAGACAGGGAAGGAGCGGGTCTGTTTGATCGGTTTGAATGAGAATGAAAACATGAACCCCCTTTTATTTAGGCGAGGTCGTGAAAAATAGAACTAGGGTTTTAATCACCGAGATCGCCAACATCACACTTAGTGAAATCGCCAAGATTAGACACAGCGAAGTCGCCAAGGCATATCAGCCTTATAGCGAGATCGCCAAGGAGGTTATGCGGTTTAGGCGAAGTCGCCAACACCATTTGTTTGTTTTATTTTTCTTAAAATGCCTAAGAGCTCAACGAGATCGCCAAAAGTAAATCTGTTTAAGGCGAGATCGCCAAGGTCAAATCAACTGAGATCGCGAAGTGTGAAGGCAGTTCTCAGGCGAGATCGCCAATCCCTAACCTTGGTTTATTTGTGAAGACTCCTAAGTGAATAACGAGATCGCCAACAAGACCCTTACCGACATCGCCAAGAGGGGTTTTGGTTTAAAAACGACATCGCCAAGGGAAAACCAGATAAGGCGAGATCGCCAAGTTGAACTCTCAGTTATTTAAAAATTAGCAAAGGGACCCCGAGATCGCCAAAGGGAAATATCAGTTTGGATGAAATCGCCAAGGCAATTTACCGAGATCGCCAACAGCAAAAACAGAGAGCATATGACAGCAAGTTAATATGTTTATGAAAACTCTTGATTTAAGATCAAATATCAACCAAAATGAGAACATCTGAAGTAAAAGCATTAACAATTCTCAAATGAGAACAAGAGATTTGCAAATAACTATAAATGAACTCATAAAGGGCATTTTGGGAATAATTAAGATTTCTAAGTGCAAAACATGATAAAACCACCATATTGACTCAGAACTTTTAAAATTCACAAACATGACCAAAAACCTTATTGAAACATAATAACTTGAGTCAGACCAGCCCAAACTTACCAAAACGGTTGATTTTGACTTAAAACAGCAAATGAACCTCAAATTTCTCAATTTTGACAAATTTATCACAAACTTGATGTTTTTAAGCACAAAGCACCCAAATTCACTTTTTATGCCAAATTTGGTTATATCAAAGCATAGTGCTTTCATTTGCACCGTTAAATCCTTATTTTCTGGTAATTTCCAGTAATTTGCTTAATTTTGCATATTTTTGCTCGGTAATGGTTGGACTATGTTAGGAATCAAACCGGTCAATTACGTGATCATAGACACTTACAAATCAAATTCCCTCTCAGATTCAGTAACCTAAGTCAGATTGTCGGTATTGTTATCCACTTAAGCTCAAGCAAGGCAATTTTCGGCAAAATCACTGTGATGTCATTTATCATGTTTTAGTTTGACTTAATGACAATTGTGTTGACTTCTTATTCCACAAAGTCAAACAGTTATCCTAGCTTTGTCTATTTAGCATTTCAGTCATGCATAACACACATATGGAATTTCTTCCCCCTATTTCTTTAGAGGTAAGTACTGATTTCAAAATGGATGAATATTTTTGTTTCACGTGAACACAAGGTCAGAGTTACCTCAGCAGATGTGTCACGGAATGTTTTCAATGATAATGACAGTACGCGTGAACACAAGGTCAGAGTTCCCTCAGCAGATGTGTCACGGTATGTTTTCAATGATAATGATGGGACGCGTGAACACAAGGTCAGAGTTTCCTCAGCAGATGTGTCACGGTCAATGGATGGATGTGAGATGTTTCTCACTTATTGATTAATGTGTGATATTTCACACTTATTGTATGGTTTGAAATCAGCACTTTCCGCAAAAGAAATACTCGAGTGTGTTGGTTAACTTACTTAGCACAGACTTGAGCAAGTTTAAAGGATTTTACTAACTGTTTTGACTTAAAGTCCACAATTTTATGGTTTTAAGTGTTTAATCACAGGATTTGCCTAATTCTTATTTTGCTGAGCCTACCGACACATCGAATGATAGAATTACTGATCGATTGGTTCATATCCTATGGTCAGATCACAAGACCAGAATTATATCATGTTCCATATAGTTTACCCAACCAAAACCAAAATTTCTGGTTTTCTTTCTCAAAGTTTATTTTAGGCATTGCAGAATTGCAAAAATCTTGTGCTTAGACTCAAGTACCCATCAAGTGCTTTTACAAAAGTTGTTGGGAATTACTCGATTCTAATTTTCATGATTTTTATTTATTTTTTCAAATTTTTGGAATTTTCTTCAATTTTTCAGTATTTATTGAAGCATCACTAAAAATTCAAGATTTTGACTTTGACATCAGGTATTCAACAAGTGTCTTCACAAAAGTTGTTTGAAATGACCCGATGCTATTTTTAGTGATTTTTATTTATTTTTGCAAATTTTTGTGATTTTCTCTAAATTTTCAACCGTGAGTCGGTTTAGGCCAGTCCGACTGACACAAGGACTCAAAATAAAATAAAATAAAATTAAGATAAAATATTTTGGGTATTTTCTGAAAATTTGATTAACACTTAGTGCTTTATTTGATGATCACGAATAATGACCAAAGACTTAAGAAAAACTCAAAGAACTAAAAGTTAAAATCTTTTTGTGTTTTTCTTCCAAAAAAAAAAAAAAAAAAAAAAACAAAAAACAAAATAAACGAGTTTTAATAAATGATTTAAGTCCTAAATGAGGTAAACTTGAATGCAAATCTCATCATATTGGTTCACATGGCAAAATTTTCTCAAATTTATCCGTATGACCAAAAGTGGACTTTAAATGATTTAAACTCACTCCGAAAAGAGTCTCTTGACTCAAGTAAACTGAGGAAGGAAACCTTTGATGAGAAATGGTAACATTGGTCGCTTTCATGTTGTTTTAAATAAAATTGGCCAAAACTATGCAACTCAAAGGCTACTTATGACCATTTCATTGGGTTTTTCATTCTCAATTGAAATTCACTGGATATGCAAGTTAAATTGATAAAATAAGTCAAGTTCAGGACTTCAAGTTGTCTAACATAGGTTTGAACTTAATAAAGGTTAAATCTGCATAGCTTGACTTGTCTTGACTTGGTTTCTGGTATATACTTGCATAGTTGACTTTTTAAGTCAAATCTGGTGTATTTCACTCCTGTTTAATGTTTCTGACCCTATTTTGGCTGTGTGTGGTTTCAATTCAATTGTTTAACGAATTTTGCCTGATTTAATAACAGATTCTGTCCTGAAACACCACAAGAACTTCTTGTCTCTCACATTGATCTTAGCTCAATTTAGATCATCAAAGAGGTATGTTTCATGATTTCTTGGCAATGTTTGATACACAATTGTTAAGCTACACAGGGGCAAATTCATTAAACTCTTCAAATCTACTTGAATAACATTAGTCAAATTCCTAATCATTGTATGATTGATCACAAACAGGACTTGAACCTGTTGATTTCTTGACTTTTCTCATTTAGATCTTAGTCAATTCTAGATCTTCATTGAGGTATGTCTTCTGATCTCAAAATAAATAATTGGATATTCGATTCTTGTCTATTCGAGTGGTTTGTTCTTCCTACCGCTTATGCAATAAACTCAATAAATATCATGGAATATGACTTTGCATGTTAAAATTCTGAAATTGTGTATGATTCACAAACATGCTTGATTTAATGAAATGACATGCATATTAGTCATTGTTTTATGATTCCTTATCTGTTATTCTGAATAAATCGTTAGGTTAGGAACTATTGAAGCTCGTATCACACTTATGAGAAATAAATACTAGCAAGGTTAGAATTAAGGACTAACTGATCCATGGTTGTCTCTGTCCTTGAAGTTAATGCTCATGCTTGATATTGAATGCTTCTTGTTCCTTACTTGACTTTAATTGATTTTGGTTAATGTGAGTTAAGCACGTAAGAACTTCATACATGTATTCTGTTTCATCATTTGACTTCTTATGAATGCATAAGTAGTTAAATAGAATATATGTGTTTGTAAGTGTCTCAAACTGCTCAAATCATACTGAAATAAGGAAATATGATACAAGATTTCTGTTTGATCCTAAAATCAATAATTTCATATTGTGAAAAGCACAAGTTTAGGGGGAATCACTTCTTGATTCCTTCTAAAGGTTGTTGAGTCTTTTGAGTCAAATTGTGACCATTTAACAAGAGTCCACTCAATTGAGTAAACTGTTACACAAAGTTCTCAAAATTCTATCATAATTTGCCATTACTTGTGTTTTTCATGAAATAAAAATCAAGCAGAATTTTTGGGTCAAAATCCTTCACCAAAGTCATCTCTTTCAATAAAAATTTAGAATTTCACGGGAAATTACTGGAATTTGGGTAAATTCTACTGATACTTTCTGTTACGCCAAATTGATTAGTTTTGAAGAAATTTGAGTCTATGTATTAAGTAAATTTCTTTCATATCTTTGTAAGTAAATTGAAAAGCTCTGTCACTATCACGAATTTAGTGTGATACGACATTCACTTGACTTGTCAAATTTGATGTGATCATGTTATTTCTTATGTGCAGATGCCTCCCAGAGTGGAAAGAGCAGCCAATGCCCCTCTGGATTTCTCAAAGTCACACAATCAATTCTGTGAAATTAACAGAAACTGGACAGATGCAGGTCGTTATGAACAGGCCTTCAGAATTCTAGAGAACTCAAATTGGATCACTGGCATTCAACTTGAGCCTGTCATCAGCTCGGGTATAATAAATGATTTTTGGAACAATGCAAGCACATTCGTTGCTGATAATGGTTCCAAATCCATCAGATCAAGAATTCAAGATGTGTATGTTGAAATAACTGAGGAAAGAGTCCGAGAAGTGTTGCAGCTAAATGATGCACTCTGCCCTGATTCCTTTCCAAAGAACGAATGGCAAGACACGATCCGTATGATGGGTTATCAAGGAAATCTCTCCATGGCTACAAATCCTAAGATAAAGAAGACATTGTTCCCAGAAAACTGGAGGTGCATCATCACTTTCTTCATTTCTGCTTTCGCTCAAAGAAAGTCTGGAACTGATGACTTTGTGGAAGAAACTGCCTGGGCACTGCATGGTTTAGCATCCGGTGCAGGTTTCAACCTCTCAAGGCAAATAATTAACTGGATGAATTACAATTTGCATCCAACAAGGAAATCAGAGAAGTTCTTGATGTACCCGAGATTCATTCAAGCCATTCTTGATCGCTTCTACCCGAATTTGCAAAAGACAGAACCATACTTGGTTCCTAGGAGAATGATGTCCGGTTCTTACACCCGCTACCAGATAGGTCAGTACGATGGACCCGAGATACCATTTTTCCCAAACATGATTGAGGGAATTGATGTCGATGACGACATGGATGAAGATCAAGAAAATAATGATGCTGATGCTGATATGGTAGATGTCAATGCTGCCGAACCTGAGAATAATGAAGCAAATCTACAAGATGATCATCCAGTCAACTCTCCAATTCATGATGATCCCGTGCATTCAGAACCAGAAAACAGGGCATCATCCAAAGATTCTGCTGGTTCAGATAATTCAGAAGATGAAGAGGAAGGATCTGATAGTGAAGCAGATAAGTCTGGAAATGATGGTGAAAATAAATCTAATAACTCTGTATCCAAACTTGAATCTGGGTCAAGATTCCAACCTGGATCAGAATCTGGTTCCGACTCCACCAGTTCTGATGCTAGGGGTCCCAAAAAGAAGAAATTGAAAACAAGAGAAAAAGCTAAAGTTAGTGAACAACCTGAAGCTTCAAGCCAAAAGAAGCTAAAGAAAATAAAGTCAAGGCCGACTCAAGATGACCTCTCACCAAATAACTCAAAATCTGATTCATGTGAAACAGATTCAACATCATTTATGTATGATGGTCATATTAATCCATCCAAAAGAAGAGAGAGAAGATCAAAGTATGCTCAGGAATTGAAAAAGCTTGAAATAAGAAGAGGGCCAATATCTGGATCTGGAACTGATGCTGCTACTAAATCTACTCCAGTCGCCACCACAGAAGCCACAGTCCATGAAATTGATGCCTCTGCTGATATCAATATCACAAACTTGGAACCGGTCTCACAAATTGAGACTCAGCTCATCTCAACAGCTCCTGCTCGAGAAGTGGTCCTGAGGCAAAATCCTGATGTCTCTAACATTTCCTCTGACGACAAGCTTAAGGATGCACTTGACAGAATAAAAGAACAAAATCAAGAGCTCCTCAAAGCCAATGAGAAAATAAAAGAGCAAGCTGAAGAAATTGAAAGGTTGAAAAAGCTATTGGCTGAAGCTCTCCGAAATAATCAAACTACCGGTACCAATGGTGATGAAGCTGAAGGTAGTGGAAGTGGTAACCAGGGTGACGATCAGATGCTGGATCAACCTCCCGCAACAGAAGACACACAAGAAAATAAAGAACCAAGTCCTAGCCTGCCCGGCAAAGCTTCTGATACAATAACTCTTAACGTTGTCACGGAACAAGATATAGATGATACTCATCTTTCTGATTTTCAATCAGATGACAACGAATCTTCCGAACCTGATGTTGACATTTCCTTCGGTGATGCTTTTCTGAATGATGAACTGAACGATGAAGAGGAAGAGGAAATTTATCAATCCGTAATAAGCTTAGTGCCGCTTCCTGAGAATATCAAACTACCAAAATTCTCAAGGACTGCATTTGATGCAAACCAATCATCTTCGGGAGAGGTTCTTGCTTTAACCATGGGTGAACCTAATGAACCTCCCGTCATTCCTGAAGATTCTCTGCAACTCCAGTTGGCTCCTCCAGTACAACAGCCAATAAGCATTGTTATGACTGAAGCTGGTGTATCTGAGATCTCTGAACAGCTGAAACACTTACACGTTGAAAGTGAATTTCTGGATCTTGGAAGAACTGCTTTTCGAGAATTCTATGCAAACACCCTGGCTACTGATCCAAGTAGCAGAAGTGGTGTAATTGTTACTGAGGAATCCATTGAAGCTGGAGAAGTACGTATTGGAAATTCAACCTCTCAGCATGATTCCAGATGAGATCTTCAATGATATAAGTTTGGCTGAGCGTCTAAATAACCTCATTTATGACTCCAGTGCAACAAACTTCATAAACTTGGAATTCACTGCTGACGATGAGTATGATGAGGAGATAATTTATGAGATCAGGGATGAACCGGTTGAGTTTACTTCTCCAACTCGTCCTAGATCTGAGCCAGTGGAAAGCGAACCTCAAAACGTAGAAGATGCTATCGGATCATCTATTCCTTCACTAGTCCATCACTTAGAAGATCAGGCAAATCCTGAAGGAGTTCCAGCCCAACCTTCACTGTCAGCGTCTACTGCAACCGCCACCGGCACTGCCTCTGAACCTATTCAGACTCTTCCAATAACCAGTGCAAGTGGTGGTCAGGGTGCAAATAATTCAGTCTCATCTCATGAAGCTGGTCCTTCAGTTAGGCCTGACAAAGGTAAAAGAAAGCTAACTCCTGAAGAGGTGTATGAACAGGAAATGGAGAAGCAAAGGAAGAAGGAAGAATCCATCAGAGCTGCTAAGGATGAAATACTTCTTGAAAGGACACTTGATGAGATTGCAAGGCAAGAGGCCATCAAACAATTGGAAGAATCCGTCCGTCCTCCATCAAAAATAGGTCTTGGATCAGAATACTCTGAGCCAGAAGTTCACAACTCTGATGAGAGAGAACCCAGAATCAGAATAATTCCTAACCTAGCTGGTGATAATGTCGATCCTTCTGACGAGTCTGTGATTGCAAATTATGTCAGAGAGTTAATCTCTCGTGGGATTCCCTTATCCTACCTGATGAATCTCACGGAGTCACAGCTAGTGGAACTGTATACCGATGAGCAAGACATGGATAAACATCTGTACAACTACAAACTTGCAGAGAAGCTTACTGATCCTCGTGCAAATCCTTTTGCTGATACAGACAAGAAGTTTGAATATGTTCAGTTCAATGATAATCTGAGGGAGAAGATACGAGAGATGCACGCACAATACATGCCTCCTCCTCCTGAGATTTTTGATCGGTTTTCACCTCCACCCAGTCCAGCTACTGCTACGCTTGAAGTTAATAAAATGAACAAGAGAGAATTACAAGACTTTCTAGACTTAAGGGGATATGCTCGTAAAAGCTACAGCAGAAAGCAAATCCCCGGTCTACGAACCATGGTCAAAGAACATATTATTGAAGAAAATAAGAAAGTAAAGCGTCAGCAGGACGATCGTGAAGCTAAAAGAGTGGAGGAACACCGAAGGAAAGACGCTCCTACTTTGGTCGACGAATGGAAGGAGATGGAACCTTATCGGAAAGCTTTAGTGCAGTTTACTGCTAAAAAGCTTAAAGACATGCCTCCAAACGTTGAATCAGATGATGGAATGAAGATTCTTGGGTGGAAATACGATCATGAATTCAAGGCATTCATTGTCAAGCGCAGAAATGGTTTCGTTCAATTCTTTGCCAAAATAAAGGATCTTCTAAATCTGTTTTCTTGGGAGTTGAAGCAGCTCAGATGGCGTCCTCTGATAAATCACTCAAATGATCCTGTAGGCAGAGATGCTGAGGATCAAATAAGGGCCATCTACAATGTTGTAGAAGCATATTCTTATGCTACGTTGTGTCTCGTGTATTGTATCTTTGTGAGAGCATATGTGTGTGTGACTATGAGGGCAGCGGACCTGTTGGTCCTGCGTACCAAATGGTCCGCCCGGACCAAATGGTATAGAGGTGGTACGCAGCTCAGTTTATGTCACCTATAAATAGGTTAACTAGCTTAGCATGTTAGAACTTCTGGTCATATCATCTCCACTAAGTGTGTGTTTCTAAGTGTGTTCTAGAGAGAGAAACCAAAGCTTTGTAATTGTTCTCTTTGTGAAATCAATAAAACAAAGCTTATTTACATTCTCGTGCACTAGATCGATCGGTTCATCCAGTAGTAAGATCGTTATTGTGTTTTACAAGTGGTATCAGAGCAAATCCAGGTTGCTCTGCTGGTTTGAATTGATCAAAATTGGATTTTTCTAGTGAGAGAAAGTGGGTTTCTTTGGTTTTTCATCAAATTTCTTCAATTCCGAGTGTTTCCGAGGTAAAAAATGATTTCTGAGTGTTCCTAGTGAGTTTTCGCACCTCTCTGAAGCAAATTCAAGTCCAAATCGTCAAAATTCGCGAAAATCCGTCGATTTCAGCGTTGGTACGCTCGAAGAACAGTTGGTCCGCCGTTGGTCCGCTGTTGGTCCGCCAGGAAATCTTCAAATTTGGTCCGCGGCAGTTTCAGCGTACCATTTGGTCCGCCCCCGTACCATTTGGTCCGCCCCCGTACCATTTGGTCCGCCGTACCAAATCTGGTCCGCTGAGTACAAATTTGGTCCTCCGTACCATTTTGGTCCGCTGGGTACATTTGGTCCGCTGGCAGTTTCTTAAAAGTGTCATAACTTTTGCATCGTTAATCGCTACGAGAGCCATAAGTACTCAAATCGATCGTCTCGACGAGCTCTACATTGTTCGTTCAAAGTTGATCTTCAAAATCAAATTCTAAGACATTCATTTTCGAGTTTGAAGTTTTGTTATCCAATTTCACAATTTTCAAAATGTATACAATTGATGCATTTATTGAGAGACATAGTCAGATTGTGCCGAAGTTGATAAATCTTGAAGATTATCATGGTTGGGCAACAAATTTTAGAGCATATGTTGTTGACTTGGATAAACGGTTGTGGTTACCGATTTCAAATGAATATCAGTATCCAACAACTTATGGTGGTGAGTGTAAGATGAGATGGAATTTTTCAATTGATGAAAGGGAATCATATGATCAAAATGAAAAGGCTAAAGCACTTCTTCGGTTAGCTTTGCCTATAACTCTAAAAAATCAAGTTAGAGATTGTGGAAAAGCAAAGCTGATATGGGATTTTGTAAAGAAACAGTGTGAAGAACATATGTCTACAATTTCTCAGAAAACGGTTGATCAAGAGTTGAAGTTTAAAGGTAAAATTGAAGAATTAGAGAAGAAAGAAGCGAAGTTATCCGAAGAGAATAGTATTATGAGAAAAGAATTGGAGGAATGGAAAAATAAAATTCATGATGGTTACGAAGCCAAAATTCAACAGAGTACATCTTCCTCGTGTACAACGTGTACTGATTTTGTTAAAATTAAGGAAGATTGGTTGAAAGAAAAAGAAGTGTTAATTGAAGAATGCAATAAAGCTAAAGCTAATGAAAAGCAAGTTGTTGAAGATTTTGATGCTTTATTTGCAAAATGTTATCCTCTTCAACAGAAATATGAAAATGTTAATAAAATTGCTCTCGAAGCTGCTGATAGAGTAATCCAACTTCAGGAGGAACTCACTAAGTTGCGTGATGAAAAAGGTGAGGTTCAAAGTCAAAATGACATTTTGAAACAAGATGTTGCGTATTATAAGAAACAGGTAGAGAAGGTTACTGGAGAAGTTCTTGCTGGATGTGATAGAATGTATAGTCAAAAGCTTAAGTATAACGAGTTGTCTGAGCAATTTATTGCTTCTCAAAAGGAATTACTGGAAGCTAATACAAAGGTTTCTGAGATAAAGATTGAAATGCTTGATCTTCAACGAAAACTTGAGAATTGCAATATATCAAGTGTGTTTCAGAATTATCTATATCATCTGGAACGAGATGGCAAACCAAGCAAAGATGTTGCTAATCATGAAGTTCCTGCTCAAGTGATTGAGTTGAAAAACCCATCTAATGATGATTTAACCCAGAAGTTGCAAGATTATCCTGAAGGAGATGGTGTTAAGTCTGGAAAAACAAAGAAGTCAAAATTTAAAAAGAATAAAAAGGTGGTTGATTATTGCAAAGGATTGAAGTTTGATTCCAAGTCTGCATTTCTTGATAAAGAAAAGATTTTTGAAGGGAATCCAGGTCATGTGAAGATTCCTGATTTTTCTGATATTGTGATTGATGAATCTTTACTAAATAAGGAAGTTGGTGTTAAAGCTACCAAAGATGAATTTTCTCGTCTAGCTTCACAAGGGCATTCTTTGAAAGAACGTCCTAAGCAGAAGAATGGTGGTTTGGGATATGAAGAAAAAGAAGTTCCGATTAATGATTCCAACAAGAAGAAGTTGAAAGATGAGCAGAAACAGAAACAGAAGGTGTCTACAGAGAAGAAGCCTCAGTTTTGGAAGAAGAAAGTATCTTCATCATCTGCAGATGAAAAGATTTCTTCTGAAGAGTCTTCTTGCATATCTGATGCTACACCACAAGGCGGTAAAAATTCAGATTCATTTTATTCTGCTAATTCTAACAGGTTTTATCATCAAGATAAATTCTTTGGTTATGGAGATGATTCTGGTTTTTATGACTCTCCAAAATGTTTTCCAAAATTTCAGAAACCAAAGAAATTTAAACCTGTGATGTCAAAAGTTTATGATGAATGGTCGACTGGTCAGTTTGGAAAACCAATTTCAAACACTAAAACTAATCATCGACTGTGTTATGTTTGTCGTGAGAAGGGTCATTATGCAAATAATTGTCCTACGACAACTAACAATTCATCATCAAATGCCAAACATACAAAGTATGTTGATTCTGATGGCATTATTTTTAGTGAACCAATGACCAACACTACATTTTTCTGGAAAAAGAAACTTACCACAGACAAGTTGGGTAGTAGTTCTGATTGTCACTCATCAGTTGACAATGGTTCACTAGAAATGTTAAAACCAAAACAGGAATGGAGACCAAAGGTTGTCACAACAGCCAACACAGATTTTGTCGAAGACACTGGACGGCCTATCACACATGGGGATGAGGGTCGGGGTTTTACAAACTTATTATTTTCCAGTGTGTGCAGGTATTTCAAGAAGACCTGTTAGTGATTGAAAGATTGCTGACAGTGGAATACTTGTGATTGATTTAAGTTAAAATGCATCGTTCCTATCTTTGAAATACAAATTTTTACAAAAATCATTTTCAAAAATGTGTCAAGTGTTGATTGATCATTTTCATGTTTGTTTTTCATTTTCTTTCGTTCATATTTTTAGGGGGAGAAATTTTGAAAATTAAAAAAAAAATAGTGTTTGTTTGAATTTTAGGGGGAGAAATTTGAAAAATATAAAAAAAATGGAAAATTGAGAAATTGATTCGACAAAAGCGAGAAATGATGGTACATCAGCATATACGTTATCTGCCATGGATAGATTAAGTCTAAAGGCTGTAGGTACTTGCATAATCTGTGAATGTGCATGACTAATCTGATATCTGCAAGTAAGATATAAACATAAAGCTTGCCTGATGATCTTTGGTTATTTGCTTCTTGATGAATGCTGTGTGATGATTCCAAAAATAGAATAAAGAGATATCCTGATGATTGCATGTTTTCATTTTGAAAGATTTAAACTTGTCTGATTTTCTTTATTTTGTCAAACGATCGGACTTTCTCTGCGTATCGAAAGATCGACCTGATTGTTGTTCGTTTGACGTTCTGCTTTATTTTCTTTGGTGTTTCGTATAATCCATCGGACTTTCTCTGCGTATACGGAAGTATCGACCTGATTTTTGTTGGATTATACAATTTCAACTTGTTTTACTTTCTTATTTTCTCAAATACTTGGGCTTTCTCTGCGTGTCCTCAAGACCGACCTGATTGCTAGGTATTTGAGGTTCTGCTTTATTTTTGCATGACTCATCAAGGATGATTAAATCTCTAAGAAAGTTTGCTTCTATATGATAAACATGATGATTTGCTAGTATTTCTGATAGAGTGGAGGCCGAGTTATCAGTGCATGATAAAATTACCTTAAGCATATCTGAAAACGATAAAAAATGATTGGTGCATGCTGAAATAAACATAAATGTTGTATTTGCGATTATCTTGGCTTGCATGCTGATTAAGACTGAAATTGAAATGTGCTAGATGCGTTATGTCTGATATGATCTCGTGTCGTGATCTTTCTCGCAAAATACCAAAAATAGAGTGTAATTTTGTATTGCATTTATATTTCCATTTTAGTAAAATTCAAAAAGAGTTTTGGTGTGTTTTAGCATAACTTTGAAAAATCAAAAAGATTTTAGGTGTGTTTTGATCTAAAGTTTCTAAAAGCCAAAAAGATTTTATTTCTTAGTTGTTTTCAATTGATCAACACTTGATACAAAATCAAAATTTCAAAATCAATATCTTGGATTCTCAAAGAGAAGTTTTCCACCAAGATTAAATTATTTTTGGAAATTCAAAGAAAATCCGCACTTTTGTCTTCTAAAGTTGCAGGTTTTTGTGTCAAGACTCAAGCATGGTGAAAGGGGGAGTTCGTTATATCTTTCACAAGTGGATCTTGAAAGTCAAAGATTTATTCAAGAATGATCCAGCCATGCAAGCTCTATTTCTGACAAGATTTCAAGTTGACGATCGGATGCAACATTGTTGAAGATTGAAGACTAGAGAATTAGTTAGAAAAGATACACTACACGTTAAGGGGGAGTTTGTAGAAGCATATTCTTATGCTACGTTGTGTCTCGTGTATTGTATCTTTGTGAGAGCATATGTGTGTGTGACTATGAGGGCAGCGGACCTGTTGGTCCTGCGTACCAAATGGTACGCCCGGACCAAATGGTATAGAGGTGGTACGCAGCTCAGTTTATGTCACCTATAAATAGGTTAACTAGCTTAGCATGTTAGAACTTCTGGTCATATCATCTCCACTAAGTGTGTGTTTCTAAGTGTGTTCTAGAGAGAGAAACCAAAGCTTTGTAATTGTTCTCTTTGTGAAATCAATAAAACAAAGCTTATTTACATTCTCGTGCACTAGATCGATCGACTCATCCAGTAGTAAGATCGTTATTGTGTTTTACAAATGTGAGCTCAAATCGTCCCATCAAGACTGAAAAGAAGAAATACAAGACATTCAGAAGGCAAAGAGCTGAAGTCCCTCACAAAGTTATGTATAAAAGTATCAGCAAAGATTTGGTCACAAAGAAAATAAAAGGAGATCAGAAGAGCAATCCTATAACTTGTTGGTACTACAGTGGTGATACTCATGAGCTGGTTATTGAAAGGGAAGACGGCTGCACAATAAGACTCTTCGCAGCGATCGAACTGAGACTACTGCATCGAAGCTACTTAAAGTGGTTATTCTATAGTCGCCTTGACACCATCCCTCGAAGGCTTAGGCCATATGAGATAGTGGATGCAAACTACTTTGGTTTGTTTCTAAGATGGTGGTGTTGGGAGTGTATTGCTGCTAGGAAGATGAAGACAGAAAGCCTAAGTACCTTGAAATACTGGGCCATGGGTGGTCGTGGAATCTGCTATCTCTCTCGAGGCAGTGAAAGGGTGATTGAAATGTGGCACTATTCTGACTTGAAGAAGTTTGCGCGAGAAGATCTATGGATTCTGTACGATGCACAGATTGTCTGCCTTGATGATCGTTACAGGAACCTTGCACGAAAGTACTGGAGATTCTTGCTGAAGCTGCTTGGTCAACTCAGATAGTTGTCTAGTTTTCTTTTTATGTTTGTATTACCACCAAAGGGGGAATTTGTAAGAACTTTATAGGGTTGGTGGCAACTCAAACATAGCATCCTTTGCTTTTGTGCTCATGTGTATATCTTTCACTTATGCTTGTATCTTGTACTTGAACAATTATCCTGATGTTTATATTAATCATTCAAGTGTTTGATGTTTTGTATGTCATGACTAAATGTCTTAGCTTGTGTTGATTATGGATATTGGAGAAATTGCCTTAGTACATTTCAATTGCAGTGTGATTGTCTGTATCCAAGATCTGGGTCATTTCATGATAAATTACTTGGTAAATGCTAATAATTCATAGTGTCTTTGTAATAACAACTCTTGATGATTCAATAATGAAAATTGACGTTTCCGGAGTGTACTTAGTGATTTTTTGAACTTTCTTGGCGACCTCACCAACATTCTTGGCGACCTCACCAAGAATGATTGGCGATTTGGATTTGTACTTGGCGACTTGGGCTTGTACCCTTGGCGACCTCGCCAACCCCTTGGCGACCTCACCAAGGTTGGCGACCTCACCAAGCCTTGGCGAGGTCACCAACATCTTTGGCGACTTCAATCTGCTCTTGGCGACCTCAGACTTTATCTTGGCGATCTCGACTGTCTGATGTCATAATTTGCACTAACTTCAATAACATTCTCTTGTTTTCAGCACATTCACGACCTGTGCTCTCTCTAGTATAAATAGCCACTCTAGAATAACCCTAATAAGACTCTTGGACGGCTGTTTTGAAGATAGAGAGCACTTGTGTGTGAAAACCCTCAAGTTCTTGAGTTTCAGAGGCGAAATCTAAGGATTTCAACAAGCAAACACTATGATTTGATCATGGATTCATGATTTCCGCACTTGAATCTGTGTATTGGATGAGTAAAGGCTCAAATTTGGTCCTGACAGCACTTCAACAACTTGTCCGATATTCCAGGGATCTTCTCTTCAACGTATTTTTTAGTTGGTTGACCGAGTTTTTAGCTAACTTCCTTTGACCACGTGCGAAATAAATCTTCAGCTCATCCCATTCGACCGTTGGCAGACTTCGGCAACCTGTCCTTGATCATATATAGGCACAAAATGCATTAGTAACAATGTCTTAGCATGCAGGGTCATTTCCACATGCTGGGTCATTCGTATAATAACAGTGACCCTGGATTATAGTCATCCTGGGTCATAATAATGTATGACAAAAATAAAATAAATATAAACTTACCTGAATTACGATGACATTCTGGGACATTACCTCTGTTCTGATACATTCAGGGTTACTAAGCGTTACCTGTTAAATTATGGGTCACATAATTCCTGGGTCAATCATGCCCTAAGCCTATACCTGTACCCTGGATTACGAGCCGAAAATTCAGGGTATAACACAAAATTAGTAAGATTTGAACCAAATACGATTATGAGGTTTGGTGCCTAGGATTAAGATATGAAAACTGTTTGCAAAAATCCTGGGACAATAGTTGAATTCCAGGGACAAAAGTCAGAATCCTGGGTAAAACGTAAGTTTAATTATGAAATCGATTTAGAAAGTTGATAATACAAATGAAACCTTAAATGCAGATGGGAACACCGAGAATTTTACTAGGGAAAAGCCCTTAGCCCTTAGATGTCTCTAAGGCACCGCCGGCATAAAAACCCCGGGTAGCGATAACACACGCTACCAATTTATTGATCACGTAAATGTTTGAGTACAGTGAGTAAACAGAGAATTGAATACGAGAATACAATGAGTAAAGCTCGAGTGAGTTAAGTGAAATGACTAAGTGTCCTATTTATACTCCTATGTAACATCCCACATTGGTGGGGAGGGGAACTAAGCATGCCTTTATAAGGGTGTGGATACCTCCCCACCAAGACGCGTTTTAAAACCGTGAGGGGCGGATGTCTGAGGGCATGCCGGCTGCCAAAGCGGACAATATCTTGGTTGCGACGGGTCTGGGCTGTTACAGATGGTATCAGAGCCGGTCGTCGGCCAGTGTACCAGCGAGGACGCTGGTCCCCTAAGGGGGGAGGATTATAACATCCCACATTGGTGGGGAGGGGAACTAAGCATGCCTTTATAAGGGTGTGGATACCTCCCCACCAAGACGCGTTTTAAAACCGTGAGGGGCGGATGTCTGAGGGCATGCCGGCTGCCAAAGCGGACAATATCTTGGTTGCGACGGGTCTGGGCTGTTACATCCTAACTCTTCAACAACTTGTCCGATATTCCAGGGATCTTCTCTTCAACGTCTTTTTCAGTTAGTTGACCGAGTTTTCAGCTAACACCCTTTGACCACGTGCGAAATAAGTCTCCAGCTCATCCTATTCGACCGTTGGTAGACTTTGTCAACCTGTCCTTGATCAGATATAGACACAAAATGCATTAGTAACAATTTCCTAGCATGCAGAGCCATTTCCACATACTGGGTCATTCGTACAATAAGGATGACCCTGGATTATACTCATCCTGGGTCATAATAACGTATAACAGAAATAAAATAAATATGAACTTCCCTGGATTATGTTGACATCCTGGGACATTACTTTACTCCTGATACATTTAGGGTCATTCAGCGTTACCTGTTAAATTATGGGTCATACGATTCCCGGGTCAATCCTGCCCTAAGTCTATACCTGTACCCTGGATTACCAGCCGAAAATTCAGGGTATAACAGGTGGTAGGTTGACGGGACGGCTTTCATGTCATGAATCCAGGGTTTGCCAAGATGGTGTTGTACCTAGATGGTGCATCCATGACACAGAAGTGTTGCATTGAGTTTACACCTTCTACGTACACTGGGAGTTTGACCTCTCCTAGGGTGTTCTTTGTTTCTCCGTTGAATCCTACAAGCACTGTAGATCTGGCTATGATCTCCTCATGGGGTATTCCCATCTTGGTCAAGGCTTCTAGTTGAATAATATTGACTGAGCTGCCTCCATCTATTAGGATTCTTTTGACAAAGTGATTGGCAATATAGAGTGTGATCACCAACCCATCATGGTGAGGATCTAGGACATTACATCTGTCATCCTCCCTAAATGTTACATCCTTCACATCCGATTAAATTGAGGCTTTGACCAGTTTTCTTGGCACATCTAACTTAGTTTCCCTTGCATGTCTCTTAGCTGCAGAATAAGAAGTACCACAAATATCAAAACCACTAGAAATAAAATGTATCACCTTAGCATCTGGAGATGGGGATGCAGCTCGCTTAGGATGTCCCCGTGGCCTATCAGCATCAAGGGTTTGGTCACTGCCCCTGGATTTCACATTCGGATCGGCTCCCTTGGATTTGTCTTTCCTTCTTCCCAGGAGCTCTTTCAGGTAACCCTTACTTAGGTGCTGTTTGTTTTTTAAGAGGTAAAATGTATGTAGTCTGCAGACCATACCTGCAGACATTTGTAGAAGAAGAGGTGGACTAAACCTCTGCAGTCTGTAAGAAGAAGACTATTTGATTTTTAACTTCTGCAGATTGCTAAAATAAACTAAAATTTAGTTAAACCGTTTTTTAAACTTATTTATAATTATCATTCAAACCTTTTAATTTTCTTTCTGTATATTTTAACCAATAGTTTTGTTTTTTAATAGTTTTCTTTTAAATAAAAGGAAAATTGGATTTAAATAATCCTAAGTTTTAAGAGTTGGCCGGCAATAATCCCACTTTTAATAATAACTCTCAATGGTCCCAACTTTTAACATAATTATTTTTAATGGTCCCGCCGTTAGAAAACTTAACACCGTTAAGTTTATTGTTTAGGTGGCACCTGAGTTGGATTTTTAATTATCTTTTTATTTTTTTAATCCCTGCCACGTCATATTAAGCCATATTAAGTCAGCCAAACACTACCCCTTTTTGTTTTTTTTTTGTCTTTGTGTGTGTTGAGAGAAACCAAACACTCTCCTTCTTTTCTTTGTTTTGTGAGTGTCCAAGGAAAACATATGTAACAGAAAACCGGTGACTATCCGGCGACTCTCCGACGACTATCCGGCGACTATCCGGCGACCATCCAGCGATCATCTGGCACGAAAAATCGGAGACCTTAGTAGGGAATCAGTCGTCGATCAACTCACCGGGCATTACCCCGCGACGGTGGTTCCTCCGAAGCTCACCGTCAAGTATGGGTCACTAACAAATCCATATTCGGCAAACATCGAGCTCCGGCAATCGTTAGATCGAGGTCGCCGTGATTGAATGAAAAGATTGATCGCCGGAGATACGTTACAACGATGACGACGGTAGTGCCGTTGAACGTTGAAGCTCCGGCTTGTATTTCAGTTTCAAGAAATAAATTTATTTAAAAATTAATTAGGCACAAAAACAATTATCAACACACAAAGAAATTAAAACGATTGAAGCTTCCGACTTGTATTTTAGTTTCAACGGCCGCCGGTTTCTGTTGTTGCTGCTGTTTCTCTTAACACACAAAGACAGGGAAAAGAAGAAAAGAATGGGAGTGTTTGGCTTGGTTAATAAGGAGAGTGTTTGGCTTGGTTAGTATGATATGGCAAATATTAAAAAATAAAAAGATAAATAAATATCCAACTCAGGTGCCACATCAGCAATAAACTTAACGGTGTTAAGTTTTTTAATGGCGGGACCATTAAAAATAAATATGTTGAAAGTTGGGACCATTGGGAGTTATTATTAAAAGTGGGATTATTGCCGGCCAAATCTCAAAACTTGGGATTATTTCAATCCAATTTTCCTAAATAAAATTACATAAATATTTTATAAAAACTGTTTAAAATATATTTTTGAATAATCTTCTAAAAACGTTTTATAAAAAATTGTTTAAAAAGTGTTTTTAGAACTTGTATAAAAAAATATTTTAAAAACTGTTTAAAATATATTTTTTTAAAAGTAAATGTTTAAAGGAAAATTAGATTTTAATAATACAAGTTTTACCTTGTTGGCGGATAATAATATGAGTTTTGAAATTTCCTCACAATAATACGAGTTTTGTGGGTATTGAATTCTAATGATACCCGTTAGTTTTTTACTAACGGTGTTAATTTGTTGCCTACGTGGCACCTGACGTGGACTGTTTTCCTCCTATGTGGCACCTGATGTGGCACCTGCCACGTAGGCAACATACTAACACCGTTAGTAGAAACTAACGGTGTATCATTAGAATCCAATACCCACAAAACTCGTATTATTTTGAGGAAATTTCAAAACTCGTATTATTATCCGCCAACAAGGTAAAACTTGTATTATTAAAATCCATTTTTCCATGTTTAAAACTTTTTTCAAAAAGAAAACTTTTTATAAAAACGTTTTTTTTAAATAAACAAACATTTTTTTAAAAAAAAAACTGCTTACAAAGTTTTTTTTTAATTAATTTAAAAACGTTTAAAAAAATGTTTAAATCTTTTTAAAAAGCTTTATTATAAAAAAATGGTTAAAGAAGTTATGTAAAACGTGTTTTAAAAGGTTTTTTTAAAAGAAGTTTTTCTAAAACTTAGAAAAAATGTTTTATTATAAAAAAATACTTAAAAATGTTTAAAAAACCCCATTTAAAAATGTTTTTTTATGAAAAACTATTTAAAAGAAAGGTTAGAAGATGTTAGAAGATATTAGAAGTGGCTGGGTCACATCTGCACCAAGAAGAGCACGCGCAGACATTTTTTAATGAAATGTCTTCGAAGAAACAAACAGTCTGCAGACCTCAATGTTTGTGCGTGGTCTGCACGACACAGACATAAGAGGTCAGGAAGAGGTTTTTCAAAAAAACAAACACCACCTTTGTAGATAGCTGATCTCCTTTCGCATGGCTATGCAATCCTCGGTCAAGTGACCGAAATCTTCATGGTAGGCACACCACTTAGACTTGTCTTTCCAGGATGTGGGTTTTTCGGTTTTCCTGGGCCACCTTGCTTTGTCTCCTAGATCTTGCATGGCATTGATCACACCTGCAACATCAGTTCTAAAACAAAACTCATTAAAAGTAGGATACTCTTCTTCCTCCTCTTCTCCCTGGTCGACCCTGTTGACCCGAGAGTTGTCGGATCTAGAGTAAGGCTTGGGCCTCTAAGACCTAGGATGCGTCGAGTCTGAATTCCTGTTAGAGGTCCCGTATCCTGGGGAAGCTTCAACTTTCTCTTGGATTTTTTGGTCCTCTTCTAGTATGATGAAATGTAGTGCCATGTGCCTGACTTCATCTAACTTCTGGCAAGGGCTCATCACCAGATCTTGGTAGAAGGGAGAGTCTTTCTTCAGGCCCATCTTAAACGCCTGAACCGCTGTGGCCATATCCATGTGGGGGATATCCAGGGCCTCTCTATCAAATATGCTCATATAATTTCTGAGAGACTCGGTTGCATCCTGGGTTACCCTGTATAGATCACTCGCCAGCTTTTCAAAACTGCGACTACAAGAAAATTGGTTGTTAAATAAGTTAATCAAATGTGAAAAGGAGGTAATGGAGAAAGGTGGGACGCTGAGGAGACATTTCAGAGCTGATCTAGTAAGTGTGGATCCAAACCCTTTACATAGACATGTTTCTTTGATATCAGGAGGCATATAAATCACTTCCATTCTTTCCATGTATAGTGCTACATGCTCCTCAGGGTCCATTGTGTCGTCATAGAGTTTCATGTTAGGTGTCTAGAATCTTTTTGGGATCTCCACATCACCTATGCGGGTGCAAACCGAGAAATTTTGTGACTCGAGGGTGTCACCTCTGGAATGGGTTGAACCACCGTGGGCACACTCGAGATAATTTCCTTCAATTTCTGGAGTTCTTTGGCCACTACTGGGCTAACACCTGCATCCTGCACAGATCCGTTTGTATTAATTGAATTTCTCAGGATGTTACCGACATCCTAGGGAGCGGTGCCCCTAGGATTCACAGTTGAGTCTCTGAGAGTGGACATCCTGGGCATATTAGCCAGGGCTAACGCTGTGACCCCTTGGTCCACTTGGATTATATCCCCAGGTAGGTTAGAACTGCTTCTGGGGGTGTTGAAGTTCAGCATTGTGGGACGAACGGGAGACACCGGAGTCCGATCTCTGTCAGCTATCTCTGATCTCAATCTGTCCACTTCACCCATCACGTCCTGGCTCACCTTTTGTTGTTGCTCCTTGTAATGCAATATTTTTGCAAACATGGTGAGGAATTCGTCATTAGAGACCATCACTGGAGTATCCACACCACGTCCAGATCCCATGACACCATAGCTGATTGGTTGGTCGGTGTTGCGATTCACGGTATTTGCTAATGATGTGCTGAACCGTGGTGGTGGTGGAGGAAGGACAGTGCTAGCTGCTGATGAGGTACTCGTAGGAGTATATGTATTCGAGGAATTCGATTGTGTCGCCATTTTTTTGATAAGTTTAGAACAAATCTAAGAAGAGATTGAAAGAAAATTGACACCAGTTGCCCCACGATGGGCGCCAAATTGTTTTGGCTAAATATTACAAATCAAATTAGGTAACCAAATTCGTTTGTGAGGTATGGTGCCTAGGATGTAAAGTTCATTAAATAAATTAAAACAGTTTGAATTCAGGGAATGAATCGATTAAATGCAAGCACAAATAGCGAATTCCTAGGATGCAAGCAAGAACACAAGGATTTTTTAGGGGTAATAGCCCTTAACCCCTGGATATCTCCAAGAGCCGCCGACACAAAAAAACCCTTGGAAACGATAACACACGTTGCCCATTTATTTCACCAAAATGTATCGAGTACAATAGTTTGCGGTTGTTGCTAAGTGAGTAAGTGTGAATACAAGTGATCGTAAGTGCTAAAAATGAAACCTATGTCGCGTTTAAATACATAGATTTGTCTAACTAACATTCCGAGATTCTAGGGATCTTCCTCCCAACGGCTTATGACCGTTATTGATTGAGTTTAACGGTGAGTCTTCATTTCCACACGTATTCCAGCTTTTGACTAAGTCCTCATGACTGTTATTCAACCTTCTGTACCTAACTGTAGATCAAACAAAGTCAAAAAAATTGTTAGGGATTCTCGAATCCACTGATGCAGATACCTTCGGCGCATGCGAATCATGCTTATCTGGTAAACTGACCAAATCACCCTTCACCCATGTTGGTGAACGGGTCAATGGTCTGTTAGACTTATACATACTGATGTATGTGGACCTTTTCGGACCGAAACAAGAAATCGTGAACGCTACTTCGTATATTTCATAGATGACTATAGCATATATGCTTATGTCTATCTGATGAAACATAGGCATGAAACTTTTGAGAAGTTCAAAGAGTTTCAAAAGGAAGTAGAAAATCAACTAAATCGGACTATTAAGATACTTTGATCGGATAGAGGTGGTGAGTATCTTGGCAATGAATTCCTCAATCATCTTAAGGATTGTGGAATTATTTCACAACCCACTCCTCCTGGTACGCCACAGTTGAATGGTGTTAGTGAAAGGAGGAATCGAACCTTGTTAGACATGGTTCGATCGATGATGTGTAGGACAACCTTGTCCCACTCCTTTTGGGGTTATGCTCTCTTGACCGCCGCTCGCCTCATAAATCTGGCACCGACCAAGAAAGTGGATAAGACCCCATATGAGATATGGCATAATTCTTCTCCTAATCTTTCTTACCTTAGGGTATGGGGATGCGAAGCTTATGTCACTAGTGAATCTGACAACAAGCTTGATACTCAAGGTGAAAAGGTCATTTTCATCGGATACTATTGTAATACTGGCTATTACTTTTACCATCCTGATGGAAACCATGTTTCTATCAAAAGGAAGCGTAAGTTCCTTGAGAAAGAGTTTCTCAATAGAGGAACAAATAGCGATCCAATGGATCTCGAAGAAATTCGAGAAACACAAAACCCTGAGACGGTCGTTGGGTCTGACCGACAAATGGTTGTCGCACCATCAGACCAAAACACAAGCGTTCGCAGGAGCGAAAGGAAACGAAGTGAACCTGATAGATACCTCTGGAATCTAAAAGCTTCCGATGTTCTGTTAGTAGCTGACTCAGATGATGAACCTACTAATTACAAAGCTGCTGTGTCAGATCCTGAATCTGACAAATGGCTTGATGCCATGAACGCCGAGATGCAATCCATGCGTGATAATCAAGTATGGGACTTGATTGAGCTACCCCCCGGTTCTCGGGCAGTAGGGAGCAAGTGGATCTTTAAAAGAAAAACTGACATGCATGGAAAGGTGCAAACCTATAAGGCACGGCTTGTTACGAAAGGTTTCACTCAAACCCAAGGGATTGACTATGAAGAAACCTTCTCGCCCGTGGCCATGATCAAATCGATCAGGATATTGCTTGCCATGGCCGCATACCATGACTATGAGATATGGCAAATGGATGTCAAAACCGCTTTCCTGAACGGACAACTCACTGAGGATGTCTACATGGTTCAGCCTGATGGTTTTGTCGATCCTAAATATCCAAATAGGGTTTGCAAGCTGAATAAGTTCATCTATGGACTTAAACAAGCATCTCGAAGGTGGAATATTCGCTTTGACCAGAAAGTCAATGAGTTTGGCTTTGCTCAAAACGAAGATGAACCGTGTGTTTACAGAAACGCATGTGGGAGCGCTATATCATTCCTCATATTGTATGTGGATGATATACTGATCATAGGAAACAACATCCCCATACTTAACGAGGTTAAAGTATGGCTATCATCTTGTTTCGCTATGAAGGATCTTGGGGAGGCCGCTTATATTCTGGGAATTAAGATTCACAGAGATCGATCAAAGCGGCTTCTAGGTCTCAGTCAAAGTACATACATTGACAAGATTATAGCACGGTTCAACATGAGTAACTCCAAGAAAGGATCGTCCCTATGACAAAGGGTACTATCTTGAACAAATCTCAATCTCCTCAAACGGAGAAGGAGATCAACCAAATGGCTTTGATCCCATTTGCTTCTGCTATAGGCTCAATTATGTATTTCATGCTCTGCACTCAACCGGATGTCTCGTTTGCATTGAGCCTGACAAGTCAATACCAACAGAGTCCCGATCTAGCTCACTAGACTGCTGTAAAGAACATCCTGAAATACCTGAGAAACACAAGTGAGATATTTCTGGTATATGGAGGAACTGATGAGCTCACTGTAAAGTGTTACACCGACGCTAATTTTCAGACTGACCGAGATGACTCTCGCTCGCAGTCCGGATACGTATTCACCCTCAATGGAGGTGATGTTTCGTGGTGTAGCACCAAACAGTCAGTGGTAGCTGATTCTACTACTGAATCTGAATACATGGCCGCCTCAGAAGCTGCCAAGGAAGAAGTGTGGATGAAGAAGTTCATCACAGATCTCGATGTGGTTCCAAGCATCAAGCAACCAATCGAGATGATGTGCGATAACACAGACGCTATTGCTCAAGCCAAAGAGCCAAGGTCTCATAAAAAGACCAACACATTCTGAGGAAATTTCACTATATAAGAGAAGTAGTTGAAAGAAATGAAATAAAGATATGCAAAGTAAACACAGATCAAAACTTTGTTGATCCCTTTACAAAGCCCATGACTCACGAGACTCATGATCGTCACAGAAGCGATAGGGCTTAGATTAGCTAAAGACATGTTTTGATTTAGTATTTGGGTGTACGAACATATAACAGTTATCAATACTATTCATATTCCATAGGTAAATGCAATATGTAATTTCATAACTGTGTTCGATGTTAATACGTTTAATCATCCCTGAACAATCGTTGATATTGCTCTAGATATCCGTAGTCGATTAGAGACGTGGGAACGACTCTAAATCAAGACTATTCTGATTTTGAACCTTAAAGGGATTTAACGTTTAAAGTCACAGACCTCATTAGAGAATGACGTTGGACGTAACTCGCATCAAGCAATTCAATCATGGAAGCTTTGATTGCTTGATTATTGGTATGCTCTAATGTTTCATTAGACCTGAGACGTATACTGGAACTCTCGTTACTGCAGACTGTTCTTTGATTGTAGTCTCTCGATGCCGCGTAACTGCCATCAATAGGGCTGCTTTTGGGAATGGATCTAAAGTTCAGTGGGAGTTGTATGCCTCAAGACGGGATTTCGTACTATTGCTTCGGCAATAGATAGACATAAAGGCGCCCTCGTTGATTCCAAGTGTGAAGTGTGAGGCCTCACCTAAACTTACTGTGTGTTTGATTGGTACACTTCGAATCGGATAACGAGAATGTAGTCGATGAATCAATTACATGAGAGTCCATGTCTCATTATTCATCTATGTCTAGAACAGAAAGGAACATATGACAACGGTTACCATAAGTCCTCATCTGCTTGCTTTACAATCAGATATACTTTGGTTGTCGACTTAAAGTGTCGAAACTGGTTGGTGTAACCATGAATAGCTAGAGTGCCTCTGACTACAACGCTACAGTGTCGCGATCAGTCCAAGTGGGAGATTGTTGGATATTTGATGTCTTGACCCGACATTTAACGTAACCGACACGGTTTCGACCCGAAAGAGTTACACCGGAGTCAACGAACTAATAATTAATTAATTGTTAATTAATTAAAATCAAACGGTTTATTTAAATAAATAATAGTTATTAATTTAATTAAAAGTAATGAAACAATAATTGTCGTAAAATGTTTACGAGAATTGTCGACGAATGATTATCTAGTCGTTACCGGTTAACGGACTAGTAAATCTATTGGGTTTAGAAGCTTGGGTCGCGTCATGGGCTTAGGTTAAACCAAGGGGCCCATCGCGACATGCATTATATAAGGAGGAGGAGGGGCAAACCCTAGTTTGCGGTTTTGGCCTCCTCCTCCCTCCTCACTTGCGACGCCACCCTCCCCTTCCTCTCTCTCTCGATCGGCGCAACACCACCACCATCCTCCGTCGCTTTTCCCGACCAACATGATGGTGAAGCGAGATCCGCGTTTAGTTGTTGCCGCCTTGAAGCTCGAGACCACCGCCGCCGCCGAGAGATCCGCTTCCGCCGTCGCCGCCGACTTGTTTGGCGAGGACCACCGCGAGGTGGTTCTCACTTTACCCGCGCCACCGAGGCCGTTTTTCGAGCCATCGAGTACCGCCACCATCGAATCCGGTGAAGCCCTAAGTGGCTGGCGCCACTATATGCCGCCTCCGTTACGCCACTACCTTCGTCGCCTCCACGTGTGAAGGACGAAATCGCCGTTGGATCGATTTCGTCTTTGCGCACGGCGGAAACCCTAGATTCGGATGTTATGTTTGGTGACATGGTTTCGTTACCGCCACCATCGCCGGTTCATAAGATGAACGCGGTCATGGTGCCTCAGGCCCCGTCTTCACAATCGGTTGAAGATTTGACTCGCCGGTTCGAGTCGGGCGTTACCGTTTGCCCTAGCGCCAGTTCGTCAAACCCCGGTGTCTCGAACGGTTGTTCGGACTCCGCCAAGGTATATCTAAACTGTTTAGATATTTAAATTAATTTATTTAATTTATTTCAGTATTTACGCGTACACGGTGATCAGATCCTATCTACAGCTTTTACTTTATTCGCGTTGTAAAACTTATTTTTCGCTGCGCAATTAATCTGATTAATTGACCCGTTAATTTATTTAATAAAAATTAAAAATGGGCAACCCAGATACCCACTGTAAAACCCAACAACTAAGATGTTCAATCAACCACTTATAAAGAGGAGTCTCTAACGTCTCATCTAAGGGAAGCAAGTCCTCCACCGCCTCACAACCTTTCTGAAAAACCATCTCCCCCATAATCACTCCGGCTCTCACAAAGAAATAGCAATTCTTCTAATCCTTATTGTCAGAGCATAATCCTATGCTACAGAGTGTCTTGTGTGTTGTATCTAAGTGAGAGCATGTTTGTGAGTCTTAGGGTCAACGAACCACGGTCCTAACCAATGGTTCGTAGCCAGTGAATGAACCATTGGTTCGCTAGTTGGTTCGTTGGACAGCATGCACAACACTATAAATAGGTTGAGTTTTCTCAAACTGTTAGAATATGAGTCATTTGTTATTCTGTGTGTGTGTGTGTTCTACAGTAAGAAACCAGGGCTTACTTCTTGTAATCTTCAAGTGATTCCCGGGATCCTATCGTCCAACTAACTTGACCGTTAGAGCTTTCTTCGTCCACTTGGTCCACGTTCTTCTTTAGCTGGAGCTTGAATCTCGGAGGTAGTTAATGACTCAGCGGTACCTGGGTCAAATAAACACGTGGCAATTATAAGGGTTAGTCGAATAAAATAAATCAAGATACCTGGACGAGTGGGATTCCCAAACTGTAGTAGGATTCCTAAATTATCTGAGCTTCCTGTAGCATCCTAAAATATACACCCTCAACAGCTATCGCCTCTGAATATTTTTTTTAAATCAGTTATAGTGTTTCTAGAAAGTTAAACTTTTAAACACTTATGAAATGCTAAAATTATTGTTCTAATCAAGTTATATTGTTTCTAGAAAGTTAAACTTAATATACTAATTCTAATTTCCTTTTATATTTGTTTAGAAAGTTTTCGCATTATTCAATTAAATAATTATGAAAATACGAATTTCTTTCTTTTAACATAAAAAATTAATTATGCTTATTAATTATCAAACTTAGTATTTCATTTAATTTCAATATTTAACGAACTAGATTTTATAATGTTAGATTTGTATAGGTCGTGGTTCTATCTTTTGATTATATAAATTTCTAAAATTTATATTTAAATTTCGTAACGCTTATTTTTACAGCAATGACTTCCAAATAGACTCTCTCAACGAGTTCATTTCTATGTTTTAATATTTAGAACGTAGCCGTCATGTCACAACACATTGTGTCAAAGTATTGAACCTAAAACTTTAAGGGTCTGTTTGGTATGAGGTAATGGAATAGAAGAGGGAATGAAATGGACAAGAGAATGGAATGAACGATGGAATGAAATGAATCATTCCATTCCATTGTCTTGTTTGGTTAACCTATGATAATGAAATAAATTATTATATCGTGTTGTTTGAAAGGTAGTAAAAGCGAGGAAAATATAATTTTACCGATATTTTCATTTGTGATGTGTATATGAAAAAGATGTTATTATTTTAAATTTTTTATTATTTAATTATTCATTATTATTTATTTATTTTATTATTTTATAAAACGTGAATTATTTATTATTATTATTATTTTTATTTTTTAACGCTTACTTATTTTATTTTTATTATCTTTTAAATTTTTAATTTTAAAAATATAATAATTTATTATATTTATTAACTTTTTTATATTGTTAAAATTATTTTTTTTAGTTATTTTATAATTTTATAATTATTTATTATTTTATTCATTTATTTTATATTTTTATTCTTTTTTATATTTTTTATTATTTTTAAAATTATGTAATTATTTTATTTATTTAATTATTTTTAGTTAATTATTTATAATTAATTATTTATTTAACTATTTTATTATTTATATTATTAATTTTTTTTTGTAATTTTATTTATTTTTAATTCTTTTATATTTTTTCTTTATTTTTTTAATTTCTCTTTTACTTTCATTTTTTTAAGAAAAAAAACATACTGAATAAAAAATATTCATTACATTTCTTGAAGGAATGAAAAAAAATCAGGGGGTGTGGATGGAATGAATTAGAGGGAATGGAATGGAAGTGAGAATGAGTGATTCCATTCCCTTCGCCAACCAAACATGTTTTTTTGTATTACCTTTCAATGGATCATTCCATTCCCTCTTTCATTACCTCATACCAAACGCTACCTAAGGTTATAAAAAACGACTACATCCATCACACAATTAACTCCTTTGCTAGCTAACCATGTTGTGTTTATATGGGAAGAAAAAGAAAAAGAGAAAAACGAGAAACCAAGAAAAGAAAAATCTGGCAGCCACCGACAATATTCATTCATACAAGTTGTATTTATGAATGAATGCTGATAAAACTGGACGACTTATTTATACAGAGAATGAATTGATGTTTAATTACACACCAATGCCACTTGTATCCTCCTGACTTCCCCTTCGTGAACTCCTCTTTGTAGCAACTAAACAGTGATCGTTATCTTCTTCATCGATATCCATCGATTCAACCTCCCCCCCTTTAAAAACCGGATGAATATACGCGTCTTTTAAATACGCTTTCAGATCCAATTGCGGTTCCGTTGCCCTTTCCAGGGTATCTTTGATCATTGCATCCTGTAATGGGAATTTCCTGAATGCAGATTCAAACCGGTTCTTGCAAAACCTATGGAACCAGAAGGTTAAGATCGGGAGTGCGAGTAGCAAAGGTGTTGAATTTGCTGCCTCTTTAGTGCTCAGCAATCCTAACAATGTAAACTGTGAAATTATCAAACCGATTAGAATACGTCGATGAACATCTGGCCAGAATGAGGCTGCACTCTCATACTTCTGGTTGTATACATTGATCACCTAACACATAATCATAAACAAAACAAAAAAACAGTCACAATTTAAAGAAAAAAAAATCTTTGAATAATATAAGTATGAGCTAAATTTCTTGTTTTGAGATAAAATACTACCCAAACTGACCCGTGTAATCAAATGGGCACCTACCTGATGACGGAAAACCAGATAGGCGAAAGCAAAGAAGACGATTATGAAAGGGAGAAGTATAGGAGTGACTGTAGAGTACACAAGTCCGAGCAAGAAGTACAACTGTAAACGAGGCTCAGTTATGGGCCAAAGCAGTGAACCAGGGTCCATTGCCTCATCTCTGTCCTTTTCAGTTTTCACCAAGAAAATGTTCTTCAAGTGATAGATAACTAATGGGACCACTCTCAAAATCTCTGCAGCAACACCAGCCCAACCATCAACCATAATGTATGTAATGAAAAACGTTGCTTTCATTGGAATCGACACACCAACGGTTTCTGGAATCCTGAAATCAAGTAGCAAAATGATGTCCAAACATGAACAACTTAATTGAGTGGGTCGCTCCCCAAACTGTCATTTGAATGTTGTCAACATCCTTAAACTTCTTTATTTTCAAACAAACTATATATATATATATATATATATACATACATATATATAGGGTAAGTATCCTGCGAAAACTCTTTTTTTTTTTTTGCGAAAACATAAAAACTAACACTAAAACCTTCATAACTTTTACATACGTTAATATTTTTCTATAAAACTTGCACCAAAAATCTTAAAATTCTATTGTCTTTGATTCTGGAAAAGAAAATGATATTTCAAATTTTTTTTTATTAGTGCACATGTGCACCATTTTCATTAGTACTACACAAGAGAATTGTCATGCGAAAAAAATTTGTTTAGCTTAAAAACATTTAAAAAAACACTAAAATATTTATAGAACTAATGATAATTCTACATATGCCTTATAACTATTTGTTACAGTGCACATGTGTAGCTTAAAATTAAAAAAAAAAAAAAACGTTAAATCTATTTTCATAGTTAAAGATAACACAATTATAAGATTTATGGTGCAATTTCTTTTTTAAAATATTAATGTATACGACACATATAATGTGTTCATGTGCACTAATAAAAAACCACGAAAAGCTAACAAAATTATAATGTATTTGGTGCGATTTTTCTAAAAAAAATATTAACGTGTACTATATGTATGAGTTTTATTATTAGTGCACATGTGCACTCATGTGCACTAATAAAAAACGACGAGACGTTAAAGTTTTTTTTTTAATTTTTTTCCAGATTTAAAGAACTCATAATTCTAAGGTTTTTGGTGCAATTTTTTTTAAAAAAATATGAACGTATGAAAACGTTATAGGTGTTTTAGTATTAGTTTTTAGGTTTTCGCAAAAAAGATGTGGTTTTTACATAATCCTTACCCTATATATATATATATATATATATATATATATAGGTAAAAGATCCATGTAGACCTCTTATTTTTTGTAGACCCCGTAGACCCCTTATAAAACTCAATATAACTCAATGAAACTCATTAAAACTCACTAAAAATAAAACTCAGTTTTGTTAATTTAGTTTTTTTTATTTGCGATAAGCTTTTAAGAACAAAAAAAGACAATTAAAAAAAAAGAAAAACGAAAAACATTAAAAATTGAACATTTTAAGACAATGAGTTTTAAAAATCAATGAGTTTAAAACTCAATAAACTCAATAAAACTCAGTGTTGCGTTTAAAACTCATTATTTTAAAACTCATTCTCTTAAAATGTTCGATTTTTAATGTTTTTTGTTTTTTTTTAATTTATTTATTTATTTATTTGGTTCTTAAAAACTTATCGTAATAAAAAAACCAAATTTACAACACTGAGTTTTATTTTTATTGAGTTTTATAGGGGTCTACGGGGTCTACAAAATTTAAGGGGTCTACACGGAACCCTTCCCTATATATATATATATATAGGGAGAGGATCATTTGAGAACCAATTGGGTTTGAGAACTAAAAAGAACTAATCTCAGCCACTAGTTTATATATATGGAAAACCCTCCCATGAATTATAGTGGTCCCCACCTGAAATTAGTGGTGAAGATTTAGTTCTCAAAAGTTCTCAAAATAAAAAGTTCTCATTTGAACCTAACCCTATATATATATATATATATATATATATATATATATATAGGGTTAAGTTCAATGGAAAACTAAGTTTTAGTTGGAAAACTGGAAAACCAAAGGAAAAATATATTAAATGAAGGCTATTTAGGTCATTTTGGTGCTCCTTTTTTTTTCTTTTTTAAATTTCCGTGTCTATCCAACTAATTTCCACCTTACGACCTTAAAAAAAATAAAAAAAACTAAAAAAAAACTAAAAAAAAACTAAAAAAAAAAACGTTCTTTTTTTATGGGTTCGTCCGACTATGTTGCATATATGCAATATTGTATGTTTTTTATATTGCATATATGCAACATATGAAACATACAATGTTGCATATATGCAACATACTATTTTGCATATATGCAACATGTGAAACATACAATGTTGCATATATGCAACATACTATTTTGCATATATGCAACGTATGCAACATACTATGTTGCATATATGCAACATAGTCGGATGGACAAGATGAACAAAAAAAAACGTTTTTTTCTCTTTTTTTTTTGTTTTTTTGTCTTTTTTTTTCTTTTTTTGTTTGTTTTTTAAAAAGTTATCATGTGGATATATGTGAAACCAAAAAAAAAAAAAAAAAAAAATTGTCAAATTACCCAAATAGCCTTCATTTAATATAACTTTCCTTTGGTTTTCCAGTTTTCCAAATAATAGTAGTTTTCCAAGGAACCTTACCCTATATATATATATATATATATATATATATATATATAGGGTTAGGTTCAAATGAGAACTTTTTATTTTGAGAACTTTTGAGAACTAAATCTCAACCACAAATTTCAGGGGGGACCACTACAATTCATGGGAGGGGGGATACATGTAAATAAACTTGTGGCTCAAATTAGTTCTTTTTAGTTCTCAAATCAAATTGGTTCTCAAATGATCCTCTCCCTATATATATATATATATATATATATATATATATATATATATATATATATATGGTTAGGTTCAAATGAGAACTTTTTATTTTGAGAACTTTTGAGAACTAAATCTCCACCACTAATTTCAGGTATGGACCACTATAATTCATGGGGGGGGTTTTCATATATATAAACTAGTGGCTAAGATTAGTTCTTTTTAGTTCTCAAACCCAATTGGTTCTCAAATGATCCTCTCCCTATATATATATATATATATATATATATATATATATATATATAGGGTTAGGTTCAAATGAGAACTTTTTATTTTGAGAACTTTTGAGAACTAAATCTCAACCACAAAGTTCAGGGGGGGACCACTACAATTCATGGGAGGGGGATACATGTAATAAACATGTGGCTCAAATTAGTTCTTTTTAGTTCTCAAATCAAATTGGTTCTCAAATGATCCTCTCCCTATATATATATATATATATATATATATATATATATATATATGTATGGGTTAAGATCCTGCGAAAACACATTTTTTTGTGAAAACTGCGAAAACACATATTAAAACCCATGTAACTTTTTCATACGTTAACGATTTTTCATAAAATTTGCGCCAAAAGTCTTAAATTACGTTATCTTTAATTCTGTAGCAAAATATATATAAAAAAAAAAACTTAACGTTTTTTTTTTTCGTGTGATGCACATGTGCATCATATAATTAAAAATAGTTACAAAATGTTAATTTTTTTCTTTAAATCTATAGATAACACAACTATAAGATTCAGGGTGCAATTTTTTTTAAACCTATTAATATATATCACATGTATGGGGTTTTTTTTTGTATGATGCACATGTGCATCATTCAATAAAAACGCAAAAAAAATGATGAAAATATATGACATATGGTGCGACTAAGAAATAAAAAATATTAACTCATACTAAAAGTATGAGTTTTTTTTTGTGATGCACATGTGCACCACACAAAAAAAAATTAAAAATTAAAAAAATCGTTAATTTTTTAAAAACTTTTACAGTATTAAAGATAACATAATTTTAAGACTTTTGGTGCAAATTTTTTAAAAAATATGAATGTATGAAAAAGTTATGTAGGTATTAAGATTTGTTTACGCAGTTCTCCTAAAAAAATGGTGTTTTCACAGGATCCTTCCCCTATATATATATATATATATATAGGGAGAGGATCATTTGATAACTAATTTGATTTGAGAACTAAAAATAACTAATTTGAGCCACAAGTTTATTTACATGTATCCCCTCTCCCATGAATTGTAGTGGCCCCCCTTTAAATTTGTGGTTGAGATTTAGTTCTCAAAAGTTCTCATTTGAACCTAACCCTATATATATATATATATATATATATAGGGAGAGGATCATTTGAGGACTAATTGGTTATGAGAACTTTTGAGAACCATTATGAGTCACTAGTTTATATATATGGAACCCCCCCCCCCCCCCCATGAATTATAGTGGTCCCCGCTTGAAATTAGTGGTTGAGATTTGGTTCTCAAAAGTTCTCAAAACAAAAAGTTCTCATTTGAACCTAACCATATATATATATTAGTCCGATAATCCCATTTTGTCAAATAATATTTAATGCTTTAATAATTTGTAAAATTCCAAAATGAGTCAACCCGTCAATCCGGTCTGACCCAACCTGTTATAAGAATTACACTACAAAAAGAGTTGTGAAAACTGAAAAAGGTAACAGCATACTCGGATGGTGACTGTTTCAAGAACTCTTTAAGTTGCTGAAGAGCAGTTCCTGTAATGATGCTTCCAAAAAACACGTTCACAAGCAAAAAAAGATGATATTTTCCAGCAGATCTTGCTTCCAAAGCCGAGACTGCAACATATCCTTCTATTTTAGACATTTCCATCAAAATCATTGGAAGAACAAGGAGAAAGATCTTCAACACAATTCCAGGAAGAAACCCTTGAATGAAAGACTTGACGGATCCTCTGCATTATGATCAAGAATTCAAGATTCACAAAAAAAAAAAAAAAAAAAAAAAAGTTTTTAACTTGATAAAGATGGTTTGGATTTATGAAATATTTACTTGTTGATGAGGGGTTTCAAGAAGGGAAGAACTTTGCCAATTGATTCGATATTGGCTAAAGTTTGAACAATGGCAATTGGAACCATGAAACAGAATGTAAGACCAAATAGAGCACCAGCCATGACCAACTTTCGCAAATTGAGTTCCACAAATGGTATGGCTAAGTTGTTCCAGTAAACATCGCGTGGTTCAGGAGCCCACTCTGTGAGCCAACGAGTCGGGTTCTTTGTTTGTTGTGTTTGAGCACAAACGGCCGCACCCCATCGTGATCTAAATGAAACAAATGCAGCTGGGACTACGGCTTTTGCGTCACCAATCACCCGCTCTCGTTCTGCTACTTCCTGGTTTACAAAATCATTTGATTTAAAAACTAAAAACAGTTAAAGGTGACAAAATGAGCGTTCAATGTGGCTTGGTCACAACATGTCACTTTTCAATACTTGTAGGGCCGGGGGTTGATTACATAATAATATTGATGCAGAAACTGTTATAGATTGCAAAATGAGTGGGTCATATGGGCTAGGTAACAAGTCAAAATGAGTAAAACCTGGTTCGCTTAGCACCCCAACGCCTTTTTGTCGTTTTCTCCAAATTTTATTAATAACTGTTGTATTGCATAACATTACATATTTATGCTGTTAAACTAATAATCTATTTATCGATTAAAGCTATTACGGATCTTAAGTTGTTCCATACACTTTTGGAAACTTTTAACCTGTTCAAACCAATTATGGGGAATTTTTTTTTTTACCGGATGAAGAGTAACTATAGCCAAGATCAACACATGTTTAGGTGCATGGATTGAAATTCTCACATCTGGTGCATGCTACACAATCAAATTATAATGCAAAAAAAAAAAAAAGGAATCTGTAAATATTTAATGATACACACTCACTTCTTTGCTCAATTTCTCGATTTCTTCAGTATAGTAATCAATTGCATCGGTATCCTCTCCCCAAAGACCCCAAAAACCTGTCTATACAGACAACTAAACATGAAATTATAAACTTCAAAAGTTATAAACAAACAAAAATAGAGAACTAAAGAATGTTAAGACACAAACCTTTGTGGTGGGCCTTTTATTGGGTTTTCTCTCATGCTTATTGGTGTAGTAAATAAGCCGATTTTGTAGATCCTTTTTCTGATCCACCATTTTCGCAAGCTTGTTTGCATTGTATACCACCTAAGATTCAAGAAATAAATAAATATTATATATATATATATATATATATATATATATATATATATATATAAGGGTTAGGTTCAAATGAGAACTTTTTATTTTGAGACTTTTTGAGAACTAAATCTCAACCACAAATTTCAGGGGGGGACCACTACAATTCATGGGAGGGGGGATACATGTAATAAACATGTGGCTCAAATTAGTTCTTTTTGGTTCTCAAATTAAATTGGTTCTCAAATGATCCCCTCCCTATATATATATATATATATATATATATATATATATATATATATATAGTGAAAGGGTAAAATGGAAACCCTCTTGAGTTGAGGAAACCGTGGAAACTATTCAAAAACGGGGTAAAAAAATGTTTTTTTTTTCCTCAATTTTTTCATGGTGTTTCTTTAAGTTATAGGCACCCTTAAATGGAAAAAAATAAAAAAAGATCTTCTAGATTTGTTTCAAAAAAAAAGTAACATATGTTACTTTTCTGTTTTTTACAGGTACACACGAAAGTAACATATGTAACATTTACTTTTTTGATATATTTTTTTTTAAAAAGTACTAAGCGTTTTTTTGATTTTTTTTTTCATTTAAGAGTAGTCTATAACATAAAGAACCACCATAATTAAATTGGGAGAAAAAAAATAAATTTTTACCCAATTTTTGAAGAGGTTCCACGGTTTCCTTCACTCAAAGGGGTTTCCATTTTAACCTTCCCCTATATATATATATATATATATATATATATATATATATATATATATAAATCTACATACAAATTTAGATGAATGTTTCAAGATAGATAAAACTGAAATTAGTAGTAACTTGCATTCAATTCATTATGAATACCATTACTGAAATCATCAAGCTTTTAAATAACATAAAACATAATTTAACATTTAATTAAAAAACAATAAAAAATAATTTTACTTTCAAAGAACAATTATAGAAAAACTATCCAGCTTTTGAAACAAACCTTATGTAGAAAATATTGATCAGGGTGATTAACACGGAAGAAATGGTCAACATACTCACTAACAGATTCATCAGGGTCCGACGGGACATTTCTCACAAGAACCTATACAAGAAATAGAATAAGCAAAACCCTGTTATTATTGTTTAAGAAGCATATATGAAACCACTTGAAACTTACAGTAAACTGATCTGGACGACGCTTTTGAGAAGCAAGAAAATGTAGTCTCATGTCAGTTACAATTTTGTATTCCTTATATAGAACATAGCATGTCCAAAATGTGAAGAGATATGCCATTACTATATGTGCAATTAACCTGATAAAGATAGCATCAATGTTTCAAATGCATGCTAAGTGATAAGAATCTAAAGCAAGATTGTGTGGAAAACATTAACAAAACAATGTGTGTTGATGGTTTCAACTTACTTTCAAGAGACAAGTCACATTCCCAAAGACACCCTAATAAACATTTCTGTATTTTCTAAATGAAATTAAACATGTTGTCATCCAAAATCCTAGCCCCCAAATGATAAGAAATCAAGAATCCATTACATGGAAACACTCCCAGTTTCTAATCCAGAAACAATAATCAAATTATCGTAAACTTAATTTAATCTGATTGCTGCTCCTATCCAGTTTCCCTAGCGCATAAATGATTTCCAATTTTCTGATTCTGGAAAATTAGGCATTTGCTTGTTCTAATCAACTTTTTACGCCTATAATAGACTTGAGATACTTAACCCCCTACCCCCCCCCCCCCCCTCCCCTTCTTCCTCCAGTTTTTGTTGGTTATGAAGAAGTTAACAAATTGCAGGTTAAATTATAAACTAAAGAATTTGCACCCTCCAAAAAGAAAAAAAGAAAAAATCTGTAAGTAATTGAGACATGGGCCAATTGCATAAAAGGTAACTTTTTTTTCCATTTTTGTAACATGATCTCTCTTCTAACAAAGGTACAAACTTTCAAAAAGAGTCCAACTTTGGGTAATTAGTATACTTGTCACGAATTAGTAGTAAATTATACATAGATTGGGAAATGATCCGTGTTTGCAACACACCTAAACCTAGAAATAAGTGATGATACTTAAGCTGAAAGTTTCAGACCTTTTTGATGCAGGCGGGACATTGGATATAGAAAACTTGTCTATCTCACCGAATGTTAAGTCTTTCATACTAAGGCTCATTGTCTTGAAATTTCCGCCTGTATAATTGACAGGTAACAGCACACCAAAAGCAAGTAGAGCGATAGGAACAAATATTTTCAAGCTGCATTGAATTATTAAGTGAAAACAACCAATGAAAATTCAATACAGTCAGTTTAGAATAAATGGACAACAGGCGTAAAGAGGTCAAGAAAATACTAACCCCAGAAGATAGATTCGAATGTACACGGCTGAATCAAGACCAGCATGATCTATAAGCTCAAGTTGTGGCATTCTTAAAGCCGCAGGCACCCAATTCAAGAATCTTAGATACATTCTGACATCTAAATTGACAAATTTCTTTACATAAGGTCCCGAAGTGCTTGGATTTTCCCGTATGCCTTTAAGATACCATTTTGGGAAGTAAACCCGATCATTCATGGGTTGAAGACGTAAGATTGCAAATGCCACAAGAAATAGTAATGCAGATAGACTGTTAATGGCAGCAGAAACGGTAATATCCGAAATAGTAGCCATTTTTCCTTCTTCAAGACCAAATGCTACCTATTATATTAACCGACAGACAGGTAAGGCGTGAAATTTGGTCATTTTCCTATGATAGTACTAGCAGTTTGTTTACAAACTAGACTTGCTTAAATGGCAGATAGAAGCATAAAGTATTCTAGAGTAGCTCTCTCTAAACAACTTATTTGTGGTTTTGTTTGGTTGGTACTAACAGCCAATCTCAAAGCTCAAACCTTAATCATATCTCTTGAGCAACAAGTTATAAACCATCATACAAATGACTTTCTTTTCTGGTTGTTTTCTACAGAAAGATGTAAGAAAACAGTTTGCAATAATGAAAGGTTTTGAACAAATACAAAAATCAAGTAGAGTGATTATTCTGAATCTTTATTTCCAAAATGATACATCCTTAGCAAGGTGAAGTTTTCTTTTGGCATTAATTTTATGAGGGTGATTGTTGGTATGCAATGAAAAACAGTTAGTTTAGAATTTCTTTACAAACAGGCCCATAAGCAAAGATGATCGATCATATTCTTGTTTCCTTCATACAAGTGAGAAATCAAAGGAAAATATCAAGAAGATGAAAAAGCTCAAATTGATGAATTTGTTCTCTATGAGTAATGATTATACTCTGAAAAAGACCTAACTGAAAGCACATTCTTCAAAGGATACAACAATCACTGTTGGTTTCTTGTAAAAGATTTTACTGATACAATTAATTAAAATTAAACCACGCCCAGAGTTTGAATAAGCAAATGTGATCAGGTTCTAGTTTCTTAATTAGAAACTAAACAAAATTAGTAATTTCTTTACACACCATTCAAGTGAACGTACCAATACAGACAAAACATGGAAATCTCAAAATTAAGATGACACCCCTGTTGGCCGTCAATCAAAACCCTCCATAATTCATCTAATTACCAGAAAGAAAAGGAAACATCCCGCCGGTTGGTTTGTTATATTAGTGAGTGTGGTGTGGTGTGGGTTTCGAAATAATCAAAATCTTAAAAGACAAGATAAGATGATCAAGAGTTTACCCTTTCCTCCGTCGGCAATAGGATGATGAATGCAATGCAATGCAATGCAATAAACGGACAGTTGTTTGTTGGGGTTTATTTGTTTCAGATTATGGAAGGGCGGCAGCCGGTAACAACGACGAGTGTAAGCAACATGAATTTATGGACTTTTTTTTTCTTTCTTTCTTTTAAACTCCCAATGCCACTTTGTGTATGTATGTTAGTATATGACTATATGTAGATAAAACAAAACGAAAGAAACTGTAACAATATATTTTCTTTCCTTGTTTGTCTTGAGTCGATACGAAATGATACATCATACATATTTTTCAACCCAGACGAGATTCTAGAAAAGTATATATTTGTTGTCTTTATTTACAGACTGTATTTTGCAGCACAAAACAAAAAGAATATGTATGATTCCTTGTTTATAACACCCATTTATTAAATCTTAACTATAAAATAAGTTTCTTGTTTTTTTTTCTTTTTCTTTCTAACAAGAAACATGTTACATAAATACCAACCAAATGAAACAATTTCTCAATTTTTGATTTACAAACTTATTTTCTGTTACCATCAATACCCCAATACCAATTATGGGTGTCAAACATGTCGAGTTAACGGGTTATATTTTGTAACCCGAACATGACTCATATTTTTTAAACGGGTTAAGGATTTCTTCAAAACAATGCGGACACAAATGCAGCTTCGAAAATCCGGGTCGGTAAAAGGCAAGTTTTTTGCTCGTTTAATCAGGTTCTAGAAGGCTCTAGATTCAACCTTTGGCTTGACGAAAACTTTTTGCATTCCAAACCGATTATTTATGGTCATTATAAATAAAATCACCATTAACTCAGTTTAATGATAATAATGGTGGAATTATTATCGTTGTCTATATACACGAAGAGAGCCGATCGAAAAACATACCTTTTGCAATAAATCTCTAACTAGCAGACCAATCCGACTTTTTTCAAGCAAGTGATCAAGTCCGACAGTACACTACTTTGAACCAATATACCCTAGGAACAGACGACAAATCTGTTTAAGGGGATTGTGTCAAACACAAGCCTGGTTCCTTTATCTTGTTCTTGTCTCTTATATTGTTTTGCATGAATCGATCCTGCTTTTGCTCGTGATATTTCGTACTATTATGTTTCAATTTCTTAATTATTTGTACTGTGTTTTCATGTATTGTAACTGATTGTAGTAATTCTCAAACGATTGTCTATAGTGTTCTTTTGTTATTTCAAACACATACAAGATAGATAAAGTCAAGGGGTAATACTTGAGAAAATTGAAAATACAAGGGTGGTTAGGTAATCTCTATTGGGGAGGCTAGAGGAGATTATTCAATTATGTATTTGTTTATTATGTGAATTTCGAATTTGTTATTAGGTTAGAATTGTGTTTTCCTTGTTGACCAAGTTTTGGTTTTCCTATAAGTAAGGTAATTTTGTATGGTTTTATTTGATTAGTAAGAGAAATTATTTTATGTTTAATAAATTTCTATCCATATAGGCTCTACCGGTTCATTAATTTGGTATCAGAGCAATGAGGAAGCAGTAGTAGCAGGTCAGAGACGTGACGACAACATTTGAAGGCCGGAGTTAGGAGAATCCCTTCAACTCCCAACTCAGCAAACACCGATCATCAGAAACCTAGATACAAAAAATTGGGTTTTGACTCAGGAAATAAACACGAGATCAGTTACGGGGTCATGGGAGATGGGTTAGGACTGACTTACCTCAGATTGGGGAACATGTCTTTGAGAAAACTCGAAGGTCTCCTATGTTATCATTTTAGTCAAATTTAAATGTTTGGATGGTGAGATTTTCACCCGTGGTTTAGTCTAACTATAGTGTTACTATTTTTAGCATTAGAGTGTGATTGTACCTATACTTGTTTAGGTTATCATATTCAGACTTGACATGGGTTGAGCACTTGTCTAGTTTCCAATGTTTACTACATCTAATGTTGTTTTTTATGAGTAGCGTTCGCTTCCCCTTTTTAGCTTATGTTTTTGGGGCTGTAATTGAGTTATGTTAAAAGTTATTGTGATAATATTATGTTGAATTTATGTGTTATATTCTTTAGAAGCTCGGGGACCTATAACCGATCGAGCACTTCCTTGGGGAGTTATACGGGGTTTATTAGGGTCCTTATGTGGCCTTAAGGCATATATTAGCAACAATGCAGCTGTGTAAGTAGAACATAGTTCTCATACCATCCAGTGACCCTATGTTAGGTATTAGGGTCAATCTGGCGTATATGCTAGTATAACATGAAGGAAGCACAGCAACACGCGCCCATGTTATGCTGGATTGAGATTTGAGCAGCGGCTTTTAAAACACTTATTGCGAGTCACTGGCTACGGCTCACCAACAACTTTGATTGTTGATGAATTTTAGCTCATATTATAGGTAAGTAGCATGACGGGCCTATTGGATATGGTATGTCCTGACCCAAACATTGACGTACCCGACCCGGTGTTGACCCGTAGAGTTACACTAGGTCAATGAGCTATAAGTCCGGTTAATTAGTAACCGGCACAATTAACGAGAAATAAATAAATAAACATATATTATAGGATTTAGTAATTTATATTTATTTGCAGTTTTTGTCGAGAATTCGTAATTTACTAAATTAAAGGAATTACGAACGAAACAAACGATACCGGTTGACGTTTAGATGGTTAATGGATCAATACCTAAGGTTGTTAGGCTCAATTGATCCAATTGGGCCCGGGTTAGAGAGTTGGACCTAGAGGTTATATAAACCTGGAGATTAGGGTTTAGGAGGAAAAAAGTTTACAACTAAGATAACCTCATCCCAAAGTGACTCTCCCCCTCTCTCTCAGTTCCGCACCCTAACCGGCTAGCCCCTAGCCGACCGTCGTCGCTGCTTCGCCGACCTTCTCGCCGATCGTCACCGCTGCTCACTTGTCCTTCTCCCTAGTGCTATCTAAAACCACCGAGAACAACCCGACGCCGCCGACCCGATGTCATCCCCCATCGATGCTGCCACCGTTGATGTGATCGGCACTACCTCCACCACTGCATCTGATTCGTCTCGCCACTTGGTCACTGTCACACCGCCACCACCATCTCCACCACAAGCGGCGTGCACCACCGCAATCCTGTCGTTGCTGCTGCCTACGCCACTACTTGAGGCACCTCCGAGCAGGACCACCATCATACTACCGTATCTATGGCCTCAACCGCTATATGCCATTGCATCGCCACCACCATAGTTGCATGTTGTTGCCACCGGTGAGGTGGTTTTCGATTCCCTATCGCCTACGTAGTATGCAGACTGGCTATGTGACATTCTAGCCCTTCGGGTGGGACCCAAGCTTTAGAAACGAATAAAAACAGATAAAACCGGCAAACTGGGATTCGTGTATATAGGCGTAGTATTCCAATTAATGTATTAGAAGAGTCTAGTAGCCTTAAAACACTTCACAAACATCACACATAATTCAGAGTCTCGAAACATTGGTGATAAAATGAATACTGCTAAGTATCGTTAAATTAGCTAAGCCTCTAATCATGCAACTTCAAGTTGCGTATTTGATAACATTTAGACAATGCATCGATTTAAAACACTAAATGGTTATATGTTAGGATATGTGTATCCTTTGTGACTTTAAGAATTTTTGGGGATTCACACATTACTTAAGTTTGTAAATTATCAAATTTACTTAGAGCAAACATTGCATGTTTAATTGCTATGAAGAATCACTAAGTTCTTTAATACATTTCACATCATCATTAACTCGGTGTGGTCAAACCGGTCATGCCAACTGTTTATATAATACTGATTCATAAACATCTAGTGTATGATTATATACGTATTAGTTGAACTTAACATAATAATCATGAGAATAGTGCATTATCATTTTAAACAATCACTCTCTTGGTTTGCCACTACGGTGGCCTGTCTTTTACCACTGCGGTGGTCTATCTCTTTATTGTCAGGAATATTATAACAACCTCTTCAATTCATTTATGATCATGATCATGATCATTAAACCAATGAATATAAATTCACATTCACTTCAAGAAATGAAATAAAAACCAGCTAGTTTCATGAATTTTCGTCTTTTTTCAGACACGTGGACAAAAAATCCATTTGTATATTTTCTTAATAATATTGCTACTTCACGAGCATATTTGAGGTATGATAAATGTAAATTGTTTTGTCCAATTTTAATCTCATAGAAAACTTTCATCTCATAACATCGACTGAGAAGTAATTATATCTCTAAGTCATGCAAGACTTATCAGTTTTAAATCTTACGAGTCATGTAAGATTTATTGGTCTCGAATTTTACGACAATCTATAGATCGATAATGAGACTTCGGTGTCATATCATGATAAATAAAAAAATTGATCTTTCACCATATCTAAACATGTTTAATATCTATTATGTGAGTAATGATAAATTCTGTCCGAACTGGGTAACCTCCGAACCTGCTCCGAGCTTCCTCCGAACTTGGAGTTCGGACCACCTTCGGACAACTCCGAACCTAGAGTTCGGCTGGGTTTGGACCTCAGTTCATGTCTTCGACAAATCAGTCTGTTTGACAATTCGAACAGTAACGGCCACACAAGGTTCATGCATCAACAAATTCCCCCTTGGACGTTACTGTCGAATCCAGACATTGATCTTCTAGCAATCTTCAGTCAGCTTGCTGCAGACACCTCTATCTTTAGCAAACTCCCCTTGACCGAATCATCAGATATGCAGGAAACAATTCGAATCTTGTACAGTCTCCACAACCAATAAAATTCCCCCTAGCTTCAAGCACAACCATCCAATTGGAACCGGCATGTATGATAATGGTTCACTTCATAAGTTGTATCCGGAAATTGTAAAAACACACGAACATCACTGCATCTTAATTATAATCTTCAATCTTCACCGAATTGTAACACATTCTGATCTTTATGAAAACAGACACGATCAGCATCTTCAATCACGGAAATTCCCCCTCAGCATCAAATCCATCCCAATATATTACTCCGGTAAACGTATATCTCGTTGCAGACTGGAATCTGACCAAGTTTTTCGACAACTCAAGAAAGTATCGGGCATATGACAGAAAGTTCCAAACCATAATTGAAAACTTTGACATATCGGTTCGCACGAACATCAGAATATACCACATTTCCATAAAGATCAAAAACCACCATCATCCCTGAACTGATTGCGTTTGAATATTCACTTTTTCAATTATAAAACTTTGAAAGTTTTAGGGTCCCCAATTTCCCCCTAAATAAGTGACATATTCAAATCTTCAATATTTTTCTGATTCCAACCTCGCATTCTTGTAGTGGAATGATAAACTCAAGTAGCCCACAACGGAATCTTTAATCTCTTTAATCTTCAGTTTGCATAGAATGATAATCTCCGACAAACGTTCCCAAGTAATCATAACCATGTCTCCGAATCTCTGTCCATCATCAGAAACACGTATTCTTGAATCTCTGTCCATCATCAAGAACAACAATGACTACTCACAAACTCATTTCTTGAAATTCGATCACTAACTCATAACAAATATTGTGATCTGGATTTTCTTCAAACATAACACCCCACAACTACCGAATCAAGGGTAAACATGATAGCTGATCCGCTTCTTTGAAATTCCCACCTAACGGGGGTTTGGGGGCAGCGCCCCTGAGAAGCGGGGTCCAAGGGGCGGCAGCCCCTGGCGGGGTCCAAGGGGCAGAGCCCCTGGCTGGGATCGAGCTGCCAGGTCAGCGTGAAATTATTTTTTCTTGAACAAAAGTGCTTCATCAAAAATGCATCCGAGCTCGTCCGAACCTTGTCCGAACTACCTCCGAACCTGATCCTCCGAACCTCTCCGAAACTGACCTTCGGACCTAGTCCGAACCTGATCTTCGGAACCTCCTCCGAACCTGACCATCGGAGGTCCGAACCTGGAGTTCGGAGCGGTTATTTTTCAGATCTGTTCTTCGGCCGAACGTTGTCCGAACTCGAACTGGAAATTTTTGAAATCGAACCAAACTCAGAATTTGATCGAATTTTAACATCTAGAGGCTTCTGTTAAGTAAAAACATGACTCAGAAAGACTCGATTGATTAAAAATCAATCAGAAGCACTTTCAATCACCCCTAACCGAAGGTTTAACGTCTCGAAATGAAGAAAAACGATAGATTTCAACCATAGAAAGAGCCAACAGCTCTGATACCAACTGAAAAACCGTTTACGGATCGTTTCTATGGATGAGACGGAAGTTTTGTCATTGAATCATGTTGAATGATTACATAACGAAGGAGTATACAACAATTAAGCTTTGGGGGAGATCGGACAGAACCTCCCCTCTCAACACACAGACACAAGACAGAAACTTACAAAGAAATACAAAGACGAAACTATTTATACTTCTTCATTCTGTCCGAACTGGGTAACCTCCGAACTCTGTCCGAACTCCCTCCGAACTTGGAGTTCGGCCATCTAGGTTCGGCCAACTCCGAACCTAGAGTTCGGCTGGGTTTCGGACCTCAGTTCATGTCTTCGACAAATCAGTCTGTTTGACAATTCGAACAGTAACGGCCACACAAGGTTCATGCATCAACACTCTAAGTCATGCAAGACTTATCAGTTTTAAATCTTACGAGTCATGTAAGATTTATTGGTCTCGAATTTTACGACAATCTATAGATCGATAATGAGACTTCGGTGTCATATCATGATAAATAAAAAAATTGATCTTTCACCATATCTAAACATGTTTAATATCTATTATGTGAGTAATGATAAATGTAGGGCTATATTTATGTAAGGCATGAACATTAGTGTTGGGCTTAGTTTTGGGCTTTGTTTAGCTTGTTTAATAGGCCATGTGGGCCATTTTAATTAGTTTATGATTGGGCTAAACCTGTTTATGATTGGCCTTGTTTGTTGTATGAGGTGGTATAAATACCACCTCATGTTCACGATTAATGTAAGCATTGATTCCAAGTTTACGATTTCTTCAAGTGCTCTTGATTACGATCAGCCTCTTCTTTGCTTCAATAGTAGTTGATTATCATTCAAGACTTCATCTTTCTTATAGATCTAGTCTCTTCTACTACTTTTCGTCTTGAATCGATCTTTCACGAGGATTCCGCACTCGTGTTTGATTAGTATATCGTGTGTTTGGGAGATTTCCGGACCTACAATTGGTATCAGAGCCAAGAATCTTAGATTCGAGGCTCTCACGATATTGATTCAAGTGTTTTGCTGGGTCTTTGTTCGAGTTTTGTTGAAGATTTGAAGGTTTTTGGTGTTTCCGATCGTAGCTGCTGCTGTGTTCTTCGAGTTTTTGGTGTTTACGATAGAGATTTCTGGGTTTCTTTGGTGTTTGCGACTGAGTTGGTTGAAGATCTCCTGAGTTTGTGAGTTTACGACATCAAGATCACATTTTTAAGGTGTTTACGACCCGGCAAAAAGAGTTTACGATTGTACTTGGTTATCGTAATCGTGTTTACGATTTAGTTGGCTCGGAAACGGCGTTTACGATTTTGCAAGATCGGGAACAGGTGTTACGACTCCGGTGGTCGTAATCAGGAATCGTAATCAGGCGTCTCGACAGTTTGGAGTTTACGATTTTGGGTTGATCGGAAACGGCATTTACGATCGTAATCAGGAGTTTACGATCGTAATCAGGTGGTTTTTATCGTAATCTCATATTTTGGACTTTTGGACGTTAGTTTTAAGTTTCCTAAGCTATCGGGATGGATTTTGAACCAAGTATGTATCAGAAGTTGGACTTCGAGATTGGCTCTATCACTCGTCCACCTAGACTCACTTCGGCGGATAACTTTTTGGAGTGGAAGTACAGGTTTGAAAACCATTTGAAGAGTGTTGACTTGAGATTGTAGAGAGCGGTAATTAATGGACCACACATACCTACTCATGGAGAAGGAGCTAAAGCAGGAAAGGCTAAGACTGAAGAAGAGTTTGAAGATGAGGACTGGGAAAGGTGTAACAAGGCTGAGAGGGCGTTTGCAATTATGACCATGGCACTAACACCTGACATTGCTCAAGGATTTAAGCATTGCAAGACGGCGAAGGAACTCTGGAATGCATTGATTGTCGCCTATGAGAGAAATACGGACATTAAGGCAAGTCGAAAGCAAATGTTGAAGCAGAAATTCAATTTGTTCAACCATATCCAAGGTGAATCTTTTGAAGCGCAAGTGCAAAGGTTTGTATCTCTGATGGCAGAAATGTCAAGCTATGGTGTTGAGCCAGAATTGGAAGATAAGAATTTGAAGTTGCTGAACAGTTTACCCAAGTCATGGAACACCAATATCTCTATCATTAAGGACAACAACAAGCTGAGTGAGCTATCTCTGGATGAAATGATCAACAAGTTGAAGTCCAAGCTTATTGATGACAAGCAGCGAGAGTTGAATCACATAAGCTCTCTTAGTTTGGCTGGGAAACTGAATCAAGCTTTGTTGTCAGAAGAAGGAGATGTGAAGCCAAAAGGAAAGTCTGTTGCAAGTGGATCAAGTTCTGTGTCTAAAACAAATGCATTTGTGGCACAACCTCAAGCTGGTTCAAGTGGAGGTGACAACTCTGAAGCAACTAATGATCCCAATTTTGCACTTGGTATGGGATTCATGAGCAGTTATCATGCTTTAATGGCCGGAACCTTAATCCCAACTGAGATCCTGTCGGGGGAGCTGAATCAGATAAATCCAGAGGATGTGGAGATGTTGGATGTCTCTTGGCAGATGGCTATGGCTGTGTTCAGGGCTAAGAAGTTCATGGCGACTACAGGGAGAAATGTTTGGAAGGATCAAGACAAGATCAGAATGGGGTTTGACAAAACCAAGCTGAGGTGCTACAATTGTGATGAATATGGGCATTTTGCAAGAGAGTGTAGCAAGCCAAGGAAAGAGAGAGCAGAGGAAAAGAAACCAGCTGATGGGAAGGCAAAAGCAGAAGCAAGTGCATTGATTGTGCAGGAAGGAGGAGGCTATGATTGGACGTCTCAAATGAAAGATCTGAGCCTGACACATGCTATGATGACTGCTATGAATGATGATGATGAAGAAGAACATGCTTTTGTCGTGACTGAAGATGAACCTGAGGAGAATGAAGCTATGGCAGCAGATCACACCAAGGTATGTTCTAACCCTGTTTGTGATCGTATAATTACTGGTCTTAGACAATTTTGCAAAAATTTTCAATTAGAATTGTTTGAGGTAAAATGTGAAAGAAGCTCATTTAAGGGTAGATGGCAAAAGAACGAAGAAAAGGTTAAAGCCCAGAAATTAGACATAGTGAAATATAAGAAACTTGCAACTGAGAATGCTTATCTGTATGACGATGCTAAGTTAGAAATAGCAGAACTTACTAATCAGATAGATGAACTTAAGCATAAAAACAATGAGTTGCAGGTTAAGCTTGATATAAATCTTATGAGAAGCAAAAGAATGTTACAGGCTAGTAAATCTCTGGACACATGCATTACTGAGGTTAGAATGGGTAAGGACAAAGGTGGAATAGGAATTAGCTTTGCAAACAAGAACGTTGTTCCTCAAGATAAAACTAGAGATGTAATAGGAATGATTTTAGAGGAGGATCAGATAGATAGATCTGCATCGGAAATGCATGAGGAAGGACCTCCTTTAGATAGTGTCTTGGTTGGAGTGAAGCCTTTGACAGAAGAGGAAATGGAAAATGAAAAACACATGACTTATGGGTTGGGTAATAAGGATAGAGTGATGACAGACGCGTGTGAAGCAGGACCATCAAATACTTCTCTGAATAACTGTGTGAGTTCTTCTGATGTATCTATTTATTGTGCAAATGAAGTAGAAATCAAAGACATTTCGAAGGAGGATGCCGAATGTCAGAGAGTGGAAGAGAGTCACGTGTCTAGTAGTTCTAGTAGTTCTAGTAGCTCTAGTTTATGTTTACCTAAGGATGATGTAATGGCACTTGTGTCAGAACTAGAGACATCCAAGTCAAAACAAGTAGTTGCGTCGTTGTTAAAAAATGTTTCTGAATCAAATGAAAAAGTGTCTGGTTTTAAAATTCGTGTGCCTAACACAAAAATAGGTCGTGAGACTAAGCCCAAAGACTTTGTTGCTTATCCTCAGGTTGTGTCAGCTTTTAATAGAACAAACAAATCTAAATCAGAACAATTTTGTTTAATTACACAATCTGATAAGGATTAACAACGTGTTATACACAAATGGGATGATAAGCCAGAGTGGAAGTCGTCTTACCCAAGACGTTCGTACCTCTGTAGTCATGTCAATGGGCCTAGACTCATGAATTGCTTTCAATGTGGAAAGCCAGGACATTTTGCAGCTAACTGTGTGAATAGACCTTACCAACCATACTATCCGCAAAACCCACGGACTAGTATGTTGGAGAGAATGATGACAGGAGAAAAGCAAAAACAAAAGCAGAAGCAACAAGCTGTGTTTCAGGGGAAGCAGTGTTTTGAACCAATGAAGACTGAACAGTCTAAGGTTTCAAACGCAAAGGCACCTGTGACAAAGCCTGTTGTTGATAAGTGGAATGTGACCAGAACTCCAAAACAAAGTTATGTATCTAAAGGAGTTTACCACAAGATAAAACCAGAATTTGTTGAAAAACAAGTGGCTAAAGTAAAAAGAGCTAATCAACCAAATGGCAAAGCGAAAGCCGAGCAACAGGTTTTGAAACAAAAAGGTGTCACTCAAGCAAAACAACTTGTGTATACTAAACTGAAACTTGAGTGGACACCGGTTAAAAAGCCAACTGGTAAAAAGGTCATTTCACCACAAAAGAAACCTGTGACTGTGAACAATTCAACAACTGTGTTGAAACCAGAGAAAACCACCACATGGAAACCAAAAGTCAACATTCAAAATGAGAATGTATCTGGATCAAAGTCTGAAATGATTCTTCAATTAGTTAACTACATTGATGCAAAAGGTGTGCCCAGATCTGTTATGGCCTGGGTACCTGGATCTCACTAATTTCTGATTCTTGTAGGGACAGCCAAGAAGATCTATCAACAATCTCTGGTACGTTGATAGCGGTTGCTCCCGACACATGACCGGAGATCTGTCCCTTTTGGAAGATGTAGAGGATTTCGATGGTGGAGGAGTTTCATTTGCAGGTGGTTTGGGTGGTAGAATTAGCAAGAAAGGAGTTGTGAGAAGTGGAAATTTGTCTTTTACTGACGTACACTATGTAGAGGAACTGTCTCACAGTTTGCTGAGTGTTTCTCAGATCTGTGACAAAGACTATTCTGTGATGTTCAATCGGAAGGATTGCATTATTTTGAAGCCCGGCGTGAAGATTCCCGAGGAGTGCATACTGATGCGTACTCCAAGACGTTCAAACTCATATCTTCTCAACATGGGCAATCCTCCAACGTCAGAAGAAGCATGCCTCATCTCAAAACAAAACGAAAATTTGGCTATGTTGTGGCATCGTCGTCTGGGGCATGCAAATATGAAGAATTTGACCAAGCTCACAAAGGGAGAGCATGTCAGAAAGCTGCCCATCAAAGACTTCTCATCTGTGGAAAAATGCGTGGCATGTGCGAAGGGGAAGCAGCACAAGTTGCCACACCGCCCGAAGATAGCAAATTCTATGTCATCTGTTCTACAACTTCTACACATGGATTTATTTGGGCCTATGCAAGTTCAGAGCATCAGCAAATTCTCCTACTGTCTCGTGATTGTGGACGACTACTCACGTTTTACTTGGGTCTACTTCTTGTCAAACAAGTATGAAACTCCGGCCTTAGTGAAACAGTTTGTCACTCTCATAGAGAATCAGCTGAACAAGAAGGTCAAAGCTATCAGATCGGATAACGGAACGGAATTCAAGAACGCTGAGTTGAATATGTTTTGTGGGGCCAAGGGGATTGAGAGACAGTTTAGTGCGCCCTACACCCCTCAACAAAATGGAGTAGCTGAGAGAAGAAATAGGACACTCATTGAAGCGACAAGGACAATGATGTGTGAAGCTAAACTACCAATCTTCTTCTGGGCTGAAGCGGTCAACACGGCGTGCTACGTGCAGAATCGCGTTTTGTTGAACAAGCGTCATGAGAAAACTCCGTATCAGATTGTCTATAAAGAAAAGCCAACGGTGGGATATTTTAAGACATTTGGATGTCCGTGCACGGTACTGATACAGTCCGACGTGGGGAAATTCGAGGCGAAAGCTGATGAGTGTTATTTCGTTGGTTATTCGGGAAATAGTGCTTATCGTGTCTATAACAAGACCACCGGTTTGATCATTGAAGCGTTCAACGTGGACTGGCTTGAGGACAATCCGTCGGATGCAGGGACCGGACCTGATTGGATTTTTAATTATGGGTCTCTGTTTGAAGGATTCAAGTTTTCGAATGAGCTTCACAATTTGGGTGAAGAAGAAGAGATTATCACTCAGCCATCTGAATCAAGACCTCACACTGAAAGAGTCTGTGAGAAGGCACCAGTTCCTGTTCCCACAAATGTCAACGCAGATGCCCCGGGAACTTCAGGAACTTGTGATAATGATTCAGAAATTCCACAAAGTTCAGGTATAAATGATATAAATGATAATGTTGTTTCTTCTAATCTGCCTGTTTCTGTGTCTGTGCCAGATGTCCAGGTATCCAGGATCAACAAGGATCATCCAGTTAGCAATATTCTTGGACCAGTGTCTGCAGGAGTTTCAACTAGAAGCCGCACAGGGGATATCAATTTCTGCATGTACTCATGTTTTATCTCCCAGATTGAGCCTCCGAATGTGATGGTTGCTCTCAGAGATCCGAATTGGATAGAGGCCATGCACAATGAATTAAATCAATTCTCAAAGCTGGGAGTGTGGCGACTAGTCAAGAGGCCAGACGACAAGAAGGTTATACCCACTCGTTGGTTGTATAAGAACAAAAAGGATGACACGGGTATAATCGTTCGAAACAAGGCAAGGTTAATAGTTCAAGGTCATCGACAAATCCATGGAATTGACTATGATGAGGTGTATGCACCTGTGGCAAGACTGGAAGCTATTCGTATATTTCTTGCGGTTGCATCTTATCTGAATTTCACGGTACACCAGATGGACGTCAAGACAGCATTCTTATATGCTGAGATGAATGAAGAGGTTTATGTGTCTCAACCACCGGGGTTTGTAGATGAGGAGCATCCAGATTATGTGTATCTTCTGGACAAGGCTTTGTATGGGTTACATCAAGCTCCAAGAACGTGGTACGAGACGCTATCAACACATCTGGTGGAGAATGGATACACGAGAGGGGTGGTGGATCAGACATTGTTTCGGAAAAGGGTGAAGGATGACATAATCATGGTGCAAGTTTATGTAGATGACATCATCTACGGGTCAACCAATGAAGATTTGTGCACCGAGTTTGAAGAGATTATGAGAAAGAAGTTTGAAATGAGCGATCAGGGGGAGATGAGTTTCTTCCTAGCCTTGCAAGTAAAACAAGATGAATCTGGGATTCTTATTCACCAAGCCAAATATGTGAATGAGATTCTAGAAAAATTCAAGATGCAAGACTCAAAGCCAATTTCAACTCCAATGGCATCCCGACCTCTTTTGTCAGCAGATGCAGACGGGGAGTCAGTGAGCGAATTCACGTATCGCTCAATGATTGGTTCACTGATGTACTTAACAGCAAGTCGGCCAGATATCATGCATGCAGTTTGCTTGTGTGCCCGCTATCAGGCTAACCCTAAACTTTCTCATCTAAATGTTGTTAAACGTATATTTAGGTATCTGAAGGGCAGGCCTAGGCTTGGTCTTTGGTACCCAAAGAACACTGACTTTCAATTGTATGCATATACTGACAGTGACTATGGAGGCAGTGACTTGGATCGGAAGTCAACCACTGGAGGATGTCAATATCTGGGTGATCGACTCATTTCCTGGCAGAGCAAAAAGCAGCATACCGTATCAAAATCAACTGCCGAAGCTGAGTACGTGGCAGCATCTGCCGGTACTTCACAGGTAGTATGGATCCAAAACCAGCTCACAGACTACGGTATGGAATTCGTTAACACTCCTATCTTTTGCGACAATGCTGCTGCTCTGGAAATTGTGAAAAACCCCGTCCAACATTCTAAAACCAAGCATATAGACATAAAGGTACATTTCATTCGAGATTGCTATGATCGGGAGCTAATTCAGCTTCAAAAGGTAAGCTCCGATCAGAATGTGTCGGACATTTTCACAAAACCCCTCCCGCGTCCTAATTTTGAAATGTGTGTCGAAGGCCTTCGGATGATTGCCTTCGAGGAATGATCTGATCAAATTTTTATTTTTATTTTATTTTTGTTTTTTAAGAAATCTTAAAAACAACAAAAATAGTGTTTGTTTTCAAAAGCCTCATAAAAACAGGGGAAGAAATATAATTGTCTCAGAAAATTCAAAAAATATCTGTTTGAGGTTTTTATGATGTCTTTTGTTTTGCCTTGAGTTGGTAGGAAGTGATATAAATTTCCATGACGATCGGAGACTGACACGTGTAAGGCAGAAGTGAAAGACGTCTCAAAGATGATGTTCGGTAAGCTAAATCAAAAACAATGATCATCCATTGTAAGTGCAGTAATCTTAACTCTTATATATGTTTAGGTTTCCATCCTAGTTTACATAGTTTAAAAAACTGAGACCCAACAAAAATGGGTTGAGAGTGGTATTTACCTAGTATTCACTCTCTCACACGCCATGTTTATACTGTAAATGACAACACCACAGAAAAAGAAAAAGGAAAAGAATTCAAAAAAAATATATATATATGAAAATTGTGAAAAAGAAAAAGAAAAGAAAATTATTCTGTTGGTCTTCTCTGCGTGCTTATGCGGCCGACCTGATCACCAACCGATAATTCATGAAAATAAGAAATAAGTGGTTGTCAAAGCAGTGTTGCATGGTTCCTCAAGTTGGGGGTTTGTGAATCCTCAATAAACTCTGAGGTTGGGTAGGTTTTGCTATGAACAATTGGGTGTGGGGACGGTTAAACATGACGGTAATTATGTACCTCAATTAAGCACTTAAAATGTTTTTGTCTGGATGTGAGTTTATGTGATTTCAAAAATTTTGAGCAATCGTTTAGAGCGTCGAGTAACGGAAGCTGAAAAGGGTTCCTCAGTTAAAGATTTGTCTGGTTTGATCCATGATTTTAAATCAGCTTCGAGGCAAGTAAATTTTAAATTTCTGTAATTAGGGTTAATTGTTTTTATGGTTTATCTTTTATTTTCAAGTCAAGGTAAGTATGTTTTTGTCTAGTATTTAGATTATCTTGATTTTGTGCATTTTCAATTTTGTTTAGTCTTATAAAAAAAAATTTTAAAAAAAAGTTTTATATTATGATCATGATCAGATACTCGGGGTATGAGTCTGAGGGGAAGCTTCGTAAATTCTCAAATTTTATAAAGTTAACAATTTTTGGGAGAATTATCTTTTTTAAGAGGTTTGGGAGTTATTTTAAATGTTTGTGAAATATGAGGGGCCTTAGTGTAATTTGTTTTTAAACAAAACCTCATTTACGATTTTTTTTTTACCATTTCCGATCTCCTCTCCTCTCTTGTTTACGATCCCTCTCGAGAAACCCTAACCTCCGCCGCTGTCCCACCGGAAAAGCAATCCTAGCCACCTCCGACCATCCTCTGTAAAAACCGAGTACTTCATCGTCTTCAAAATCGATTTCCGACCAAGAAACCTTCATCAATCGAGTGTTTCATCCTCTCTGTGTTGGTTATTTTGCGAGTTTTCTGTGTAGAGTTTACACAGTGTTATTTTCGGTGTTTCTACTGATTTCGAGTCGATTTCGCAAAGATTAGAAGTTGATTTTGTGGTTAAGATACTTTGAAGGTAATGTTGGTTACTTGTTTTTGAGTTTTTGAGGTGTTTGACTTGTTTCCGAGATTTTTGCAGGTTCAACAATGGCGAATTTGGTGTTTACGATCGACGCATCGAAGAAGATGACGTTTCGTTGTTTACGATCGGTGTTTCCGATCAAGTTTACGATCGGCGATTCCGATCCATGTTTACGATCCCTGTTCACGATGCTCAGCGTTTACGATTGGGCTTAGGGTTTGTTAGAAAGTTTACGACTGGGCTAAGTATTTCCGACTGAACCGAGTTTGAACCCAATCGTGAACTCACTTTTAAGTCGTAAACCCATAATGTGCATCGTAAACTCAACTTTTGAATCATAAACTCATGATTTTAATCGTAATCTCATGATAAATGCTTAAACACTTAATTTTTTTTTAATCTCATCAAAACTTAATCAGTTTAAGTTAAAATTAAATGGTGTTTGTGAACGTGTGTTTCAAAATCAAATATTTTCTCTAAAAGTTCAAATTGAAATTGTGTGTCTTTCAAAAGTAAAATTTTATCTTCAATTGAACAACGTTAAGGGTTAATAATCATAATTGCTCGTTAATGATCAAAGCTGATGCATATGTCTTGTTTGTCTCAGATGGCAGGCAATGTTATAGATGAGGATATAAAATTTGATCACGACCATTGCATTCCAGCCTATTTAGAAGATCCGCCAGAGCATCACATGGACCTATTCTATTCTCTGGTGGCAGGGATGAACGTTTGCAAGATCAATCATGCCCTGAGGACGAGTGTTCTGATAGACGAGCAGCTGGTCAGAGAGTTCTGGGGTACTGCTCGGGCTAGTGCTGACAAGACAAGAATTACAGCCACCATTCAGAATCGGCAGATTGTTATACTAGAGGAAGACATTCGAAAAGGGCTTATTATCAACGATCGTGCTACCGATCCGGTTGATTACCCGAAAGAGGCTGTTCTGGCAGGAGCCCAATCCATGGGATATGAAGGCAAATTCCCGCCTATCTACAAGAAGCAACTGCCGCATTACTGGAGATGCCTTGCCCACTTTATGCAGAAATCCTTTCTGGGCAAGAGAACGAGCTTCGATCAGCTTAACAAGATCCACGGGACTGCATTTGTCGCATTGGCCCTTGACTGGAATTTCAACTTCTCAAGAATGATGTTGCTGGATTGGATAGGCAATGCCGACTTAAGTGCACGTGAGCAGTTTCTCATGACACCAAGGTTTGTGCAAATGGTGGTCATGGAGAAATACCCGATGATTGAGGAGAGGATTGAGAAGCTAGATGTGAAGGTGATGGATATTGGGGTATTTGGCCTGCAAACCCAAGATAGACCGGGCAAGAAAAATTTTCAAGGTAGACTGGAGTGGGCTAAGAGGGGTGCGTTCCCAGAGGTTGCAAGGGAACAAGTGATGGATGATTCTGAACCAGAAGCTGACGTGCCAGTTGTGAATGCTATAGTGGCTGAAGACCAAGACATTGCAGTGACTCCAGCTGTGAATGTGGTCGAGGATCATGAGGCAATCCCTTCAGACGAAGAAAATGTCATGGATGACATATTTGCTGATCCAGAAGATGATGATATATATGGAGATTTGGGGCCTTTGAGTCTGTAAAGATCAAGAGATGTGATGAATGCCTCTTCCTCTGGTGATTTTGTACCTCAAGACATTGACACTCAATTTGAGTTGACTGAGGTATCAGAAGATCCAATGCCTGCTCGTGAACCTTCTCCGAGGAAGAGGACTGACCCAAGGACTGTCAGATTTAGCTTCAAGAAAACTAGCTCCAGTGTGCTGATTGTTCAACCAGAAGTGGGTCAGAGCTCACAAGGCCAAGCCAATCAAGCTGAAACAACAACAACAACAACAACTGCTGAAGAACAACCTGCCCCTGTGCAGAATGCCAGCCCTATTCTGAATGAACAAAGCCCTGTTCAGGAAGATAGGCAATTCTTGGAGGTTGAGAACACATTTGTTGTTCCAAGTCCAGTACGTGTGAATCTCTGCTACTGTGACAAGCCAACCACTTGCAGCACCAAGTTTTAGACCATTTCAAGCAGCGGAGCTTCCAATAGATATGAGGATAAGTGCTGATCCTCAGATCAATTTCCTGATCTCTCAAAACAGAACTAGAGAGAATGAGATCAAGGCTCTTCAAGCAGAAAACAAGTATATGAGAGAGAAGGAGGTGGCGGACAAAGACCGAATGAAATATCTGTACAACATGCTGGTGGACCTGAGGAAGAAGTTCGATGAATTGAAGGATGTTGTGGGGTCCAACTCCTCAGGTGCCCCAGGTCAAGGTTCGTCACAGGGGGTGCACGATGCAGATGTTATGGAGAGAGATGAAGGAGATGAGAACATTGATATGCCTGATTACGCCCGCAGTGGCAAAATCATCTCCAAGGCACCAAGATGCCACGAAAACTGGTTCAGGGAGTTCTTCCAGGGACCGGCCCCCACTCAATACACCATTAATGTGGGTGAGAGCTCAATTGACAAACGTGGGAGTCGTGAGACCATCTTGTGTTGGCATTATGACACCGAGAAGAAACTCTTTGCCGTGATCCGTGACGGCTACAGTCCTGTGGAGTATTATTAAACACGTGGTCAATTCCACTCCTGGACTGAGCCTGAGATCATAAGCCTTTTGAGAGCTCCCTTCATAAACAGGTGGAATGGACCTGAAGGGAATCTTATCCGCAACAACCTGCTGAGCCATCATGAAAACGACTTTGCAGAGTTTGAGTTGAAAGAGGTCAGATGGATAGAGACAGGGACTGACCCAGTGACAGGGCAGCCCATTGGTGAAGCTAGGAGGCCACCCACTAAGCGTACAAGAGTCATTAACATGTTGGACGAGATCGAAGATGGCACACTGGTCAGAAATTTTGATTGCTGGTGTTACGATCCGACAACTCATGAAGTGGTGGTGCTCTGCAAGCCGATGAGGCAATTCCGATTCTACGATCCAGTGGACTTGCTAAGATTTGGAGAGCGAGACATCAAGCTCCTAGCCACCCAACCCATACTTGGAGATGAAAACGACATGGAGAATGCTATAAGGGTTGGTATCTTTGATGGAACTGCAAGTGGACGTGGAACATGTACAAGTCAGATTTGATCTGCTGCTGCCGTAAGTGATCTAATGATTCATGCCTAGGGGAAGATTGTAGGGCTATATTTATGTAAGGCATGAACATTAGTGTTGGGCTTAGTTTTGGGCTTTGTTTAGCTTGTTTAATAGGCCATGTGGGCCATTTTAATTAGTTTATGATTGGGCTAAACCTGTTTATGATTGGCCTTGTTTGTTGTATGAGGTGGTATAAATACCACCTCATGTTCACGATTAATGTAAGCATTGATTCCAAGTTTACGATTTCTTCAAGTGCTCTTGATTACGATCAGCCTCTTCTTTGCTTCAATAGTAGTTGATTATCATTCAAGACTTCATCTTTCTTATAGATCTAGTCTCTTCTACTACTTTTCGTCTTGAATCGATCTTTCACGAGGATTTCGCACTCGTGTTTGATTAGTATATCGTGTGTTTGGGAGATTTCCGGACCTACAATAAACCATAACTTTTATTTAATTATTTTGTTCATTACTCGATATATATAGTAAATGATAGCATTTAGAATAACATCACGAGGATATTGTGCCTTATTTTAAATATAATGATAAACTAGCCATTTGTTATCACATCCAGGGGCGGACCTAAGAAGGCCCCAGGGGTAGCGCCCGCTGCCCCTGAACTTTTACCCCGACGTGCAATTTTTTTTTTTTAAATTTTCGGTTTTTCGCGACCCTTGAAACGAATTTTTCGCGACCCCTGGAAGAAATTTTATGGTTTTTACCTAAAAATTTGATCAAAAACCCTTTGAAAATATGATCAGAAGTCCGTTAATTACCTAAAAAAAATTCGGGCGCGCTGCCCTCGAACCCCTGACTTTTTCTCCTGGATCCGCCACTGATCACATCCATGACCACAATCAGGACACTTACTTTAGTCATTATATGAGAAAACCATACCATGACTTCCATTTTGATCATTATATGTTGCCACATTCGCTTCTAGGAATGGGGTTGTACCAACGAGATGAGTCTCGTGATTTTTCATTAGGAGCTCATTACTTTTTAATATCTCCTTACTAGTAATATTTTCACCACATAGAACCAATTGTGAGGGCGGTTCTAAACATCACCGGGTTATATCTATGTATAGACTTGAAGTCTTGCAATCAAAAATAAATCGATCCATAATAAGTTTTGGTGTATTACCATTCTTTGGTGGTCGTATCTCTCTTTCAATATGGTCCAAATAATAAGTGAATAATAATAAGGTATTCAATATACAAGTGGTCATCACATAGAATAGTGGCCATAAAGATCGGGTAAGTCTATCATGAATATTATTAGCCTGATCATAAATTTAAGGAAAATTGGCGTCATTTAATCCTATCTTTTTACTATTGGCAAATAATAATCCATGTTTTCACTTTGGCAACTGGCAGTCCCACGTTGTCGTGTATTTGTTTTTAACGGTCCCGCCGTTAAAAAAACTTAACGGTGTTAAGTTTTTGATGACGTGGCGAGTGAGGTGGAATTTTTTTTTAATTATCTTTTCCTTAATTTATCCAGTCACCATCCTAATCACCACTCCACCACCCCCACAACCAACAACCACCACCCCCACCACCAACAGCCACCACTCTACCACCCTCACCACCAATAGCCACCACTCCACCATCCTATCACTATCTCCAGCCACCACCACCATCATCTCCCGCCACCACTACCACCACCACCAATAAATGAAAATATCTAACCTTGAATCTCTTTACCTAACACACACCACATATGTATACATATGTACGCAACAAGCAGTAGAAAGAAAAGAGAAGAAACAGAAAGAAAAAAAAAGGGAGAGGACGGCGGGAAGAAGAAAGAAGAAACAGAAAGAAAAAAGGGAGAGGTCGGCTACCGCCGACCGGCCACCAACCAGCGACCGTACTGTTAGCAACACCGGCTACCCACCTCCTCTTCACCCCTCTCGAATCCGATAACCTACAGTCGCGATTCCGGTATCCAAACGGCGACACTGCTGTTCTGCACTCCGGCCTCCGGTGAGCCGTCCCTGGTCCGACCTTCCTTTCCCGTTAGAGTTCTTCTTCCGAGCATTTACCCCATGTTTATTTCACCTGTTGTTCATGAATAGGGATTTAATTTTGGGATTAAAGTTCTAGGGTTTTTCGGATGGAAAGGGTGAGGAAGAAGATGACACATTGGGTTGCCGTGAGACCACCATTGGACCGCCGTTGGTTGGCCGGAACCACCACCAAAAACCATTGCCGGAGTTAATGATGTTGGTGGCTGTAGATATTGATTGATGGTGGTAGGGTGGTGGAGTGGTGGTGATGGTGGTGGAATGGTGATGTGGTGGTGACCTGGATGATGACTAAGATTGTTTAAAAAGAAAAAATTACACCTCACTCGCCACGTCATCAAAAACTTAACATCGTTAAGCTTTTTAACGGCGGGACCGTTAAAAACAAATACACGACAACGTGGGACTGCCAGTTGCCAAAGTGAAAACATGGATTATTATTTGCCAATAGTGAAAAGATAGGATTAAATGATGCCAATTTTCCTAAATTTAATTTCAAAACTTATTTGAACCCAATCGTGATAACAATTTATGAATAATACTAAAAACATAGCATTACCTAAATAATTATATTATTGGATTCTATAGTTCGTAAAAAAATTCAGAAGCAAAATCTTTTTACCGTTTTTTGTAATAACAGGATATTCTATGATATTTCAAAATATTTTAAACTTTTGAGCAAATTATTATCTAATCATTAGAAACGTAACCATGTAACATCAAAAATCTCGATTAGTAAGGACGATTTTTTTTTAACGGAGCAAAAGCATTCATTAAACATATTGTATATATATACAATAGACAACTTAGCCTATGGATTTGTGCCACTTTTTTTAAAAAACCTCATACTCTATATATATATTGTTGTTGAAAGGTTATTCAGTTTCCTCTGTAGCTCAGTTGGTAGTCTTCTTTGGTTGTTGTTGTGTTGGCCTGGTTTCGAATCCTCAGGTCGTCATTTTTTTTTGCTCCTCTTAAAAAGTTGTTGCCGCCTTTATAGCATACAGGTGTATATGTTTTTACACTTGCTAGCCTTCGTAGGCTTTAATACTCATCACTAGGGCTCAATACTCATCGCTTATCAAGTTATCATCTTTATCTCATCAGATTCCTTTCTTATTAACCGATTGCATCGACCTACCGGCGAGGACACTCTCTGCCGTTTATGGCTTTTTCCGGTCGGCGGCGACATAGCGACTTCATTCTTATGTTAGTAGCATCATGTCGGCGGTCCGGCTAAAGTTGTGGTCAGCCAATGGTTCCCGAGGCTTCCTTAATCGATTTGTGACTACTCATCCAAGTTCATCAATTGGGCGTCTTTGTGCTTCCATCGCCGGACCAGGTTAGTTTAGAGATTAATCGTTTGATTTTGGGTTTGTATTGTGATTTCATTGCCGTTCGTTAGATTTTTACTCAAATACGTTTGTCATATGTAATATGAAATTTGCTGGGTGATTTGTAGATGATGATGAGTAATTGAGAGATGAAACAAATTTGGGTGAGAGGGATATGTATGGACCTTCAACTCTACGGATAGAGAGCCTGAAAAGAGTCTAAACGGAGGTAAGGTATATACCTAATTTTTCAATCATTTTCTATGTTTGCATAATTATGCATCTCGATTGTTTACTTATGTTACAGATTGATTGATTTTATTTTCCGCTTCATCTGTGTATTAGTGTTACAGGGGTCGAATTGTTGTTTATTCTGATACAAGGGGACAGATTAACAGTATACAGTAATTAAGTAGATTGGGTGTAAGTTTATATTATGTTTTAGAGTTGTGTTTCTTGAGGATTTTTAGATTACGACATATGATCAGATAATGATTGAAAAAAAATCCGGTCATCTATTACTTTTACCTGTAAGTTTAAGGGTTCAACAGGTTTGAAATGAGTATTTGTGGAGCTGTATATAGAAGTGTTCATAGTATATGCATTGCTTTCATGAGCTTTATTTGTTTTAAGGGTTTAGTTTTATATGTGGGTTGTGCAATAAGAGGTGATAGGTGTAGATGAAATACAAATTTTTTATGTGATTCAATTTTATTTTTTATACATATATAGAGGGTAGTTTTTCTATCAGTGTTTGATAATGAAGTTTGCTATACCTTGAATGCGTATAGTTAAAGGGTTCAAGAGGTTTGATATGGGTATTTGTGGAGCTGTAGATAGAAGTGTTCATGGTATAGGCATTGCTTTGATGAGATTTATAGGTTTTAAGGGTTTAATTGTATATATGGGATGTGCAGCAAGAAGTAAGAGGTATAGATGAGGTAATGATCCTATGTCTTTTCTGAAGTTTATGAATAGCATTTGTAAGAGCTAAGAAGTATGGGATAAGAGTTCTTAGTAATGTTAACAAGATAGGAGTAAATTTGCTAAATTGTAGAGTAAGGGGGAAGGGAGTTGCAACTGTTCGTTAATGTCATCTAAAACAATATATGATCTGTAACGAGAAACAAGGGCCCGAGAAACAACATTGAAATAAGGAAACTAGGTACGATACTATAGGTTGTCAGTAGTTGAGTTTTGGCTTTACATAATATGACATTTTTCCTTTATGTGTAGCTTAGCAATTAGCAAGAGATTTATAATCCAAGGTAGACAGGTAAGCATATAACTTCTACCCTTAGACACCCTTTGAAGTGTATCAAACGAGTTAATTAATACCAGGCAGCATGAGGAACTGCTCTTGTTGGATACATTGGACCACAAACACATGGAGTTGGTGTTTATGTGGTCTTTATCCATTCCGAATGAATTGGTATCGAAAATTTCAAGTACCTTGCAACCTCCACTTCGTTGTGGAACAATCTGATATACATATACCTGCAACCAAGCATTGTAATTTTATTGATAGTTCCCTAAACATAAATATCATAAAATTTTGTAATCTAAAGAGTCATGACACGATCATTCTACAAAAAGTTTCATCAAAATCACATTAATTAGATAAGTTCCAGTAATAGTCTTACTTTTTTTCCATTCAACAGCAACAATTAGTATCTATGCTATGAAGTTATTAAATACAAACTTTTATCTTGAATGGGTTTTTCTTCATTGTGGTCTTTTAGCTTTGTGAAATGATCCTATGCATGACCCCCTTTTTTTTTATCTTGAATAGGTTATCAACTAGCAATAGGAAAAGAAACAGGTAGTCAAGGAATCGAGACCAACATGTACCCTTCATCTGCATTACGAGGTTAGAATAGATACTAATTGGTTGTTGCCTTACCCATTAGTGAGTTGCCTGAAAAAACTGATGGATTTGCTTGCGTGTTCCCTGATATGTTCATTCTAGATATGCATAATGGCTTTAGTGTTTAAGAGAGTAAATAATAATCATATAAGTAAACTATGGCTTTTTGGTTATCATTTAGTTGACTTGGTGCTATATTTGTTTTGCTACAATACATAAATATGAATTCTGGAACTTTTACAAGCAAATCATGTTGTAATCGATGCAACAGACAACGAGGCATGAAAAGTATGTCCGTACGTTGAGGAGTAAAATCTTATCAGCGGAATATCCATGAAGAATATGTACAATCCTAAATGCTAAGAGTACAACCATTTCTTTTGTGCTTAATGTTGTTTTGTCATATCTTTGTAGGTTGACATCGCACCCTCTCGATGGCGTTGCTAAGAGTACAACCATTTATCCCAAACAAACTAATTTTGTTACATCTTGGACTTCTGTGTTTGCTCGGTTGCTCCTATATGGCTGGCTATATGGGTAGAGGTTGTGATGGTGGTGTTATATATTATGGATAAATCCAACCAACAAGGGAAGTCAACTATCAATTCGAATTAAAATAAAATGTTCTATATGGATAGTTTAGTAGGTTGGGTATTTTACTATGACCTTTTGGTTCTCCATTTACTTGGTCATCTGTTTCATATTGTAGGCTGCTCATCTAATGTAATTAGAACAAAGTTAAGAATAGTAATTTATAGAAAAACTCATCATTTTAAAAAGATATGAATTAATTGGTACATGTTCAATAAATGCACAGAGAGATGCCAGTACTTATCATCTTCTAAATCATATAAAAATTTGATATTATTGAGTGTATTATTCTTTGTATTACAATTAATTGTATGTATGCATCAACACCATCTTGATTGGCTCAATTTCAAATTTTTTACCATGATTTAATGCTTTGTAGGCTTAAAACTCCTGTTCTCATATAGCTGTGATGTTTCGTGCTGTGAAGTTTCACTTTTAATACTCTCAAATTTAACATACTGTTCCATGAAACCAAAGCTCCAAATCCAAGAAATCCCGAACATTATGTGTCTCAACAAGATTTCTATACAAATAGCAATATATAAGTGGCAAGCATTGTTCATTTCAGAGTTGTAATTTGTAAATAATAGGTTAAATCTATGTGAGTCCAAATGGGTTGGCCTTACCCAAAGCAAGTTTTGTGACTAATTATGTGGTGTGTGGCAGGATTTTTTCGAGTGGGTTGCAGATTGCAAGTTTAGAGTTATAACAGATGCTTGCAGGTAGATTTTCTACATTGTGTATATTTTTCTTTAAATATTCTGTTCAACTTTTAGGCGTATTTTTTACATGGTGCTATATATATCTGACTTTGTTCTCCAAATCGGAGACGTGACTTATTACAGGCAATGTTCGCTGACATAACTTTAGGGGTTATTGATCGAGCTAGAGCCTAGAGGTAAACTAGAGAGTTATTTTATGGTTTATAGTAACTTTCCCCTTTTTCTTTTGGTACACAAATCCTTACTATAATCTTTAAACCTTTATGTGAAATTTTATTAATTTTTTTCTTTAAGTAACACTCATCAATCGTTGCAGACTTTGTACTTTGTTTAACAGATTAAGAAATCTTAAATTAAATATGTCTTTATTAATAACGTTTCTTAGGCATCAGTTAATAGATTTTGATCAACTCTCTTTTCGTAACAGATCAGTCCCTCTATACTTTCAAAAAGGCTATTTAATCGTTGTTAATATTATTGTGTTTGGGCATGGTTCTATATGGTGAGGTGTGTGCTAAAACCTCAACGATCATCTACGGCAGCGACTCACAAATAGCCAGGTAAGTGTCCATGCTTAAATTTTCACCAGCGTAAACTAACTCATACACCTCGAACTCTTGCAGCTTTACTGTAGAAAAAAAGACAGGGTTGACTTTAAGTTTTCCCACATTGTGACATTCAGTTTGTATTACATCTTATTAGAGTTTAGAGTTTGTTTTGGTTTTTCTTTCTTACTATTTTTTCCTATTTTGCAGGCTTTACGGTTGCCTTCTACAGATTTATTTGTTTAAAATCAGGTGTCCTTATGAAACCGCTTAGAAGCTAACTATTCGTGTACTTTTGTTCTTTCGATTTATGGGTTTGCTTACAAGTTTGTGAATTTTAGGGACTTGAGCTCTGAGGACTGCAGAATCGACAAATCTCAGTTTCTTCTTCGGTTCTCCATTTTTTCATCACAGAGATAGGCTTCTGTTATCTAGATGATGCTCTTTTAAGTGGAAATTGATTCTCAGTTTTGGTTTGTTACTATTCTATGTGCAACAGATTTACGTGAACAACTCTAAACATTAATGTCATTGGAATCTCCGTCGAGAAAATGAAGATTAATTGAATTCAGAGGTACATATTGCTTACCGTCAGCAGTTTTTTTTCCGAATTTTCCGTTTCGATTCTACTGTGGAAAATATTGGCATATACATCAGAAGGTTTTCTCTTGAAAAAATTGTACAAGATTTTAATGAAATCTGCATTGTATACTCATAGAGAACCTATAGTGGCATATTTTTTTAATAACTATTGCATTTCTACTGGGCTATTTCCTTTAATTGGTTACCTATGTGTTTTTATTGGCTGTTGAATAATTTTGATAAGAATATATAACTTCATAGGGATATTTTTGTGGTGTTGAATAACTTTAATAAGAACATATAACGTCATAGGGATGTTTTTGTGGTTGTTTATGGAATTGTAGTAGTTTGGTTGACGATAGAATAGAACCTTCAATGCTTTTGTTGATGTTATGGAATTGTAGTAGTTTGGTTGCCGATAGAATGAAACCTTCAATGCTTTTGTTGATGTTTATGGAATTGTAGTCATTTCTTTGTAATCGTTACTATGTAGTGTATGTGATTTGGTTTCTTATTGAAAATGTAAGTGGCCAATAAAAAGAGATTTTTTTTGTTAGTGATAAACTAGAGGTCTACCGTGCGTTGCTACGGTTATCCGGATAAATCAGAAAAAGAACAACTAAAACAGAAAATATAGAACTTTATTATACAGTACATTAATTATGTTAATTTTGTTTAAATTAAGCAAATAAATGTTCGTGAAAGGTTTTTCTAACATCCATTAATAAATAATAACAATAAAGATAGAAACAACTAACGGGCCAAAAAGAAATTTTTATTAGTAAATAAAATAATTTATATTAATTAAACATTAGTAAAACCTTAGATTCAGAATAGAGAATTGGAAACCTATTTAAAAAAACTTATGACAACTAAAAAGCACATAACCTAGGGATTTGTAGTGCAAAGATTAGTTGTTAACTTAATAAGTTTGGTTGTACCTAAATTAAAGATACTCTGAATGCCCAAAATTAAAAAATTATGCCACTATATAGGTAATAAATATGAGGGCAGTATTTTGCAAAAAACCAAAAACCAAGAAAAAAAATTATTTTTTTTAAAAATTTTTTATATGTTTCTTTCATGATTTTAAGAATACTGGAAAAAGAAAAACTTTAAAAATATTTTCGAGTTTTTTTTTTAAATAAAATAAAATAAAATTCGGATTTTAGCTTGAAATTAATAATGCACTATGCAACAATAATATAAAATTGGTTTATGAATGTCAATTCTTTGTTTTTTACATTATTCGTATAAATCACGTCCATATTTAAGTTAAGTTTCTTCTTTTTAAGTACTTTTAATTGTAATGCATTATGCGATACTATTAGTACTATTGCATGATGCACTAATAAAAAATCACTAAACTTTTTTTTTTTTAAAAAAATTCTCATAATAAAGCTAATAAAATTATAGACTTCTTGGTGAATTTCATTTTAAAAATTATTAATATATGAAAGAGTTATAGAGAAAAAAATGTTGATTTTTTAGTTTTTTGGATAATTGTTGGTTTTGTAAATCTTTTCCCATAAATATGAAGCCCAGATGAAAATAAACATACTCAAACCAGTACCTAAATAAACAAAAATTAGTCCAATCTCAAACCCGTACCTAAAAAGAAAATTTTTATCCAATCTAAAATTTCATTTATAACTCAACTATACGTAAAAAAAAATTCGTAGACTCAAAGAATCATATATTTAAAATAAAATCTCATATAGAGCACAAAGGTCAATTAAAAACTTAGGAAAAAAGGTAGTAGGGAGCCGTCAAAATTAATAGAAGTTCCTAAAAAGAGGTTGACCACCTATAGAAAACACGTTTCATAAGAGACTCTAATAACATGTTGTCACCTATAATAAGATAAATGCGCAGATCAAAGAGGTACATAGTTTAGAACATAACGCAAAAGCGAGAACATAGAAAACAAAGTACCTACATTTATATAAATCTTGTAACCGATACATGTTGGAAAATATAAGTGAAACTGTATATTTAGAAACGTTCTTTATCAGGTAACAATACCTATGGAAATAAAAGATATTACATGCATAGTTCCAAAATAATTAACCATCATACTAAACTTGACAGACTAAAACATAAAATTCTTTTAAGTCTATAAATCTAATTTAGTTTAAATTTATGACATACAACATTATGGAAAAGGATTTTTAACAATCAGTAATAAAAAAAGTTATATGTCACATGATAAAACTTATAGTTAATGACTACTAAACAAACTAATTTATATATTTAAAACATTGACAGTGCCTCAAATTCAAAGAAGAAATTTTAGAACCAAGCATTAAAAATAATATGACCACTAAAAAGAACATAGCAAAAGGTTTTTTTTCAGTAGATTAACCTAGAATGGGGTTTATTTAGCTGGTTAATAACCGGTTCCTATGTTAGAAACCTAAAACCGGTTTGGGAACTAAGGTTTCTACCGTTTCATAACCGGTTTGTACTGTATCGGTTAAAAACAGGTTTGGTTAAGTTAACTGGTTTGTAATAAATTAAAGACAGAAACGAATTTAAAAAAAAACATATTATGATAATCTATTAATAGAAGAAAAAAGAGAAAGGAAAATAGAAAGAAGGAAGGTAATTAAAAACCATAACCGGTAAAAGTGGTTTTAAAAAATCGGTTAACAATAAACGGTGAAACCAGAACAAAAAAAACGCTATTCTTGAAAATATATATATCTTTTAATAGATTAACCTATTACTGGGTTATTTTAACAGGTTAATAACAGGTTCGTATAATAGAAATCTCAAACCGGTTCGAAACCTAATGTTTCAATCGTTTTGTTACCGGTTTGTACTGTTGACTATGTGTGTTAGAATTTATATGTAACTTTCTATGTGTGTTAGAATAATAGAAGCTGATTCGATCGAGAAGAATTAGTCTTTAGGTTTATTTTAAAAACAATTCACTGTTAATTGAAGTACAATTTGTTTAAATTTATGTATTAAGCACTAAGATTGAACAAATTTTAGTAGTATATTAAGTTCTACACATCACCAACCCCTACTTTCACCCGAGACCCTATGAAAAAAAAAAGTACAAACTAAACAAAAAGATAACAAAGAAGCACACCCCACAACTTGAGAAAAAAAAAATTAAGCAAATTATTTTTTGAAGAAAGTTGATAAAAAATGTGGAAGTCCATTTGGTTGATGATCACGTTAAGAAATGTATTAATAGAATGATCTATTAGTAGAAGAAAAAGGAGAAAGTAAAAAAGAAAGAATGAAAAGAAAAAAGAGGAAAAAAAGAGAGTAAAGAAACGATGTTGGGTAGATTAGAACTTGGGGTAGCCAAGTTGAAATGGAAATGACTAAACCAGTTGCGCCGGAAGGCCTTTTGGTTATTTCTTCTAACAACATTGTATATATATTAATTTTTGTTTGTTGGATAAGTCACAATGGCACACAACCATAGGTGAAGTTTCATATTGTATATATATACAATATATGCTACCCAATGCACTTATAAACCTATATTAATATTATTTATATTTTTTTCTCTGTTTTTCTGATTTTTCCTGGATTACCGCAGCAACGCGCGGTCGATCTCTAGTTTTTAATAATACTCGATACAAATTTCTACAAGTCCTTAATTTATCAATTACCAAAGTGATAACAAAATAAACTAATTAGTTACTTCGATTTATATCTCGTGCAGCTTTTTAAATTCTAAAATCTAGATAAAATAACTATTCAAATTAGGGGCTGTTTGGTAAGGACTGTTTCACTAAGTGCTGAACCAGTAAGATGTCTGATTTAATAAGAGATTCTAAACCAATAAGTGATGAACCATAAGGACCTGTTTGGTTGGATCTCTGAATGAGATGTTTGATTCTAAAAAATTTCTTTCATTTAACTCCGAAAACCCGAGGCTCGTGCAAGGCAAGTTTTTGTTCTTTTTTGTTCCGGTTTTCAGTCTCCTCGGTCTCGTTTTTGTTTCTTTCCAGCCCCTCCAGTCGTTTCCCAGCGCCTCTGCTTCATTCAGCATCATTCTGGAAGCTGATTCGGTCAGACCCCAAAGCTCTTATTCGGTCAGACGTGTGCTCATCCAGACGACCAAACAAACACTCTGAACCAGGACTCCCTCTGAATCGGTCAAATTCAGACCTGGTTCAGAGGCATCCAAACAGCCCCTTACTCTCAATATAAAAGTATAAAAGCTCGAGTTAGAGTTTAATAATTGGGCATTTGTCCCAATGTTATGGGGATGAAGGTTAGAG
>JBCNJP010000010.1:40647595-40833750 GCA_039602395.1 Deinandra increscens subsp. villosa | reverse complement strand
GGGATGAAGGTTAGAGCTTGGGGACCTTGAGGTCTCAAGTTCAAACCTGACTCAAGGGGGTTTTCTCAAGTGGTGAGTTTCCTCCTTGATGTGTTCCTGGGTGAGCCAAGCCTGGAGTATCAAAATCAGTATGGACGGTTGCAATCCCGTCTCAGGAAGGCTCATTCGGGTATTGGAGATTTGGGGAATAGTTCCAAACGCCGTTAAAAAAAATAATTAATTTAATTTACACTCAATTTAATTGATAAAAGAGATATGGTTGTTATTAAGAAATTACAAGTTTCAAATAAGATAAAAGCTTTCATAACGGAATGCTTAATATAAATAAAGATAATATATAACTATTTAAATTAAGTGAAGATTTACGACCAATTTTTTCAAAACTATTACATCTCTTGTTTATGAATGTTTTGATTTATCCTCGTAGGTTTTTATCTTTACTCAAAATACACAAAATACAACGTTTGAGCACTAAATAAATCATTGTGAAATAGATAAAACAATTTATATTATATTTGAGAAAATAATATATAGATGAGTAATATTTGATTGTATCACCACTGAATGGAATTATCCTATATTAACAAAAGACAACTTATGGTACAAACTTCACAATAAAGAGTATAAGTCTCCAAAGCATACATTGTACAACCATTTGTGCAGTGTGTACAACCTATCTTTACACCCTTCCAATTGGCCTAACTTACAAAATTCTATGCTCATTGTACAAGATGTTAAATAGTAAATCATGGCATTTTTGTAAATTGGATCAAGTTTGAGGTGATTTTGATAAAGGCCTTGAAAGACTTTATGTACTTCTTTCTATCTCTACACGCCACCACCACGTTCATTTGACCATTCTTCCTCTGGCTCATCTACCAAACCCTCCTCCATCTTCCTCTGGTAGATCACACGCCACGATCCGTTCAATTTGGTTAGTTTAGTTTCTTCTCCTTCATGCGTCTTTATGACCGCCACTACTTCTAGGGTTTTAATCGATTTCAGAATCGTCATCTCTATTGCCGCTCTCTGCCACTTCCTTCTTCTCGGTTCAAGGGTTTTTTCTTCTTCTGCGTTGAAGGTACACCATCAGTTTCTTAACCGATTAGAACATATTGTTTGTGGTTTGATTGATCCAAATTCATCTACCGGTATATGTTTCTTGCCATTTAGTTATTTAAAAGCATAGAACACCAGAGATTGGGGGTTTAGGGTTCATTAGACCCAAAAGAGTAAGTAGGATAGGTTAGAAAAACTGAAGGTTTGTTCATGTCGGTATGTATAAGTTCGTTTGTTCATGTTGGATTTATTTAGAGCTATAAATTCTAAAGGGTTTTAGACCTTAATCAATAATTGTGGGATTTTGGTTTAAAAATTAAATGAATTCATATATGTACGCTGAATTTATGTAGCTCCTATTGAGGTTCTTAGTTCAAATTTAAATATGTATGCTGAAATTACATGTGTAGCAAGTTAAGAAGTAATGGGTGTTCATTAGGTTCCTCTAAACAAATATCTCTGTGTTCTCCTGTAGATACAAAGGGTTAGTTTTCATGGGTTTTTCAGCAGTTTTAGATGGCTTATTAAGCTATGATATGACTTCATCTTCAGAAAAGGACCCAAATAACAGTAGTCACATGTGTTCCGATCATTTCATCTCTCATCGCGTAACCGATTACTACCGTTCTTTTACTTTTCCGTTCTAATTGCGTAACCTTGATGTTGTCTCTCATTGAGTTTAATATATTTTTTTTGTAGACGCAAAGAAAGGGGATATTAAGAACAATCAATTGACGGTGGCTGGGTATAGAACCGCATACAAAGGCAATGAAAACCCACCTTGCACCTTCTAATCGCAGAGAGCAAAGAGTAGGTAAGCAATCTTCGATGATTATGACTTCATTTAATTTTAGTTTTAATTTGTGATGCGTTTAATTATTGCATGTGTTCCGATTATTTCTTCTTAGGGTTTTTTGTTCCCGCAACATTTGATGCTTGATATTTCTTTGCTACTTCATGTATATTACTTTAATTTTTGCTTAAAAAAATGCAGGTTGTTTGTTGGTAGTGTGTTTGGAGAGGCTGCTATTAACGTAACTACCATTCTTTCCTTTTTCTGTGTTTGTTGTTAAAAATAATTTCATATGATGCAGCTTTAAATGTAGAACAGTTGCTTGGGTCTGTTTTTTGGCATTGATATTTGATCCTCCTTTGGTCCTTGATGTGCATATACTTATTTTTGCTTATATACTATGTAGGTGATTAGTTGACAGTGTGTCTGGGGAGGGTGCTGTTAAGGTAATCTATAGTTTAACCTTTTTTTCGTGTGTTTCATGTTAAGGTAACTAATAGTTTATCCTCATAATTCTAGTCCTACGGACACATTTGCTACTACAATTGCAAGGCTTTTATTTCTCATTTAAGTACAAAATGAGGAGGTATGCGTTCAATCCATTCTAATTTATGTGACACCCCAAAATAAATAAAAGGGCTAAATAAAAATATGGTGAATCTTGAGGGACCTCTCTTGCCAACTTGAAACTTAATTAAATTCGGCCCCAATTTAGTTCTCTTCCACGTTTCACCCTAATTGCCACCTCTTAACTCTATCTCTGCCACTCCTCAAAGCTACGATTTCTCCTATCCTACTCGGTTCCTCCATATGAGCATATCAATTGCATTCTCTGGTCATATTCTATCTTCAAAAATCGCTTTTTCAAACATCAGTAGCAAACGGATGTGGGTTAATTGAAGATAATTAGGGCTCTAAACTACAAAGTTATGTGGTGTTGGTCTGACCATCGATATCAACAGACAGAAGATAGTAGCCGCAGGAGCAATTTTATGATTTGGTAAGTATAATTCGAACTCAATAACCTATATCTTCATTACAATTTTAGATATATGAGACATAATAGTGAAAAATCAAATATATGGTTGATTTCTAGGCTAAAAATCTTGAAGAGCTTAAGGTTGGGAAGTGTTCAACGATCTCATACAGAGGCAGGAATCGTTAGTCTGTATACATTAGATTGGTAAGAAGTCATGATTAAGAATTTGTTTGCTTTTATGGTTTAAGAAAAATTGAGGCTTAATTGGAAGTATTCATGGGTTTAATAGGTTGGAACAAATTAGTGAATACATCAGGGCTTGGGAAATCGAAAAGAGGAACAGAAGGCAATTCCATGACCTTTCTTTTAGAGATTTAATTTTATTCCCATAACCTGGTCTCCTGATTCACATAGCATGTGAAATTTAAATTTAAGAAATTTATAATATAATTGTGTTGAGCCACAGAATTGATAGTAGATGAAGTTTATTAATATTAATAAGATAATTTTCTTATCATACTAAAGAATCTAGATTACTTATAGGGATTCGTTGTTTTGAATTTCCAAACTCCTAAACTTAAGGATACTATGGTTTAAGTTAAAATTATGGGGAAAGTGATTTTGGAACAGAAGGTGAACTCGTGGCTTTCTTATAGAAATTTAATTCTATTTTGTATCATCTATGGTCATCACATGGATTTGTTTTAGATTGAAAAATTAGTAGGAAAAGTGTTTAAAACCATGGGATTAGAGATTAAATGCTTCTGCAGAAACATTTTGATCAAAGATATTAGAATAGATACTAATTTACGTTGATATCCAAATGATTTTCATAGGACTTTTGTTGACTAAGTCAATGAATACCGGTTAAGCATTTTAACAGAAAGGAGAGTAAGTAACTTGATTAATATATGTTGGGAGAAAGCTCAAATTAGAATGAGACACAACTGAGATTAGAAAGTTGTGATACTTGATAGTGGGTCATAATCACTAAATATGTATATATGTATATTTATTTTAGTATAGGTCGACCCGGAAGACGGTTATCAATATAAACTCGAGAAGCTTAAGAAAGATACGAAACATCGAGCTAAGGTGAGTCATGTTAACATTTCAAAACTGTGATACATGCTTGTTGCTAAACGGTAATTGTTTGAAACACTACAATTCTTGAAAGTGGTATAAACATGTAGAATAAAAATGAACTAAATGACTCAGGAAATATATACGTATAAACGGGACCGATTATATGTGCATAATGGCACTGAACTTCAGATATTATACTTCGCTGTATATAGAAGCTGGATAAGTATATATTGTCTAAATCTCGCATTAATAGCTTGATCGAGTTGTGTTGATTTATATGCATGTAAAAATACATTTCAAGATGTGTTTAATGAAGTTTTGTTAAAAATATATGTTCATGAATTCACCAGCATAAGCTGACGTCGTTTTTAAGCATGTATTGCAGGTGATTACTAAGGGATAAGTTTCTAGAGTCATATGAATATGGAGATTAGAAGAATAAAGAACTGGAGAAATTTTGAGGACTCTTAGCCATATTATATTATCTCTAGTTATTTCCTCAATAAGTAACTTAGTACGAGCATTTGATACTTTACCTTGTAAGGATCGTTATGATTATGTAATGTAAAATATTTAGCTTCCGCTGTAAGTTTGGTATCAATCGGTCACGTTAAGCCCTGTTTAGGACGGGGTGTGACATTTATGTTTTCATTTTTGGTTTTAATGATTATTGTTTTTTTAGATGATAAGTTTAAGAGTTACTTATATAGATACCAAAAGGGATCTAGCCCAATGCTCACCAAATGGGTGCAAGTCCAAATCCCACAAAGTAGATGTGGTGGTTCAAAAAGTATTTATAATGATAGTTTAGTTCGAACAGATAGTTTAATCTCCTCTAGATGGTATATTTTTTAGTATTTTTTATTTTGTCATTGTTTACCTCCCATGGATCCCAGTATTTTGATAGACCCATTTTTTTTCCAAACAACTATCAAACATTTAAGCTTTTATATTTTAAAAAAGACCCATTTTTTGCTGATCAACTATTTGATAAAATGTTTGAATGCAAATTTTGATCTGCAGTTTTAGATGGAGGTGCTAGGTTCCCTTCCTAGCTTAACGGGTAAGGAATATGTAAAGGGGTTGATTTTAACATGGCTAATAATTTTTTGACAACAAACTCGGTTTTACAGTGAGTGCTTATTGGAGAAAATGGTTGATATCACTATAGCCCCTTTGATTTAGCATCTATTCATTATTTGTAAGTTGGTGACACTTGAATTGTAGACTGGGTTGGCTGAAGATGTTGATGAAGTTAGGGAGGCGAAGAAAAAGAATGGTTAATTAAACTTTTGGCAATACGGGCTTAATGGTATTTTGGATGATCAAATGGGTCTTGGTAAGAAACTACAAACTACTGGTTTTGTTGCACATTTAAAAGGAAAGTGTTTAGATGGACCATACTTGGTTATTTTCTGGGATATGGAGTGATAAATAAATAGAAAAAATGCAAAGTAATAGTTGAATGCATCTATAATATTCATTGGAATGTACTTGAATGTGTGTATTAGATACAAATATGTATAGAGTAAAAATATGCTCTTAAGCTGTACTTTAAACGAGTCGGCTCCGCGACAACGCGCGGGTCGTCCTACTTGTATAAAACATAAGTAGATGGTAATGTACCTTTGCATCATACCTTTGTTTATAGAGATTACAAAATTGTCTTGTGAGTCGAACGGTGATTTTTGCTCACAAGGTTGATGTTTCATCGTCTCCGTATAGAGTCTCGTGCTGATAACATGTTATAAAACGACGACTTATTAGCAAACATAAAAGTGAAAGAACAGAGGGAGAAATAGAATAGAGATCATATTTCATTAATCAAGTATGTAATACAATATGATACAAGAGAGTATATATAGGGAAAGAGAACTTGGAGAACAAACAAATCTATATTAGGCGTTGATAACCACAATAATATATATAATTTTAACAGAGATAGAAATATGACATATTAAAATTAATAAAAAAAATAAGATTAAAATGAATATCTAGTGTCCAATAAATTTTTTAACAACAATTATATTTCAATGTCTCCAACAACTTTCTAAGTTTTCATTTTGATTTTTAAAAACTTATAGCATAAAAAATATAAAATAAAAGTAAAAAAAATCAAATTCAATAGCAATGAGTTTTATAAATTTTAGTGAGTTTTATAGAACAATATAGGGGTCTACGGGTCTACACTTTTTAAGGGGGTCAACAATGAACCTCACCCTATATATATATATATATATATATATATATATATATATATATATATATATATATATATATATAGGGAAGAGTTCCGTGTAGACCCCTTAAATTTTGTAGACCCCGTAGACCCCTATAAAACTCAATAAAAATAAAACTCAGTGTTGTAAATTTGGATTTTTTTATTACGATAAGCTTTTAAGAACCAAATAAATAAATAAATAAATTTAAAAAAAAACAAAAAACATTAAAAATCGAACATTTTAAGACAATGAGTTTTAAAATAATGAGTTTTAAACGCAACACTGAGTTTTATTGAGTTTATTGAGTTTTAAACTCATTGATTTTTAAAACTCATTGTCTTAAAATGTTCAATTTTTAATGTTTTTCGTTTTTCTTTTTTTTTAATTGTCTTTTTTTTTCTTAAAAGCTTATCGCAAATAAAAAAAACTAAATTAACAAAACTGAGTTTTATTTTTAGTGAGTTTTAATGAGTTTTATTGAGTTTTATAAGGGGTCTACGGGGTCTACAAAAAATAAGGGGTCTACACGGATCTTATATATATATATATATATATATATATATATATATATATATATATAGATAGTGAAAAGTTCATTGTAGACCCTTAAAAAAATGTAGACCCCTCTAATCACCATTAGATTATATAATTTAAGGGCTGAGATTGATCTGGTGAAATTAATGAGATTTTTAAAGAAATCACGCGGAGGGGTAATGACGTCTTTTCGCATTACATGTTTACGTTCTATTTCCCATGGAGACTCTTCTTCTAACCATTTCTTCAATGATTCTCTTCCTCAATGATTTCTCTTCCTCAACGGATCTTTCCTCCAATTGTTCTTCTAATCATCGATGTAAGTTGTTAATGGCTTTTGATTTTTGGTGTTTTCGATTATTATGAACAATCGCCTCTTAGGTTTTCGTGTTTTAGGGTTTTAAAGTCTGATTAACAATCCGTTTTTAGGTTTTTGTTTTTTGGGCCTTTCGTTTCTGATGATTAATCGGTTCAAGTGTCTCTATTCTTAGTACCAATCGGCTCAAAAATCTCTATTGTTATTAGTATCTGTTCAAAAAATTGTTTAATTTAGTCTACGATGCATACAAAAGTTTATATAAAAATTGCTTCTTTTCCCTTTTCTGAAACTACAATACTTAATTTCATATATAAAATAAATAAGGCACTGCACTTTGTTTTCTTAACTGGCACACAATCAAGGATAAACATACCTTTATTGTTTTCCAAATCAATAACTAGAGGTTTAGAAGACGGTAGGAATTTACTAGCTTCCTCCATCCCTTTATTGAATTGCTTGATAGATTCACTATCAGTGAATATATTCTGGGCTACATGTGTATTTAGCATTTCATCATCAATAGTGAGTTTTATACTCCACATTCAAACTTATAATTTGTAGTGTGTTTAATAAACTAGTGAGTTTAAAAAACAATGAGTTTTAAAGTCAACAGTGAGTTGAATAGAACAATGAGTTTTAAAGTTTGAAAGGAGTTTTGTACTAAACATTGAGTTTTATAATTTGAATGAGTTTTAAGCTAGTTCTATAGAACATTGAGTTTTAAAGTTTTAACTAAGTTTAAAAACGACAAGTTTTAAACTCAATAGTGAGTTTTATAATTTGTAGTGAGTTTTAAACTCAACAGGGAGTTCTACAGAACATTGAGTTTTAAAGTTTGAAATGAGCTTAAAAACAGTTTTATACTTAGCATTAAGTTTTATAACTTGTAGTGAGTTTTAAGCGAGTTCTATAGAACATTTTAGTTTTAAAGTTTGAAGTGAGTTTAAAAAACAGTGAGTTTTATAATTGGTGAGTTTTAAAACACTACAATGAGTTGTACAGTATATTGAGTATTGAAGTTTGAAGAGTTTCAAATAAAGGGTAGTTAGTGTTGTTAGTTGATTGCAATTTTTTTATTTACTATGTTATTATTTATTGATAGTTCTTTGTGCTCTGTACTCATTTAGTTTTTACAGATATGGTTTCTTCTCAAACTAAAAGCAGTGAGTTTTAAACTTAATAGTAAGTTTTAAAAACAATGATGAGTTTTAAAATCAACATTAAGTTTTATAGAAGATCGAGTTTTAAAGTTTGTAGTAATCATTTTTCGCCGAGGATTTGTTTTCTGTTTACACTATTCTGTAATGTGAACAGAGTTAATGATTTTTTTGGTAATGAAATGAGAAAAAAATATTAGTTTCTTTATTTTGTTGGCAATTTATCTTTTATGAAATTATTTTACTAATAGATCATCATTTGGAGATGAAGTGCCTTTTAAAATAGTTATTTCTTTCAGGCACAAAAGCATGTAAATGAGGAATATTTAAAAGATATTTTCTCTTTTGTGGTTGAAAAAATGGCGACTGCTGTTAGATCCTGGAATCAAACATCAACCGTTGATGCAAGAGTTCATTTTTTGCTCGATAAGGAGAAGACAGATACCGATAAATATGCACCTGTGGTCAATGTTGACAAGGTAGACAGTCTCTACCACCACCTATCTTACTGTTGCTAGTCCCCTCAAATTATTCTTGACCCCATATCTTCCTTTTAAGAGCTTACAACTATTTTAATAAGGTGCCAAATGGGTTGGGTGACGGGTCAAAATGGATGACTTTTTGTGCAGGGAAAACCATAACACTTTTTGTTGAGTTCTAATAAAAATCAATGTTTCAAATATGATCACGAAAATACTCCAATAATTATATTTAATGAAATGATATTGGGAGGTTTTATGGATTAAAGTTACCTTTTTAGTGACTTTGGATTTGTTTCCTTCAAAGCTAATTTTTATCAACCCAGTTGAGATAAATATTACCTGCATTGACCCATTCATAAACAAATGGGTTGAAATTGGCAACTAAGTATAATCTATACTTCACTTCTAAGGATGCTGCAATTTTCATTAAACAGGCATTTAAGTCACCCCATACACATGGTGATTGTGTTTCCTTTCTAAGGCAATATGTCGTGAACTCTTTTTCACGAGCAACATATTTAATTGTACCGAAGAATGCCATATCATACCCCATAGGTAATTTGGATATCCATGGTGTATATATGTGTATTTTTATTTTTTATTGTATAATTATGATTGATGATACCTTGAACGATAAGGACATGGAAAGACCTAACAAACGAATTGATGCTAAGTGGTGTCCTCTGATTGAGTGACTATGCATTCTCTTACCTTTGGGTGAGAGAAATAGAAATTTATTTTCAGCTGCTCTTCAACATCTATTAGCTTTCTTATAACAGGTGTGGAAAGGACTGGGACCAAGGAAATGGAAGCATGGACAAAGTGATGGATTTTTTTGGATTTTGAATCACCTCTTCTCTGAAAAGAATGGTTCATTCTTAGTTCTTCAGAGAAAGACCAGATATTGTGCAGGTTTGTGTCTGTATGTGATTAACTACTTGCTCATGAACCATAACTTCTAATATTTCACATGTGACATCCGATTCATAATTATCTTATAGGTAGAGGTGTAAATGGAACCAATATACATATTCCCTCAGCTAAACTCTTCTATTTACTTTACACTCCCAGTTTAAGCCTTTTTTATAATCCAAAAATATATTGCATCCTAATTATTTATTCTTGATGTTTGTAACTTTAAAGGCAATTAGCAAACTTTATAATCAATAGTGAGTTTTATACTCTAGAGTGAGTTATATATTCAACATTGAAATTTATAATTTGTAGTGAGTTTAAAAAACTAGTGAGTTTAAAAGTTTAAAGTCAACAATGAGTTGAATAGAACATTGAGTTTTAAATTTTGAAGTGAGTTTAAAAAACAATGAGTTTTGTACTTAACATTGAGTTAATTTGCAATAAGTTTTAAGCGAGTTCTATAGAACATTGAGTTTAAAGTTTGAACTGCTTTTAAAAAACGAGTTTTAAACTCAATAGTGAGTTTTATAATTTGTAGTGAGTTTTAAACTCAATAGCGAGTTCTACAGAACATTGAGTTTTAAAGTTTGAAATGAGCTTAAAAACAGTGAGTTTTATACTTAACATTGAGTTTTATAATTTGTAGTGAGTTTTAAGCGAGTTCTATAGAACAATATATTTGAAAGTTTGAAGTGAGTTTAGAAAACATCGAGTTTTATAATTGGTGAGTTTTAAAACTTGGCAGTGAGTTGTATAGCACATTGAGTATTAAAGTTTGAAGAGTTTCAAACAAAGGGTAATTAATGTTGTTAGTTGATTGCAATCTTTTTATTTACTATATTTATTATTTATTGATAGTTGCTTTGTATTCGTTCGTTTAGTTTTTGCAGATATGGTTTCTTCTCAAACTAAAAGCAGTGAGTTTTAAATTCAATAGTAAGTTATAAAAACAATAATGAGTTTCAAAATTTTCAGTGAGTTTTAAAATCAACAGTAAGTTTTATAGAAAATCGAGTTTTAAAGTTAGTAGTAAATTTTAAAAACGAGTTTTAAACACAACAATAAGTTTTATAATTTTCAGTGATTTTTAAACTTGACAGTGAGTTTTACAGAACATCGATTTTTACAGTTTGTAGTGAGTTTTAAAAACAGTGAGTTTTAAATGTAATAGTGAGTTTTATAATTTGCAATGAGTTTTAAAAAAGAGTTTTAAAACTCGATCTTTTTAAACTCAACAGTGAGTTCTAATTTGTAGTGAACATAACAGTGAGTTTTATATAACATCGAGTTTTAAAGTTTGTAGTGAGTTTTAAAAAACATTGAGTTTTAAGCTCAATAGTGAGTTTTAAATAACGAGTTTTAAAATTAATGAGTTTTAAAAACAATGAGTTTTAAATTTAGTAGTGATTTTATAATTTTCAACGAGTTTAAGAAAAGGAGTTTGTAATCTGTAATGAGTTTTAAAACTTGATATTTTTCAATTCAACACTGAGTTTTAAATTGCAATGAACTCAACACTGAGTTTTATAGAACATTCATAATTAAAGTTTGCAGTGAGTTTTAATAAAAACATTGAGTTTTAAGCAAAACAAGAAGTTTTAAATTGCAGTGAGTCTTATACATAAATCGCAGTGAGTTTTATTTCAAAGAAGTAACTAATATGGACGGTGAATTAATCTAAAAAGATGATGATGATGAAATAGAGGCTGAAGAAGATGAAGATGAAATAGAAAATGAAGAAGATGAAGTACAATAGACAGAAGATGAAATGAAAGAATAAAAAGTTGAAGAACATTGGAAAGAGGATAAAGAAAATAGTAAGAAGATTAAGTTAGAAAGATCGTGAATTTTTTTATTTTTTTTATTGTTGTATTTAAATAGAATAATTTCAGATGAACCATATCCATTCTAATCTCAAAATTTGTCTTCTCACTGTTTTGGTTGTCCAAAATGTCTACCTTATTATTTTTCTCATTTGAGATAAGAAGGACATCCAGTATCTCATTGTTTTTGTTGTCCAAAACGTCTACCTTATTATCTTTCTCATCCAACATCACTATGTTCTAAAAGGGAAGAATAACATGATTAAGAGCAGATTATGAATAAAAAAATGGTAACAAAACAACTAAAAGAATCCATTAATACAATTTCCAATCATCATCTATAAACTGACACGTTATGAATATATACCCTACACTTTCAAGAAAAAAATTAACATAACGAGACGCACTGCTAAACAGATTTAGTAGAGTTTGTCTTTCCCTTTGATATATCACCAAACACTCATGTTCAACGGCATCAAGAGACAAAACAGAAGATTGAGGTTGAAGGGATTTTATACAATTCAGAAAGGTGTGCATGACATTCCACTATGTTGAGTGGGAAATCATCATAATAACAATCTTTGCAATATCATGTCTGCAACAATCTGGATTAAAAGAAACCCTTGTTGACCTTTACTTGCTTTAAGAACGTTCTCTTGGGGGCTATTATCATCTTAAGTGCCATTACTGGTGGTAAGAAATGATTTCTTGCAATTCATACAATGGGCTCGAGTACATCGAGCTTCACCGGCTTTAGTTGTTATTCAATTATAAAATGTTTTCAAACTTCAGATTTCCTTCTGGACTTTCTCTTGCCCTTTACATTCATCTGCTAATCCACATTAGAAGATTCTTTATTTTTTCTAGGGTTAGCCATTAATACAAGAATTTCTACGATACATAATTGATCATGCTCATATGATAACAACTTGTAAGAAATACATAATGTTTAGCAATTTTTGATTTTGTAAGGATTTCAGTGTAAAATTGTAAAACCGAGATATGATCTTACTACTGCATGCTTTGATCAATGTAATGAACACGAGATGTAAATAAGAGAATTCGTATTGAATCACTTGAGATTACAATGAAGACTCTCTGGTTTCTCTCTCTAGAAACACACACAGAAAGTGTAGAATGACTCAGAGTGTTCAACTGGTTACCAACTCATTCTAACACACACCTATTTATACTAAGTGACTAACTACTCAGCGTACCACGTGGTACGCCGGATCATATGGTACGCCACCAATGATATAGTCACTACAACACATTCTAAAACACGCTCACATAGATACAATACACGAGACACATCATAGCATAGGTATATGCTCTAACAAACTCCCCCTTAACGTGTAGTGTATCTATTTTCTAACTAAACTCTAGTCTTCAATCTTCAACATTGCTGCATCCGGTCTTTGACTTGAAATCTTGTCAGAGATAGAGCTTGCATGGCTGGATCACTTTTGAATCATCTTTGATCTTCAAGATCCACTTGTGAAAAATATAACAAACTCCCCCTTTCACCATGCTTGAGTCTTGACACAAATAACCTGCAATTTCAGAAGACAGAAACGCGGTTTCCTTTTCTTTTGAAAATTAATTTAATCTTGGTGCGAAATTTCTCTTCGAGAATCCAAGATATAGATTTGAAATTTGATTTTGTATCACATGTCGATCGGTCGAAAAAAAATAAGAAATAAAATCTTTTTGGCTTTTTGAGAATTTATATCAAAACACACCTAAAATCTTTTTGAAGTTTTCAGATATGAAACATAAATGCAATACAGAATTAGACACTACTTTTGTCTTTTGCGAGAAAGATCACAACTTGGGATCATATTGAACATAACATGCTGAACAACACTTCAATTTCAATTACTTTAGCACATAAGTCATGTCGATTACTGGTATAATTTGTCCATCTTAAACTCAGGCAAAATCATACTCATAACATCTGGATATGTTATTGTATTATTTAAGTTTGCTTTGACCAGTGTACCCCACACTATCAGACATACTCAGATATGTTTTTGCTTTTAAATCACCCTTTGTGATTTCATTTGTGATTTATTCACATAATGATTGTATTCATGATTTAGTTAACTGTGTTCCAGGCAAAAAGAAATACGAACGTTAAATCGTCTACCTTAAGGTCGATCTTTCGATACGTAGATAAGGCCTCGGATTTAACAAAATAAGAAAATAAAAACAAGTTAAAATTGTATAACCCAACAACAATCAGGTCGGTACTCCCGTACACGCAGAAAAAGTCCGATGAGTTATACGAAACACCAAAGAAAATAAAGCAGAACGTCAAACGAACAACAATCAGGTCGATCTTTCGATACGCAAAGAAAGTCCGATCGTTTGACAAAATAAAGAAAATCAAACAAGTTTAAATCTTTGCAAAATGAACACATGTATACATAGTGACTTCTCATTTTCTTTTTCACCTATCTTTTCTTGATATATCATGAGATATGCATCAAGATGTTGTCCACTTGGTCAAGCATTAGTATTTAATGTGTTTATCACATCTGAATACTTTCTGATTTAATGCCGAGCCTACCAAGCACATCGAACAATGATCTTATGGCTTTTTCATCTAGTTTATCCATGAGCCAGACACGTAAGACAATGTACCATCATTTCCCAATCATGTTGGATACAATTTCTCATTTTCAATGTTTTTGAATTATTTTTCCCTTTTTCAATGTTTTTGTATTTTTCCATTTTTCTCCCCCTTAAAATGAAAACTCTATTTTTGGATTTTCACTTTAACACAAACAAAAACGCAGAGACGCTATTTTTGGTTTTTCAATTTTCTCCCCCTAAACTACATACGGAATGTAAAAAGAAAGAAAATTGACCTGTCGACATGGATACCTTTCAGGTTTAGCTTTCAGAAAAATTTCAGTTTTGAAATTGGATATCACATGTAATTTAAGTTAAATCAACTGAATACTCCTCTATCAGCAACTTTTCAATCACCAATAGATCTTCTAGAAGTACCTGCACACTAGTCAAACACATCAGTTTATAAATGACCCGAAGCGAATCGCTTCTGGTCGACCAGTATCTTGGTTTCCTTTCGAAACCACTTTAGGTTTCCACATTTGTTGTTTTTGGTAAAGCAGTATTTGATGAACCTGTCACAGTTGATTGTGACGAACAACCTACAAATGAACATTTCCGGAATAAATCTTCCTTGGGTTTTGAAAAATGTAGGTTGTGGGTATTCATCAAATACTCTGCCATTTTCATCAATGAATCGTTGTTTGGCAGCGTTACCAACAGATGGAACCTTTCCTTTTCTGGAACTAGAAGCAGCAGAAACCGGACATTCTTGTGCCATATGCCCTTTTTGACGGCAATTATAACACAAGCGATTGTTTAAATTTCTCCGTTTGGGAATCTGCAAAGCTTCACAAATATTAACATCTCCAAAATGATCATAAAAGGAATCGAATACCTGATATCGATGATCATGAACCCATTTTGAAGTAGGGCTTTTTGGAGCAGAATTTGATCCTCCAGAAGAATATGTAGCACCCTGTGGCTTCTGGCTCTTCAGATCAACATTCTTGACAAAAACTTCGGCAATTTTCTGAGCATCCACACAATGGAGTGGGAATTCTTTATCAGAAAATAATTTTTCTGAACCCTTGAGTTTGTAAAACCTCTCGGGTTGAACCTTGTCAGCTTTAAAAACATCTTTCTTGGCTTGTTGCAGCTTGACGTGCTTTCGATTTTGTTGTTTTGAACCTTGAGACCCATCAACGTGAAGATTCTTGGTCTTGTAACCCAACCCAACATGTTTACCCGAAACCTTTTCATCAGAACAAGAAGATTTATGTCCGTTCTTTGCAAGACGCGAAAACTCAGCTTTCACTGCTTTAACATTCTTTTGGTCATAGAAAATCCTTTCATCAATAGCAGTCTTCTCAGTTGAACTTGCCGATTTCTCTTCTTCAGTAGACGTAGAAACAGACACAACCGGTTCAGCTTTCTGATTTTTTCTGTGACTTCACAACCGTTTCCCCATCAGATTTCTTATCAACAAATTCAGAATAATCACCAGGTGCTTCCTTTTCCTTCAGATCATTAACACCTTCTTTGAGACTACCTGGTGGTGAAACTGTTTTGGTAAATAATTTCTCAAAATTTCCATCTTTGGCCAAGAAACTTGTAAAAGATGTAGAATTTGTAACATTGTTCAAACGTCGTTTTGAATCAATGACTTCAATCTTTAGTTCAGAAATCTGTTGTTGAGCCTTAGCCAATTCTGTTTCCGTAGCAATTAACTTCTTAGCCACTTTATGAGTTTCAAACTTTTGCAACCGCAACTCATCTAATCCAGCCCACAATTCCTTCGTCAACTTATCTTCATTTCTTTTCTGAATATCCAAATTTGAAGTTTGCAACTTATTTACTCTTGCCAGTTCTCGCTTCTCATCTAACAACTTCTCCATATCAAGCTGATATGCTTCAATTTTAGCAACCGAGTCATCAGAAGCCTTGGTAAGTAAATCAAGTTTAATCTTGGACTTTTCAAACAAATTATTAAAATCATTGGCAGCATCCTCAGCTTCTGCCTTCCATTTAGCAACCTCCTTGACTAAGTCATCCTTTTTTTCAGATAACTTTGTAACTTTCTATTCAAACTCCTGTTTAACACTTTGAAATTTTGATTCTTTCTCAATAAACTCTGCTTGAAAATCTGAAAACTTTGCTTTTTGAGAAGAAAATTCTTGAATTAGATCTTCTAACTTTTGTTGTTCATTTGCCAATTCTTCTATCCGTCTTTTATTTTCCTGAATCAACAACTCATTTTCCTTTATCAATCCTTCTATCTTCTTGTCTTTCTGAGAACAGAACTCACAAACCGATTCATAGCCACTATTTCCAGAACCGCTTATCTCAGATTCAGAATCAGAATCAGTTACTTCTTCTTCATCATTACTATGAACAACTTGAGCAATCAGAGCACGAAGTGCAGACTCATCAGGTTCATCAGCAGCCCAGTCATAGTCTTTATTCGATGTTCGGGCTTTTTCAAATGCTTCAAGTACATCAGCATCCCAATCATAACCTTCATTGGACTCGGAAGCAACAGCAGTTAACGCAATTGGAGAATTAGAAGTTTGCCCCCAAGTTATATTGTTTATCAACTTGAGAAACTAAAGCTGTTGGAGACTTGGATGAAGAGGCATTTGATTTTGAACATTCACGAGCAAAATGTCCAAAATTGGAACATTTGAAGCATTTTGCTTTTGACTTATCTATTCCAACCTTGCCATCAGGATTTAAACTATGAAATCCTGTCTTCTTTTTGAATCTTTTAACTCTTTGAGCTAACATTGCCAATTGCCAATTGATATCCATTTGTTCAAGATTATCAGGATCAATCTGATCAAAATCTTCTTCAATTAGATTAGATGTTGTCAAACCACCATTCAACAATCCATAATATGAAGATAACAAAGTTGAGAATAATGCCAAGTGCTCATCCGGTGTTTTTGCTGAATATGAAGTTGGACTTGAATGATTTGAAATAGTGAAGTTACATCCTCTTGATGAATTTCCAGAATTTCCTGAACCATGACCAGCAACAAAAGCTGTTTGAGGTGAATTTAATGAACCAACACCAATTGATTTAGACTTTGCATTGATACTTGCAGAATTTTGACCATGATACACTTCAAGATTTTGGAATTGAGTAGTTGACTTGTTTGATGTCATCATTTCCATCTCTCTAGCATGAAGCTTTCCGGTCAAATTATGAAATGATAATGCAGAATATTCTTTATCATGAGTAAGCAATAATACATAGTTTTCCCACTTTTCCGGTAATGCTTCCATCAATTTCTCTTTTAATTCCTCCTCGGTCTTTTCAATTTTAACCACTTTCATCTCACTAATTAGATGTGAAAACCTTGAAACAAGAGCATAAATGTTTTCTTTTTCATAATGTTGAAAATTTTCAAATTCCTTGTTCAACACTTTTCGTCTACTCTTCTTATATTGGTCATTACCTTCACATCGAGCAGATAAAGCATCCCATAACTGTTTAGCTTTCTTGCAAATGCTGAATTGATGCAACAACTCGGTAGGTAAAGCCATGGTAAGATAACCATAGACTTTTTGTTCAAGCTCATAACTTTTTCTTTCATCCTTATCAAAATCTTGAATTTCTTTATACTCTCCATCTGCCGTTGGACGTACATACAACTTTTGAATTGGAATCCATAAATCAATATCGTTTGTGCTGATGTATGCAGAAAAACGTTGCTTCCAATTTTGATAATCTTCCAACTTTAACAGCTTAGGAACTTTCTGACTTGTTCCTATTTCATTATCAAAATTGAGCATAGCTTGTACCGTGCTTTGCATAGCCGTAAACGCTGCTTGAAAATCAGACATTTTTCACCGAAAATGATACTTCAAACTCAGAAACGAAGGTGTTAGAATTTGATTTTGAAAATCAACTTTGAACGAACAATGTAAAGTTCGTCAAGACAATCGATTTGAGTGCTTATGGCTCTCGTAGCGATTTACAATGCAAAAGTTATGACCTTTTGAAGAAACTGTCAGCGGACCAGAATTCAGAGAACCAGATTTCAGCGGACCAAATTTGTACTCAACGGACCAGTTCCGGATCAATTTAACTAGCGGACCAGATTTGTACCTGCGGACCACTTCCGGATCAAATTCACCAGCGGACCAGATGCGGACCAGATATCCTCAGCGGATCAAATTTGGTACGGCGGACCAAATAAACCAGCGGACCAGATGTGGTACGCCAAAACCGCCACGGACCAATTCGTTGAAGATTGCCTGAGCGGACCAGTTGCGGACCAAGTGTTCTTTGAGCGGACCAGATGCGTTTCACGCGGATTTCGATGGATTTTTCGAATTTTGTCCTTTTGAGCTAGAAAATGGATCAGTAAGGTGCGAAATCACTCCAGAAACACTCAGAAATCATTTTTTATCACAGAAACACTCGGAATTGGAAGAATTTGATGAAAATGTGAAGAAACCCAAACTTTCTCTCTCTAAAAATCTGAAAATTGATCAAAAACACAGTAGTAGAGCAACCAAATGCTCTGATACCACTTGTAAAACCGAGATACGATCTTACTACTGCATGCTTTGATCAATGTAATGAACACGAGATGTAAATAAGAGAATTTGTATTGAATCACTTGAGATTACAATGAAGACTCTCTGGTTTCTCTCTCTAGAAACACACACAGAAAGTGTAGAATGACTCAGAGTGTTCAACTGGTTACCAACTCATTCTAACACACACCTATTTATACTAAGTGACTAACTACTCAGCGTACCACGTGGTACGCCGGATCATATGGTCCGCCGGACCATATGGTACGCCACCTATGATATAGTCACTACAACACATTCTAAAACACGCTCACATAGATACAATACACGAGACACATCATAGCATAGGTATATGCTCTAAAAAAAATAACCACCAAATCATTAGATTCAGTTTTGTTAGAGCTAATCCTAACACATAACAAAATCCCTAAACTTCAAAAGGACACATTTTTCATTCAAATCGTTATCTATCACAACATAAAATCAAATAAGAATGAATTAAGAGCCAATTGAACTATAGAATCAAATATGGAGATGAAACTTGATAGTTGAACGACAGAACTAATTGAACAAGAAGATTAATTCACAAGAATATGGACAAGATTTTATTGGTTTCCCTAAAAAACCAAAACCAAATAGGAACTTACGTCAATGATGAACTCACTGAGTTTTAACAGAGTTTTATAACTCGTTTCAACTAAAAGTGAGTTTTATAACTTAGTGAGTTTTAACTGAGTTTTATTTTATTTAAAACTATTGAGTTTTAACGGAAAGTGAGTTTTATAATGAGTTTTAACTGAATGTGAGTTATATAACTCATTGAAAACTCAGTGACTTTATAAGTTAAATCACTAAGTTTTAATTGAAGGTGACTTTTATAACTTTACTGAGTTTTAACTCAAGGTGAGTATTATAACTGAAAGCGAATTTTATAACTCAATGAGTTTTATAAGTTAAAACTCACCTTCAGTTAAAACTCAGCAAAGTTATAAAACTCATTGACTTATAAAACTCACTTAGTTATAAAACTCACCGAGTTATAAAACTCAACTTCTGTTTTTTTCACATGCCGCCGGATCAACTGACTGTCCTTAATCGTCCGAGGTGAATCAGGATTAGAGGAATCAAATAACACTCATAAGATTATAAAAATAATTGAATTTTAAGCAATATTTTCATGTTCTTTTAATCACGAATTTTTTAAAACTCGTGTTACACACTAACAATTAAAACTCACTAAGTTTTTTAAAACTCAGTTATTAATATGACTTAATATCCATTCCTTATCACAACTTAATCTAATTCTAGGTCTTTATCTAATTCTGATCAGTAGACATGATGTACAGTTTGTCATATCACAACTCACAAACACACAATTTTGATACCTTTACGGATTTCCAACTACCTTGACGAGCTAGACAAGCAGCCATTCACTACAGTTGTACCAACTCATTAGTAACTTGTTTTATATGACAACCAATCTTAACACAGACCTAGACTTTCAATCAAAACCTCTGTGTTAATGACTAAACTGTATTTTAAAGATATTATAGCTTAATAAATTCGTAATTGTTCTAGACTTATGCAAACATCAGTTCTAAATCAAATTTTAAAAAAACACGCATTCAAATACTAACAAACAAACACTTAAGACAAATTGGCTCATAGGAATTAATACAAACACATTTAATCATATACGGAATTTATAAACCTCAATTTACTTCTACACAATGTCATTAGTTCCAAACACATTGACTTGTAAACTACTGTGAAAAGGAGGCTTAACCAAAGACATTAAGTTATTTTAGCAATGACCCAATAGAATGCTCATCAGAAAGTTAATTTGAAGCATACCAAAAAGTGGATAACAGAGATATGAATAACTGAAATGTGAAGAATGTAGAGCCAAAATTGGGAATCAAAATTAGGGTAAGCGGGGAGGAGAAAGTGAGAAAAAGACAGACCTGAATGTGAACAAGAGTGACAATGGAGTGAAGATAAAAGCTGCATATAAACCCCATACATATAAATCCTGAGTGACTTATGTGCTCAATGATACATATAAATCGGAGGATGGAGATAACTAACGAGAATTCGTGAAAAGCGTAGACGACAAGGTCGATTTTGGGAATAGTAACAGGAATCCTCTCGAAGATCACGGATGCTACGATCTTTTCATTATTTGCGCCTTTTGTTGAGGAGCAGAACCCTCGATTTGATACGAGAACTCGAGATAATCTTCTACACGATCTCTGCATCATATCGTTGTCTAACTACTATAGATATTCTTCGAGCAAAATCGTGAAAATGATGAGCGATCGATTCATTGTTTGAACAATCAAGAAAGCTCACGGAGTGTGTGAATCGGAGAAGATGAACAAGGGTTTTAGAATTTGGGCCTCGTATTTGTCATAATCAAAGGATCTTGATTGATTCAGGGGATTTTGATTTTATTTGTGGACAATCGTACCCCTCGTCTGAATGAAACGCGGATGAAAGATCTGACGGTTAAAACAAGGGTCTACGGGTCTACACTTTTAAAGGGGTCTACAATGAACCCTTCCCTATATATATATATATATATATATATATATATATATATATATATATATATATATGGTAAAGATCCTGTGAAAACAACTTTTATTGTGAAAACATGTTAATATATATATATTTTTTAAATTAAACCAATATCCTTAGAATTATGTTATCTTTAGTTCTGGAAAAAAAAAAATCAAGGTTTTATTACTTTTTATTATTGCACATGTGTAATAATTTTTTTTATTATGGCACATGTGCAATAATATTAAAACCTATATAAATTTTTCATACGTTAAAATTCTTTATAAAAGATTGCACTATAAATCTTATAATTTTGTTATCTTTAATTATGGAGAGAATGTTTTTTTTTTATAAAAAAAATCATCGTTTTTTTATTTTTCTATTATTACACATGTGCAATAAAAAATATTATTGCACATGTGCAATAATATTAAAACCTCTATAACCTTTTTATACGTTAATATTTTTGATTAAAAATTACACCATAAATCTTATTATTCTGTTATCTTTAATTCTAGAAAAAAATTTTAAAAAAAAATTAACGTTTTTTAAATATTGCACATGTGTAATTTGTTAATACTTATTATTGCACATATGCAATAATAAAAAAATCACGAAATGTTAATTGTTTAATTTTTTTTCCAGAATTAAATGTGACATTATTTTAAGACTTTTATTGCAATAACATCTTGTTTATTGCAAACTTAAGACTTTCTTTGTTTTTGTTTGTTCACCTACATTGTCTTCGAGAAAATATATGTCCGGCCAACATCTCTAGCACCAAAGGTAGGAAGGATTCTCTAGGAAAAGATCTAACAACAAAAACAAGAGAGATGATCACATGGTGTTAGAGCATATACATATGCTATGATGTGTCTTGTGTATTGTATCTATGTGAGCGTGTCTTAGTATGAGTTTTAGTGACAATATCATTGGCACCGGACCAAATGGTCCGCCGGACCAAATGGGACGCCCGTACCATTTGGTACGCAGCCTGTTTAGTCACTAAGTATAAATATGTTGTGTTAGAATGAATGTTAACACTCTGAGTCATTCTACACTTTCTGTGTGTGTTTTCTAGAGAGAGAAACAAGAGAGAACTTGTTTGTATCTTCAAGTGATCAATACAATATCTCTTATTTACATCCGTGTTTACTATGATTGATTGATACACGCAGTAGTAAGATCGTATCTCAGTTTTACAAGTGGTATCAGAGCATTTGGTTGCTCTACTGCTGTGTTTTTGATCAATTTTCAGATTTTTAGAGAGAGAAAGTTCGGGTTTCGTACGTTTTTCATCAAATTATTCCAATTCCGAGTGTTTCCGAGGTGAAAAATGATTTCTGAGTGTTCCTGGAGTGATTTCGCACCTTACTGAATCAAATTTCAGCTCTAAAAGTCAAAATTCGCGAAGATCAGTCGAAATCAGCTTCAAAAGCTTCTGGTCCGCTCGAAGAAATTCTGGTCCGCTGCTGGTCCGCTGCTGGTCCACTGGTTGGTCCGCTAGGCAATCTTCAAGTTGGTCCGTGGCAGTTATTTTTTGGTCCGCCGTACCATTTTGGTCCGCCGTACCAATCTGGTCCGCTGAGATAATTTGGTCCGAGTTTAGTCCGCTGATTAAGTTGGTCCGGAACTGGTCCGCTGAGTACAAATTTGGTCCGCTGGTTAATTTGGTCCGGATTTGGTCCGCTGAGAAGGTTTGGTACGCTAGAAGAAAAGTGATCTTCACTAAAACTGACGTAACTTGAGAACCGTAAAGAGTTACGGGAGCTAATACCAGCCAAAACGTTCGTCTCGACGAGATCTAGACTTATTCTAGCCTAACGGCCAGTACCGTGCAGTTTTGACCCCCAAAATCCTCTTGGAAGACCTTCGTTTCTGAGTTCGAAGTTTTTGAAGTATCATTTTCGGTGAAAAATGTCTGATTTTCAAGCATTTGCGGCTATGCAAAGCACGGTACAAGCTATGCTCAATTTTGATAATGAAATAGGCACAAGTCAGAATGTTCCTAAGCTGTTAAAGTTGGAAGATTATCAAAATTGGAAGCAACACTTTTCTGCATACATCAGCACAAACGATATTGATTTATGGATTCCAATTCAAAAGTTGTATGTACGTCCAACTGCAGATGGAGAGTATAAGGAAATTCAAGATTTTGATAAGGATGAAAGAAAAAGTTATGAGCTTGAACAAAAAGTTTATTGTTATCTTACCATGGCTTTACCTACCGAGTTGTTGCATCAATTCAGCACTTGCAAGAAAGCTAAACAGTTATGGGATGCTTTATCTGCTCGATGTGAAGGTAATGACCAATATAAGAAGAGTAGACGAAAAGTGTTGAACAAGGAATTTGAAAATTTTCAACATTATGAAAAAGAAAACATTTATGCTCTTGTTTCAAGGTTGTCACATCTAATTAGTGAGATAAAAGTGGTTAAAATTGAAAAGACTGAGGAGGAATTAAAAGAGAAATTGATGGAAGCATTACCGGAAAAGTGGGAAAACTATGTATTATTGCTTACTCATGATAAAGAATATTCTGCATTGTCATTTCATGATTTGACCGGAAAGCTTCATGCTAGAGAGATGGAAATGATGACATCAAACAAGTCAACTGCTCAATTCCAAAATCCTGAAGTGTATCATGGTCAAAATTCTGCAAGTATCAATGCAAAGTCTAAATCTTTTGGTGTTGATTCATTAAATCCACCTCAAACAGCTTTTGTTGCTGGTCATGGTTCAGGAAATTCTGGAAATTCATCAAGAGGATGTAACTTCACTATTCCCAATTATTCAAGTCCGACTTCATATTCAGCAAAAACACCGGATGAGCACTTGGCATTAATCTCAGCCTTGTTATCTTCATATTATGGATTGTTGAATGGTGGTTTGACAACATCTAATCTGATTGAAGAAGATTTTGATCAGATTGATCCTGATAATCTTGAGCAAATGGATATCAATTGGCAATTGGCAATGTTAGCTCAAAGAGTTAAAAGATTCAAAAAGAAGACATTTCAGAGTTTAAATCCAGATGGCAAGGTTGGAATAGATAAATCAAAAGCAAAATGCTTCAAATGTTCTAATTTTGGACATTTTGCTCGTGAATGTTCAAAAACAAATGCCTCTTCATCCAAGTCTCCAACAGCTTTGGTATCTCAAGTCGATAAACAATATGATTGGGGACAACCTTCTGATGGTCCACTTGCTTTAACTGCTATTACTTCTGGGTCAAAACCCTATGATTGGGCTACTGATGAAATTGATGATGAGTCTGCATGGACTGGTTCTGCATGGACTGGTTCATCTGCGATGATTGCTCAAATTGTTCATAGTGATAATGAAGAAGAAGTAACTGATTCTGAATCTGAAACAAGTGGTTCTGGAGATAATGGCTATGAATCAGTTTGTGAGTTCTGTTCTCAAAAAGACAAGAAGATTCAAGGTTTAATAAAGGAAAATGAGTTGTTGATCGAGGAAAATAAAAGAAGGATTGAAGATTTGACAACTGAAAAGCAAAATCTAGAAGCTCTAATTCAAGAATTTTCTTCTCAGAAAGAAAAGTTATCAGATTTACAAGCAGAGATTATTGAGAAAGAATCAAAATTTCAAAATGTTAAACAAGAGTTTGAACAGAAAGTTACAAAGTTATCTGAGGAAAATGCTGGATTAGTCAACGAAGTGAAGAAATGGAAAGATGAAGCTGAGGATATTGCAAAGGATTTTCAAAATCTTTTTGACAAATCCAAGTTCAGACTTGATGCACTTACTCAACTTTCTGATGATCAAGCTACTAAGATTCAATCTTATCAGACTGATATGGAAAAGTTACTTGATGAGAAGAGGGAGTTGGTTAGAGTGAACAAGTTGCAAAATGCAAATTTGGATATTCAGAAAAGAAATAAAGATAAACTCGAGAAGGAATTGTTGGCTGGATTAGATGAGTTAAGATTGCAAAAGTATGAGACTAATAAAGTGGCAAAGAAGCTCATTGCAACAGAAAAAGAGTTGGGTGAAGCTTATCAAAGAATTTCTGAATTAAAGATTGAAATCATTGATTCAAAACGTCTTTTGAACAATGTTACTAACTCACAATCTTTTACAAGTTTTCTGGCCAAGGATGATAATTTTGAGAAAATGTTTGACAAACCGTGTCACCACCAGGAAGTCTTAAAGAAGGCGTTCATGATTTGAAAGAAAAGGTTGAGACTGGTGATTATTCTAAGTTTGTTGGTTCCAAATCTGTTGAAGAAAGGAAAGAGCACAAAGGCAAGAGTGATGCCACTTCTGATGCTCCAACTGAGTCTAGTTCTTCATCAGATGACAAAGAGAAATCTGCAAGTTCAACTACTGACATTGATGAAACAATAGTTGATGCTCCAAAAGATATCAACAAGGTCAAAGCAGAGTTTTCTCGTCTTGCAAAGAACGGGCATAAACCATATAATTTGGGAGATAAGGTTTCTGGCAAATATACAGGATTGGGATTCCAACAGATTCAGGTTAAATTTGCAATTTCTCAAGGTAAAAAACAACAACACTTGAAGAAAATCAGTATGAAGCAAGTGAAGAAAGAGGTTTTTCATGCTGAAAAGGTTCAATCAGAGCGATTTTATAAACTCAAAGGTTCAAATCAAATATTTTATGATAAGGAGTTTCCACTACACTGTGTGGATTCTCGGAAAATAGCTGAGGTTTTTATTAAATCTGCTGATGCTCCAAAGACCAAGAAGAGGCAAACTGCTAAATTTTCTTCTGGAAGTTCAAATGTTACTCCAAAGAGCCCTACATCGAAATGGGTTCATGATCATCGATATCAGGTATTCGATTCTTTTTATGATCATTTTGGAGATGTTGATGTTTGTGAAGCTTTGCAGATTCCCAAAAGGCAAAATGTAAACAATCGCTTGTGTTATAATTGCCGACAAAAGGGGCATATGGCACAAGATTGTCTGGTTTCTGCTGCTTCTAGTTCAAGACAAAGAAAGGTTCCATTTGTTGGTAAAGCTGCCAAACAAAGATTTATTGATGAATATGGCAGAGTATTTGATGAATATCAACAACCAACATTCTTCAAAACTCAAGGAAGATTTATTCCTCGTTTTCAAAATGTTCCATATGTAGGTTGTTCGTCACAATCGACTGTGACTGGTTCATCAGATATTGATTTACCAAAACAACAAATTTGGAAACCTAAAGTGGTTTCGAAAGGAAACCAAGATACTGGTCGACCAGAGGCGATTCGCTTCGGGTCATTTATAAACTGACGTGTTTGACCAGTGTGCAGGTACTTCTAGAAGATCTATTGGTGATTAAAAAGTTGCTGATAGAGGAGTATTCTGCTGATTTAAGTTAAATTACATGTGATATTAATTTTAATATTGCAATTTTTCTGAAAGCTAAAACTGCAAGGTATCCATGTCGAGAGGTCAATTTTCTTTCTTTTTACATTCCGTATGTCGTTTAGGGGGAGAAAATTGAAAAACCAAAAATAGTGTCTTTGTGTTTTTGTTAAAATGAAAATCCAAAAATAGAGTTTTTCATTTTAAGGGGGAGAAAAAGGAAAAATACAAAAACATTGAAAAATGAGAAATTGTATTCGACATAATTAGGAAATGATAGTACATTGGCTTACGTGTCTGGCTCATGGATAAACTAGATGAAAAAGCCATAAGATCATTGTTTGATGTGCTTGGTAGGCTCGACATTCAATCAGAAAGTATTCTGATGTGATAAACACATTAAATACTAATGCTTGACCAAGTGGACAACATCTTGATGCATATCTCATGATATATCAAGAAAAGATATGTGAAAAATAAAATGAGAAGTCATTGTGTATACATGTGTTCATTTTGCAATGATTTAAACTTGTTTGATTTTTTTTTTTGTCAAACGATCGGACTTTCTCTGCGTATCGAAAGATCGACCTGATTGTTGTTCGTTTGACGTTCTGCTTTATTTTCTTTGGTGTTTCGTATAACTCATCGGACTTTCTCTGCGTGTACGGGAGTACCGACCTGATTGTTGTTGGGTTATACAATTTCAACTTGTTTTTATTTTCTTATTTTGTTAAATCCGAGGCCTTATCTGCGTTTTGAAAGATCGACCTTAAGGTAGACGATTTAACGTTCTTATTTCTTTTTGCATGGAACACAGTTGACTAAATCATGAGTACAATCATTATGTGATTAAATCACAAATGATACCATCATAAAGTGAAATATAAAAGAAAATACATATCTGAGTATGTCTGATAGTGTGGGTACACTGGTCAAAGCAAATCTAATCAATACAATAACATATCCAGATGTTATGAGTATGATTGTGCCTGAGTTTAAGATGGACAAATTATATCAGTAATTGTTTTGGTCAAAAACTGCCTAAGCAATTAGTTGATCAAACTTTGTAAGTGAGGTAGAGTGTTTGATGTAAAATAAAGATGAAAATGCAAATGTAAAGGTTGACACGAGGATGTAACGAGGGAAAATCCAGGAATCCTTGAGTATCCTCAAGGAGCCGCAAAAAATCTCGGGGGCCGGTTCAAAGTACCTGCCTCCTAAAACTTTTATATGATGAAAGTATTTGGTACAAGTGAAATGAGCTCGTATTCTCGACATGACTTATGTACTAAAGTAATTGAAATTGAAGTGTAGTTCAGCATGTCATGTTCAATATGATCCCAAGTTGTGATCTTTCTCGCAAAAGACAAAAATAGTGTCTGATTCAGTATTGCATTTATGTTTCATATCTGAAAAGTCCAAAAAGATTTTCGGTGTGTTTTGATATAAAGTTTCAAAAAGCCAAAAATATTTTATTTCTTATTTGTTTTCGGCCGATCGATATGTGATACGAAATCAAAATTTCAAAAACCTATCTTGGATTCTCAAAGAGAAGTTTTGCGCCAAGATTAAATTAGTTTTCAAAAGAAAAAGGAAGCCGCGTTTCTGTCTTCTGAAATTCCAGGTTATATGTGTCAAGACTCAAGCATGGTGAAAGGGGGAGTATGTTTTATCTTTCACAAGTGGATCTTGAAGTTTGAAGATGATTCAAGAGTGATCTAGCCATGCAAGCTCTATTTCTGACAAGATTTAAAGTCAAAGATCGAATGCAGCAATGTTGAAGATTGAAGACTAGAGTTTAGTTAGAAAATAGATACACTACACGTTAAGGGGGAGTTTGTTAGAGCATATACCTATGCTATGATGTGTCTCGTGTATTGTATCTATGTGAGCGTGCCTTAGTATGAGTTTTAGTGACAATATCATTGGCGCCGGACCAAATGGTCCGCCGGACCAAATGGTACGCCCGTACCATTTGGTACACAACCTGTTTAGTCACTAAGTATAAATAGGTTGTGTTAGAATGAATGTTAACACTCTGAGTCATTCTACACTTTCTGTGTGTGTTTTCTAGAGAGAGAAACTAGAGAGAACTTGTTTGTATCTTCAAGTGATCAATACAAAATCTCTTATTTACATCCATGTTTACTATGATTGATTGATACACGCAGTAGTAAGATCGTATCTTGGTTTTACACATGGTCAAAGGGATTATTTTCATTATTTAGGAACTTAATAACTTCTAGCCCAGGTAAGTATTCAATCAATATTTTTTATTTAAACTGGTCACTGTGTTTCAGAAAAACAAATCATGTCAGAAATTTCCCGTCTGATAGCAAAAGAAAACCATACCAGATTAAATGCAGGAATATCGACTGATAAAATAAACCAGGTCAAACTTAGGACCTAAAAATAAATGAAGCTGTTTTTTATTTCCTAACAAAAGATAAAAAAAAATTAAATTCTAAGTCTTCGTTTATGCTTACACGAAATTTCTTTTCAATAAATAAGAGAAAAATGTTCAGGGAGAAAATAGAAACTGACACGTGCCCATGACTAAAATATTTTTTTAATAATTTTCAGAAAAACTCGACACGGGCTGTACCGGAGCAGTCTGTTTGCAAGAATAAGGGAAAAAACAGCCCTTGCAGTCGTCATTCGCACGGGTCGTGTTGCTCTCGTTTCCTCGGGAAGATTTTCAATCTCCCGCACGTTTCTCCTTCTCTAAACGTTGCTATCATCGATCATGTAAGCATAAATCACTAGATTACTTAGTTTTTACTTGAATGTTCTTCGTGTTCTTCCCTAAATTTTAGGGCAAATCTAGATATCTTAGTTTTAGCCCGATTTTGGTGAAATTCGTTGTCAAGATTAGTGTAATAAGTGTTTGTAAAATCATCCTCTGTGATTGTTTGTTACAAAAACACTCAAAAGTTCAAGATTTTTGAAGAAATTCTTCACACCCAACTTAAACTGTAAACTTAGATCTTGGATTATTGAGTTGTGATATGGAAAAACCGACAATGAGGTTTTGATTTTCGCTAAAATCCACACCTATCCATGTAAAAGTTTTTTATTTTGGTAAAAGTAGAAATTTCGATCCGGTTGGAGACTCCTAACAGACCCGACACGGGTCGTGCCTCCCCAGGCACGAATCGTGCCTCATGTTGCAGGATGGTGATCGATGCTTGACCCGACATGGGGGTGTCCGTGACCCGGCATGGGGCATGCCCACTCCCACACGGGCCGTGCCCGACCCGATTTTTTTCAATTTTCTTAATTTTTTTTTTGCTGAAATTGCTTTAACTTTACACCTAATATAACTATGTTTTTAATTTCAGGGTTAACGTTGTATTCTCAACACGTGGGGTGGAAAGAGAAAGCCACCGCCGACTCCGTAATCTATTCACTCGTTCTGAGGTGCCAGCACGGTGCCTCGACGAACAAGCCCTTCAGCATCTCAACCAATTGGAGCGGTTAAACGATCTTGTGCCTATTCAGTTGCGTCGATGGCTTAATGCTTATTAGCCGCGTTCGATTAGGGAATGCACCCTCGAGTTCATGGCTTCTCTCCATTTCAATGATGGAATTAAGGACTGTTCGGTTGATGGGGCAATCAAGTTTAGGCTGAACAACCATTGGTACAACATGTCCATGTCCCAATTTTGTCACGATATACAGATCTATATGGCGGACGAGGTACATCTACTGGCCGATGCAGTTACCAACTTCCCTGATGAGGTTCACCAGAACCACCCTGAGCATGGAACAACGCGGTCCAACTTCTGGAATGCCGTCGATGAAGAGGTCTATAACCCGAGCTCCACAAAGAGCTCGAAGCTTTTAGACCCCCTCCACCATTACATTCACCATTGTTTCAGCCAGTCGATCTTCCAGAGGGGTGGTACAGGAGGAGTTGTCAGTCTACGCGACTTGGTGGTATTCTACTGCATGGAACATTAGGTTCATCCTAACATTCCATACTGTATATGTAGTAGCTTGTACATTGCAGCCACGGCTGGGGAGGCGTCACCGTTGTTCTATGGAGGTTTGAAGGCCTACATTTTTCGATGTTACGGCGTGGACATTCCTAACGATCTGACTATCAAGAGCCCCACATTATCGATAGATGTAGATTAGTGCAGGACCCTGAAGATCATTGCTGACACACCTGATGGTCTGAGGATGAGAGACTCCAGGCGACGCGTTTGGGACCCTCTCCCAAATCTAGCAGAGGATGATGAGTCTGAGCCAGAGCCAACCAGGATGCCGACTCCACCTCACTACTCCCCGCACCACCACTACGATCCATACGGTGCCACCTCCTCCTAGCAGCCAGGATTTCCATCTATGATGGACATCTACCAGTCACTTCAAACCATTGGCACACGCACACAGAGTATGTAACATGATATTTTCGAGCTACAGCAGGATGTGTCTGAAATCAGGGAGAGGCAGACCTACTACTACCCATATGATGATGAGTAGTTGGGGAGTGAAGGTACATTTTCTGACCCTTGATCTTACTTGTACGGTAATATAGGTGCAAGGTTGAACAATTTTAAACTTCTACGGTGTGATGTTCTAAACAATTTATTTCTCTTTTTTTATTTTATTTTGTGATGTATGGATGATAAACACACGTAACATTAGCTTTAATTATCTAGTTTATATTTTGAGATTGGTTGTGCATGCAAGCAGATAATATGCAAGTTCTTCAATCTATACAGGGATGTTAGACATCATGGAGTGGTATCCATTCCATGGGAAAGATGTCCAGTTTACAGAAGAAACTCTGCCCAAATTTTTCCTAACCCTAACTAACTTATTCATCTTTGTTCTCTCTTTGCTTACAAACAGGCACATTGAGGACAATGTACAATTTAAGTGTGGGGACAGGATCGGTTAAGGCACTAACATTTTTGCTCAGTCATTTTCTCAAGCCTTACACAAAACTCTTAAAAACGGATTTCTATACTAAGGCAAAGATTGAAATTAAAACATTTTCAAGAAACCATGTTTTAAAAAGTTTCCTCCGCCTAAAATTAAAACTCAAATTCCGATAAACTTAAAAATCTTTCTTTTGTGATAAGTGGAAAAACAAGTTTCTTTTGTTTATAAACTTACATTTTCCCTTCTCCCAGTTTCAATAAAGATTTGAGCCTACAAAGCGTAAACCACGCTTCTACTTCTTGAGAGAAACCATGCAATTTAGTAGAGGTAGAACTTGACACGACTATACGTACCAAAACGGACAAAATCAAGATTTGCATTATTAAATGATTGAGGCACTTAGGATATACCCCTTTTTCCTTTCTCCCCCACTTTCTCTCTCTCTCTCTCTCTCTATATATATATATATATATATATATATATATATATATATATATCTAACCCCTTAGACCACCCTGTTGAGCCTTTTACCCTTCATTTCTTCAACGCCCTTCGCAAACAAAAATTTGTTTTACGCTTAGAGTCTCAAAAGCCTTTGTCTTATTTTCAAACCATTTATATTTGTAAAAACTAGTTTATTTTTGTAAATTAAAAGTGACTGTGACAACCAGTCAGCAAAACCAGGTCAAACCCTACTTATTGACTATATTTACATACGTGTATATATCTGTGCTTGATCTAAACTAGTAATAACATTAGTAAATACTGTGCACACCTTTGTAGAGAAAAACATAACCGTAACGAACAAAAAGGTTCACCGTGTGAATGGTGGAACTTCAATAATAAGAAAACAAATATAAAAAGTGACTTTTATATTTCCTCAAACGGTGTCGTGAGAAGTCACACCAACACCTGGCAACGCTTAGGTGAATATTTCATTTAAAACTATTACCGGTTTTAAATCATGGAATCGAGTTTAGAAGCAGAAAGATCAAGTTATTTATATTCCTCACACGGTTGCGTGATCAAATAAAATAAATAAAACCAAAAATCCTAAATAATTAAATTACGATCAAACAATAAATATGTAACAATGTTGTGACCTCGTAAATTATTTAGCAACTCGTCTCGACCAAAATAGTGGAACGGTTCGGCTTAAATCGCCTGTTTACCAAATTGGGCCTGGCCCCGCCCAATAAAGCAAATCGAACGAACCGACCCCAAAACATGGCCCGACAAGCCAACCGACAACTTTAATCTATAACGTATCACTCTCGGCTAATTTTAGTAATTAACGAGACTAACCACGTCGAAAATGGAGAAAACCTTGTATATCGGCTCGGCACGAGCCATACCGGCCCGACACCTGTTATCCTAAAGTTTTGGCCTAAACTAAAACCCATCAACTTAGTGGTTATTATTTTATAAATACACTACAATTATAGTCATGATTTTTATAAAATAATCATGGAGATTAGTAAAACTTTTTATAAAAACTATAACACGTAAACACCTAAAAATATATAATCTCTAAACTAACCTAAGTTAATTAGCTTAACCCATGGTCATTGGTTGGCTAACCATGGTTACCAATTTAGACATGTGGGAAGAAAGTGCACAAGACCCATGCTTGTTTCTCCACCCACACACACAAACCCTTGTTCAAAAACCCCCTCCTCCCTCTCATGACAACCACAACCGGCCACCATCACCGCCACCCTCCACCTCACCGGCGATCACGACCACCACCACTCCGCAGCAGCTGCTGCTGTCCGACGACCCCCACAACCCCCTGGTTGCACCTCCTACCTCTCCTCCCTCACCCTCTTTTCGTAACCACGAAACCACCACTGCCACCTATATCATCACCAACCCCAATCGCCATCTCCACCACCACCAGCCGTCGCCATCACCATCCTTATCATCCCTCGCCATCACCATCCTTATCATCCCTCGCCATCGCCACCACCGTAACCCACCTCCGACTCCCTCTCTCCCTCTCGACAGCCGATCACCACCACCATCACCGATCGTCATCCATCACCGCCACCCTCATCATCGGTCGACATCCATCACCACCACCATCATCATCACTCCTTACGGTTAACCTCATCATCATCCTTAGCTTTCACCGCCATCATCACCAACAACACACACCGCCGCTACTGCCGCCAATGGTTTCCGCCGCCACCACCAGGACTCGCTCGTTGTAAGTTCCTAACCTCCTCTTCTTTACATTTTTACATGAAATGTTACACCGATGAAACCCTCGAGTCTTGATGATCTAGTTTTCCTTTCGGGTTATAACCCCACATAAAATCATAAGCTTTCCTTTTCTTTTATTTGTACATTTCGTGGATCAAATTACAATGTGATGCCCTCGGGGCTTAATATTGTCACAATTGTGGGTCTTGAGTTAGAGAAACCGAGTGATGAGCCGAATGGCATATCCGAGAGTATTTACACTCGAGATTAAGTCACGAAATGTTATTTTTTGTATTTCTTTTGGTTCATAAACAAGAAACCCTAAAATGGGTATAGTGACCTAAGATGATCATGAGTTATGTTAACTTGTGTTTAAATATAATCAAGAACTCTTAACTAAACATCATAAGTATTCGGGTGAAAAGAAACCCATCAACAAAGTCTTTAACTTAACACATGCTTATATATTGTTATAACTTATTATGTGTTAATATACACTTCTATTGATTAAAATCTTGATGGATTGCGTTTATGATAAGTAACAGATGGACACAACATAATTTGGGATAAAAATCATGCGGTAAACAAGTTATGGAAAGGTATCCTAAAGCCCTCGGACTAATGACTTAAAATGGTAAGAAAACCATGGATAAAAAAATGGTGACCAAAGGTCGGACCTATTTCGGATTCTAGAAAAATAAAGACTAACATCATGACTTTTATTTTTATGAAACGAATGCATTAAGACACATTCATTTGTCCAAATATTCGACTAAAAATTCTTGTATCAATTAAACTTGTTTAATCATTTTTGGTTGCTTAAAGTCGTAGATTTTATCCGATAAGAATAATATCGGTTAAAGACTCGAATATATAATAATAACGACTATTATTATTATAATTATCCAAATCCGTTCTAAACATATAAAACCTTTTATATAATGTTTAAGTATAGAACTAAGATAAACATCTTTTTTTGGATAAATTTATCTATGTTTATTTTTAGTATAAGTTCACTTACGGTCCGGCATACCGTGGTTCACCAAACTTGTATTCGCAATCCTTTTATCAACGAGTTTTAAATGCAAGTTTCGATTTAAAGAAACATCGAAATAAATAATACACCTTATTATTTATCTCGACAAATGAAAAATGATATAAATAAATATATATATATATATGTTATATATATCATAACTTAACAAACAATTGATTAACTTATAACTCACACTTATCATATGTCTATGGAGTCATAAGTACTATCAAAGCACAAATATTTATTTTAATGAATATTTCGAACGGGTTTTTCAAAAATACAATAGGGAATTAATTGTCAAGACTCGACCAGGATCATTGGTTAACTAAAACGTTATCGAATTGAATAAAGACCTAAGACTTGTTCTATTATTATTATTGATATTAGGACATCGGTCACTAACGGTTCGTATCAGCTATCACGATCATTCACCTTAAAGAGGTGAGTTTCACGGCCCCTTTCTTTTAAAACCGTTTTAATACTATGGGGGAGAAATCATGATCAAGCAAATCTTTTTACTTGATATTATGGTACAACTGTTACGCCTTATTGATTATATGTTCTTTCATACCCCTTCATAGTAATTTGTTATACAACATATTGCTACAAATCCCACCATCAATTGATTTCAATTAGTTCCTGTAACGAAACGATAACTAGTGAATAGATCTATTTAGGTTGACAACCCAGCCCTAGCTGGTCGCTCCAGTTCTGACTCACCGGTAACAGTCACGGGGTACATGTCTGTTATTCTATGCCATTGGTATTTCTTGGGGGAAGTTACCATAGGTGGGTAAATCTGTTAGTGTTTGAAATCAAGGTGCATGTAGATCAATGCAACGACGGCTAACCATTATAATATCTTGTATATCATCAACTGTTTTACAAATGTATTTTGTAGAGTCCTAAACCTGTGAACTCACCAACATTACGTTGACCTTTTAAACTCATGTATTTCTCAGGTAACTAAGAATCACTCTCAGTGTGCAAATGGTAAGTCTATCAACTACTAGGGCCTGCATTAGGGATGGAGTCATGGTCACCCCTTTTCTTTATAAATAAATCATGAACACTTGTAATTTCTATCATGATGTATCGTTTTCAATATTGTAAGACAATGTTATCTTTTATGAAATGCGCTGCAACTTTGATAATTACTTGGTTTTCAAACGTAAATGAAACTGATAGAGGTCGTTCCTTTGGGTTGTTGGTTTTCAAACGTAAATGAAACTGATAGAGGTCGTTCCTTGTACCCACGACTATGATCCCATGACGTCACATGCCTACGTAATTGGAAACATCGGGGTGTGATGGATTGGCATCAGAGCTGTGGATATAGTGAACTAGGAAACAACGATAAGGAAACCTAGACTATAGCCCGCTCTACAAGACTTCCATTTGCATACGAGACTCGCTACCAACATCCTGAGGTACACTTATGAAAATGTGTGTCATAACTCATGTGTAGCCTCATTTTTACTTGTATATATTTAACTGCTTATACTTTTCTTAAATATATATTTGACTGTTACTAACATTGGTTTGTCTTGGAACATGTTATCGCAGAGATGGCTTCAGATCAAGTCATCTGCAAATCCTCCGAGATAGAGCACTGTGACTCCACGCCTGATTTCCCTCTTCCTGCACCTCTGGACGTCCCACCCACTGCTGTTGGAGCTTTACCGACAGGATCTGCTACCAGTGCTGCCCCACACCATACGTCTGACGATACGACCGAGGAGCCTACCGAGGCTGCCCCTAGAGCTGCTGCTACCCCCTATCTACCACTGCGATTGTCTTGGCCGAGGCCCCGAGAAACGCCTTGCTCCCTCTAACCATCCAGACCAGCCCGCTCTGAAGCAGAAGCAGATGGCCGAAACATGAAGACCCGGACATCTCGCTCGACCGCACTAGGGCACACGGGGTCTATCACCGTATCCCCGACGACGGTAGGCTGGGATTCACGCCATGGAAAACCGCGTGACTTCCTGAGAAATGCTCTGCTCTCTCTGACCATCCAGACCAGCCCGCTCCGAAGCGGAAGCGGGTGGCCAAGGCCCGACGCTTCGGATTCCTTTTGGACGCCCTCCGAGACTGGCGCTTCTGCGAGGGACTCCCTAGCACACAGGAGGTTGGAGAGTCCTCCGTTACGACCGTCCCATATTCGAGCATCCCACCCCTGATCGGAGAGCCTGTCACTGAGACGGTCCCGCTCCTTGTGGCCCGCATCTGCTGCCATGAGGACATACTTGATACGATGGAGATCGACGTGGATGAGGCGCCATAATATTGAATAATTCAAGATAATAAGAAACAAAACAACCTAATAATGTTTCCTTTCGAGTTTTCTTGAAGACCCCAGGCACAACCCGTGCCCCTCTTACTTGGCCGATGAGAAAGTTAACTTTTGTATATCTGACACATGGCCCGTTCCACTGAAGCCACACGGCTCGTGCCCCTGCTGATTATCTGCCAAGGCACAGTCCGTGCCCTGCCAGGCACGACCGGTGCCGCTCTCCCTCTTTTCCTATAAATTCCCATCCAAGCTCTCATTTCAAGTGTGCCAAAGTTGGGGAAAGAAAAGATGATCTAGACTTGTTCTAACCAGCTTGGCTCACTCAACTTTGCTCCTACTATAGTTAGTAATAATGTAATTTCTTTCTCTCCTTATTTTCGGTTTTCTTTCTTGATCTTCATATGTTTGTAATAATCTTAACTTAATATGATGTTGTTTGAGGTTTGTCTATAAACCACTCACCTTCTGTTAAGCAAATATATAAATCTTACTCATGTTTGATTAAACTCTTATACTTACTTGAGGAAAACAAGCCTTTGGTAAAACAATACAATGAGCCTACGTATTTACCTTAAGGTAAGTACATATGATTTTATAGAAACTCTTCTAAATTGAAAGTGTATTATTAACCTTTTTGAACAAATGTGTCTTGCATATTATAGACATTTGAGGAGTCGAAAGCTCATCAGTCGGACATATGACACCTGACTGGGGGACGATGCATGATCCTAACGGTGACTCGCACCCCATGAAAAGTAATACGTTCACGAGTTTTATGTCTATGTAAATAAACATGGCTTTCACACTAACTACGACCTGAAGATAGTGTTTCGGATTGGGGTTAGTAATACTTTGTCACTTCATGCAAGTCGGTGAGATACATGTTTATGAACCCTGCTCTGGGTACGACTTCTCATGTTTGCACAAAAGCGGTGCATGGAAGAAATGGACCTTAGCCCCTTTTAAAGATGATTTTTATCAAAAAATACTCCAATGCGTGGGTTGTTCCCTTGCTGGTTCATGACAACGTATTTGAGTGTAGTGGCGCCGACGACCCATCCGGCCCTACAACTATTTGGCATCTACGCTTGCTTTATTTATTATTCTCGGAGGGATCCTCCCACGATCCTACGGGGGGACGAGAGGAATGCGAGAAAGGATTCCAGGCTGAAAAGTGGTCCTCCTCACCTGAGAATAATAATCTTAATATAATTACGAAAGTAGTCGTTTTATTGGTTCTTTATCACCAGCCGGTCTCCTCAAGTAATACGATCGTCTATGAAAATTATTTAACTAAAACCAAAATTTTGTTATCTTTCTATATTATTATTTACTTCAAACAACCTTATATGTTTAATGACTACGGTTAAAGTCATTAATAAAATATTCCTTATCAAAAACCTCCTTTTACTTGTGTCCTTGAACGACTATCGGTTAACTTACCACTACTATGTTGCTCCACGATGGGTACACTTGTCTGTGAATGTGGTGAAATAGTGGTTTTAGGTAATCAAGTTTTATAAATGTTAAAGCTTATGTACAACAGGTGTCATTAATATTGTTATATTTTTATATACATCACAAGCACACCAAAAAGAGTACAAGGACCTGGATATTTTTGAATCTTGTTGGAATAGCAGGACCTTTCGTGACTCCTCCACACACTTGAGCTTTGCCAAGCAAACTGAAAATTACCAAAAAAAAAAAAAAAAATCCGAAAACACAAAAATATAAGTAGTACAAGTCCTAAAATCTCACTTTCGTAGGAATCACGGTTACATTTAGAATATGCAACAAGCTTTTTAAACCCCTCGGTAGCCTGAGTGGAAGAGTGAAGTCTCATGAGGGTTTCTAGCTAACACACCCACTAAGTTCTCGGGCTATCTCATGGGAGCGCCAAGTGTAAGGTCTTTAGCCAGACCTGTTACCTCATTTTCTTCATCGTAGTCTAAGTAAACATTTTCCAACCGAGTTTCCAGTGTAAACTCGGTATTTGACATGCCTCTTAAGTTTTCTTTTCTTTACGTTTAGCATGTTAGTTGAACTACTGTGGGAGCTGATATCTGATTTGTGTCGCATCGAACATTTACCTACCGAGTTTTCGACAAAAGCTCGGTTGGGGACATATCGACTCCCTAATTTCTTCGTCACTGCTACCACATCCCATGAATCACTACGGGGCCTTCTATTTTTATTAACCTGCCCAACATCTTTCGCTCTCGCCTTAAGTTTCCGAATAGTAACGCTGGAACAAAGAGGGTGAATTCCTCATATACTCCACCTATGACACGCAATTGTGTGAGTGTTGACTAAGTTTGACCAACCGTCCCGACAACGCGCATGCAATAGACAAGTGGACTCGAATTCACATTGGTGATTGAATTTAGGTTTTCTATAACTAACCTAACATGTATCACATATACAACACATTGTACAATGATAAACATAACGCGCCATAATTACTTACGACATTATCCCGCGTATACGATGTACGATCGGCGGGGCGATCGTACAAAGTCTTGTCATTCCCACCAAGGTAGGAGACTTAGAACTTGTACACTCGTATAACTCATAATCAATTGACTTATGACATGCAAACACATAACCAAGTAACCTCATGTTCATATTCATGCATTTCCCCAATTTTTTTTCCCGGTAAATATATATCTATCACATGTAGGCTAATTCCATGATTACACATCATCATCATCTCAAGAAAATCATATAGATCATCATTTAGCATATTTCAAGCCATGTCATAGATTCCTAACCACATGCATGAAAGCTATCTTGCCCTAATAGGCCATTTTCATCATATTTTCATGTACAATTTTTTTATGAAATAATCTACATGCAATTGAACATCAACTGTACAACTATATACACCATCATGCAGAGGCGGCTCATGCATAAGGCACATAAAGCTAGGGCTTTAGGCCCTAAGTTTTGAGGGGCCCCAATTTATTAGGTATACTATAAATCATTCTCAAAGTTAGATATACTATTGATGCAATTCTAGTAGACAATTTTGACAAGAAGAGAAGGTGATATGTTGCTCTGTTTTTTATTTAGTCTTTAAAGAAGACGATGCAGGTAATTAAAAAAAAAGGAATTACTTTTATACCCTTGAAAAAACATTAAAAGAATAAGGATATGCTATTAAATTTACCGTTTCACCCTTAAAAGGAATTTTGATTTACGATGTGATACTGATTATAGCGAGCGGAATAAGTTTTGCTTGTCTTTTAAATATGCTAGTTTCAGACTCTCAGGTACTTATTTTAGACTCTCAGCTACTTATTTTCATTTATATATGACATAAAATTATATAAATTCTAATGTAATAAACTTTTGATTTCTTCATTAATTAGTATCATTTCAAAAAGTATTCTTAGTCTTCATTTACCTAAAAAATTACATATAGATAAAGGTAACAAGAAATCATTTTGATAATAATCCACAAATAATAATATGCTCAAAATTATATTCACCTTACGCATAAAACTAAGTACCATATTGGATGAAAAGGTAAAAAAGTAACGTACTTAACCCAATTTTCTTTATAAAAAAAAGGCCTCAATTTTATTTTTCGCTTTAGGCCCCAAAACCAGTTAAGCCGCCCCTGGCATCATGCATTTAATAACCTAGATTACACACCCACATAGTGTATATAACACAAATCACGTGCCTTTATTCAAGATCTTGCATGCATGGCAATCAAAATCAAGTTTTCATCATAGATCTCACGTAAAGTTAGCAACTTTATTGCACATCAACCCTAAATCTATCATTATCAAGTCATTACAACATAGATCTAACACAATTCATCAAGCTTTAACCACATGCATGCATGATTTCTCTTGAAAAACCCTAGAATTAGCATGCATCATCATATCATGCATATAAGTCATGGTTTTTTTTTATCAAAAGATACAATCTTTTCTATCACAGTCACTAGATCTACACTTAATATCATCAAACCAACATAGATCATACCTAAATCTATCATATAGCATGAATCTTGACAACTTGAACACAAGCAAAACATAAGAAAACACATACCGAATGATGTAGGATGAGAAAGAATGAAATCGGGGCTTGAAACTTGAAAGGAAAGCTTGGATCTTGATAAGAAATGAGTAGGAGGATGATAAAAGTCGTGGAAGGGGCTGAAGAGACGTTGGGAACTGATGAAATGAAATGGTGGTGGCAATTGGTGCTTAAATAGTGGAAATTTAGGGTTTAGCTGGAAACTGGGTTCCAAGCGTATCACTTGGAGAGACCATATGCTCTAGGTGATACGCCTAGAGCCTCCCGTCTGGTAGCTCTGCTGACTTTTGTTGACCGCAACCCGTTTTGTCCGTTTTTCGCGTTTGTGGTCTCGGTTCTCAACGGTTTCTCCCATTTTCAATTCACCATAATTTTTATCACATCAAATCCAACAAAATCAAGTATCAACTTGCCACATAACGATTTATGATCATTCAATTAAATTCACGTATCAGTTTACACATAATTCACGATACTTAGCAGTTTTAAGTTTATCAACAATGTTTGAAGACCCCTACTTGTGTGTGTTGTTTGTGAAGTGTTTTAAGGCTACTAGACTCTTCTAATACCTTAATTGACATACTACGCCTATATAAGTGACTCCCGATTTGCCGGTTTTATCAGGCTTTATCCGTTTCTAAGGCTCGGGTCCCACCCGAAGTGCTGGAATGTCACATCCTTCCCTCGTTAAAGAATTTTCATCCCGAAAATTAAGATCGCAACCCCGTTGCTAAGCGTATAAGTTCCACACGTTTTAAATTGTTGCAACCCCGTTGAAAGTAGTGAGAAACTAAGTTACAACATTTTACTCAACCGTAAAATAACGTTTTGCGCTTTACTCAACAGTAAAGTATAAGGTTTGACAGTTTACTCAATGGTAAAAGATAAAAGATTTCAGATTCTCACAAAATAATTTCAAGTTATCACGTAAGTTTTTAGTTCATCACATCAGTTTTTCCAGGTTATCACACCTAAGTTTCCAGGTTATCACATCTGTCAGGACCAGATTTGAGCACAAGTATCTCATTTGATTCATCACACAAGTGCGGACATCATGTGTGATGGTCGATTTTGGTTGAATCTTGCATCAATGCTCTCTCATTGATGATTTCTAAAGCTCAAGAACACATATGAAAACGCTGGAGCGTGGGATCGGTCTAGTTCGATAACAATTGCGTGAATAAGAATGTAGATAAAAAGTGTAAATAACTCAATCTCTCATTAACCACTTGATTACAAGAGACTCAGAGTACAAACACACACTCTTACAAAAGTTCACTCACTCTAAAAAATTGGTTACAAAGACACACACATAACCTATATATAAGTCTTCGGCCGACCGAACTCCTTAGCTTGTCCAAACTTAAGGTTCGGCCAAGGCTCGGCCAAGGTTCGGCCGGAGTTCGGCCACCAAAACATTATGTTGTAATGTTCGTGTCTTTGACGCTTTGTCTAATCCAGCTCGTTACCACATTGTGTATCAACAAACTCCCCCTTGGCAACAGCTGGTCCGTTCTTCTCAGCCTTGAACATCTGCAGTAGCCTCATCACCCTTCCTGACCAAATTATGATTATTTCCAGCATAGATATTGAATGCAAAACAAACCCTTATCACCCTCTGAAACTTCAGCGCTTGCTCCATGTAATCAGGATGATACATGATTGGATTGTGATAAAGCTCGTCTATATCAGTCTTCGAAAAATTGATCAGCCACATTGGATCGTAGATCCTCACAACTTGATTGTTTTCCTTCAACACAATAACTGCTTAACTAGTCTTTTCGTTGTAGTACCACCACCTCAGATCCTTGATGAAATCAAGTTTCATCTTCATTAAAGGAATCTTCTTCATCACATCCGGTTTCTTTGGAAACACCAAGATTATCAGCTTCTTACCAATTCTTTCATGAATTCTTGTTCGGGATTGACGTCTTTTTTTGGCTTCTAAGGAATCAAAAATTGAAATCCTTCTCGACATTCCCTCTCAAGTGTCTTCTTGAAGTGAAAACTATCCAATCATTGCCATAATTGCAAAATGGCTTTCTGATCAACTCACGAATATCCCAAACCGGCAGACTGCTAAAATCTTTGGCACATTTGAAGTAATGGATTCCATGTTCTCGTTTAATCCCGTAGCACTTCAAACTCGAAGCATACATCCAACTGATTATTTCACCTGAAGCTTGACCCTTGAATTTGAAGAATGATCTCTGCTTGATTGGCTTCGGAGGCGGAACATAATTGGCATGAAAAACTTTCATGAACTCGTCAAATGTCTGACGCTGTTTCTAAATTTTAGCCTCCTTAACCACTGGGTCTTCAGGTTTTTCTGATTCTTTCTTTCTCAATCTTTCCTTAACTTTAGCATCTTTTTCCTTAGGAAATACCTCAAAATCATCACCAGATTGATTGTTGTTGAAGTTGGAGTATAAATCTGGATATTCTTCTTCTGTGATATCCTCTATCTCAATCTCTTCTTCAAACATACCTTCTTCGTCTTCATCAGACTCTGGTTCAGATGATTCATATTTATTTGGAGCTTTCTCAGACGCTTGTCTCATCTCCTCATCATTAAGATCAAACACACTTTGCAACTGTTCAGCCGTCAAATCACCAACAAATTCCCCTTCTTCAAGTGTCTGCAACATCTGTTCAAAATCACTCACACTTGTTGCTGCTTGATTTGATGGAATTGCCGTAATCGGCATAGCTTCTCGAGAATCTTTCTCCCCCTGAGAAGTAGATGTCCCAGCACCCGAACCAGCAGTTCCAGACGGCCCTGGTCCTCCACCAACGTTCCTATGAGGATCATCTTGATCAGGATCATCGTTCAGTATTCTCATCGGATCTTCATTACAACCCGAGTTATCTCCAATCTCCCCCTGAGCTTTAAACTTCTCCATCAAGAATTTTATTTTCTCACCCATTTCAAGAAGCATGCGACTTTGAGTCTGACTAACCTTATTTAATCTTAGAATCTCTTGATCTTTGGCTACGTCCCGACTCTGCAAAGTTGTGATCTGTTGACTCTGTGCTCGAGACTGTTCCCTCGATTCTTCATTATCTAAGCGTAGCACAGTAATCATCTTCTCTTGTTCCTCATTCTTAGCCTTCAAGGTAGCAATTTGAGATTGTTGATCAGATAACGCGCTTTGAAGAATACTGGCTTGAGAGAAAGAAACTGAGCCTTGTTCAAAATTGAAATTCACTTCCGGTGTGGAATGTGTTGAAGCAGTAGCAGTTGTAGTAGAAAACACCGGAGTTGTGGGTGTCGAACCCATAGGCTGATTCACAAACTGCGCACCAGCACTTGCTGAAGGTGTTGTGCTAACAGTTGTTGATTGATTGGCATTCATAAAATCTTGCAAGAAATCAGCCTGAACATCAGACACTGAAGTCTGAACTGTTGTAGACACTTCAAGCACAGACATAACAGGAGTTGCTGAAGAAGAAACACCAGAATGAGGTTGCAGAATGAACTGTTGTACTCCTTTCCTCTTCTTAGTTCTTCCTCCAGCAATCGACTTCTGCCTTCTTTTTGCTGAAGTAACAGATGAAGAACCAGTAGTTTGTTGTTTACCTTTGCCGGAAACCACACCAGCATCAGGGTTATAGTCTTCATCAGACTCAGATGAGGCCACCACATCGTACACACGATCTTTGTAACGATCATTGCTCTTGTTCTTGCTCATTCGGTAAGCGAAATGTTAATCGCTACCTTTCCTGAGCTTTACATACTTTGAGTTGATCAAGACTCTCACAAACGGAATGTTTATGTCAGAGAAGTCTTCAGAATCAGCCCCAACATTCAGATCATCCTTATCATCATCGGATTCATCTTCTAGGGTATTTACTGCTGGTGTCTCAGTCACGTTGACAGATACAGGAACTTCCTGTGCTGAGACCACCGGTTCAGTAGTTGGCGGTTGAGATACAACTTGTTCAGGTCCTTGATTCACTGGTTCCTGGACCACCGGTACTTGTCTTTCAGGTTTTTTTTTACTCGACCTTGTTGTGGAATCTGATTCTGTTCCTCAATCCAGCTGTAATCGAGTTTCTCTGAATCACTACCATCTTCATGACGAGGTGCACCCCGTGCTGGTGCCACGTAATTGACATCGGCTAAATGACCAATCAAACGCTTCAATTTTGGCTGAAACTCTGGTGCCTTCTTTTGATAAGACGCCAGAGCACCAACACTGGCCTCCATCATATGTTTCAGTTCCATCTTCTGAGCTGCATGCTTTATCAAATCAGGATACCGGTCATTGAAAACCATCTGAAGGAATCTGGGATAGATTGCCGCTTTCTTCTGCCTTTGAGTGAGATTATCTCTCATGTAATGAAAACTCATCCCAGCAACATTATACGGCCTATTCATCACTAAAGCATTCATCAACGATAGTATAATCTGTTGAACTTCATCATGCCTAGATATTCTATGCCCCAAGCAAACCAACAACACGTGCGCCAAGTACTTGTACGGAACACTCAGCGACGATTTGTAGACCCATTCTTTACTCGGATCATCAGTATACCACATTCGTTACAAGAACGCCACATTATCTTCATGAGGAAATTCAATTCATCCTGTTGTTGTATCAGATTCTAACTTCAATACCCGACGAATATCAGCTTCCGGAACTTCAACTTCTTTACCTTGAATATTAGCAACAATTCTGATAGGAGCATCAGTAATTGTTCGTGCTGTATTGCAAAACTCCAGAATAATATCTCGATACACATCACATTGTTGAGTGATGGCATAATGGATTCTGGACTGCCTTAGAAACTCAAATATCCCGGATCCTCCAAATTTGTCAAGTTTGCCTCGTGTAACACCAATATGCGCACAGATGTTATGTTTGTCACCGATTTTCAGGTCGTTGGCCATATATGAAAACACACAAAATAAAACATTCATTTAATTCAATGTTATTAACAGATATAATCACTGATTTCATCAAATCATTGTCGTTTGCGTAAACGAACCACATTTGATCAAAAATTTCATAGACCCGCCGAACTCTGTCCGAGCCCCCTCCGAACCCCACATTTGGAGTCTTCGAACCTCAGATTCGGAGTCTGAAGAACTCCGATGAGTTTGAATTTGAAACCAGTGAAAATGACCAAATCAGACCATACAAATTGACACCCATGGTCGGTATTTGATTATAAGCACATAGGAACCTCTTTTATTTGTTAAAAACAAGTTTTACATGGTGTAATTTTAGATCTAGACACTGATTACAAACAGAACGAGTTTTTGAAAAATAGACCCACAAACAAAAGATGAAAATTGAATCTAAAACAACTAGAGTACTCGGAATCATGTTATCTACCTAGAATCAATCTCAAAACCGTCAAAAACTTGCTAAAACAAAAGTTGAAAATTTTGGCAGCCGTTCGGTGTAAGTTCGGAGATAACAGTAACATATGTGCTTCGAACTCCAGGTTAGGCGTATTTATAGCCCAAGACGTTCGGACCTCCGAACTTCACCGAACTCCACGTTCGGACCAACAGGTACACCGAACTCTACATTTGGCCTCTCCAAACCTCGTCCGATGGTGAGCTTCGGACCTCCGAACCCCAAGTTCGGTCGGTCGAACTCCAAGTTTGGAGATTTCAAAAAAATTTCAAATTAAACCCTGGAATTGATGAATTTTCAAAATGAACCCCAAAAGTTTAAAAGTTATAAATTTTCTTCAAACTTCGTCCAATTAATGATGAGAATACTGAAACCAAGTCCGTTTGGTTGTCTTCGGCACAATTTTTAAGTTTTCACTAACAGTTGATCGAAAATAAAGCAGAATCAAAATCTTTTTGATTTTTGTAAACTTTCAAACACACCAAAAATCTTTTTGGCCATTTACAAAATTATGCTAAAACACTCCTAAAATCTTTTTGTGATTTTCAGATATTGAAGCAACAAACCAAAACAGAAATGAAATACACAAACTCAAACTAATATACCTTAAATATTTTTGTGAGAAAGATCCAGACGCGAGATCATATCGGCTAATATGTATCAGACGCACTTCAATTTCATTTTTAATGAGCATGCAAGTCAAGTTGGTAGCAAATACAACTTTTCAGTTTATTTCAGTTTGGACAGATCAATTTTTATAGCTTTCTGATATGTTAAGGTATATTTAGCACGCATTGATAATATGACAGCCCACACAATAAGAAATACTGGTAATCTGGCTTATTCTTATTATTTTTGTAATTTTCCACAGAATTTGATTTCCATTGAGATATATCGTCCATGGTGTTTCTTGCAAAAATAAAGTAGAACCCTAAACAAGCAACAATCAGGTCGGCCGGTAGGCACGCAGAGAAAGTCCGTTTGTTTAGAAAAATAAAAAATAGAAAATAAAGCAGAAATTGTATAACCCAACAACAATCAGGTCGGTGCTCCCGCACACGTAGAGAAAGTCCAATGAGTTATACGAAACAACAAAGAAAATAAAGCAGAACGTCAAACGATCACCAATCAGGTAGATCTTTCGATACGCAGAGAAAGGCCGATCGTTTGACAAAATAAAGAAAATCAGACAAGTTTAAATCTTTGCAAAATAAAAGCATGCATACACCAGAACATCTCCTATTCGATTTTTTGCTTTTTCATTTCATTTAATGCCAAGATCACACATCATTCATCATGATGTGCCTTACCTTTAATCAAGCAAATTTTTATATTTATATCATACTAGCATATATCAGATTTGTCCTTACGCATTTAACTAACCAAACAAGTACCTACAGCTTTTCACTTTTACTTTATCCGTGGTTGATAACACACGCCGATGTAATATCACTTCTCGCTTGGTAAGATCAATTTCTCAAATTTTTGATTTTTCCATATTTTTATGCTTCTTGCATTTTTCAATTTTTTTATATTTTCTGATTTTCTCCCCCTAAAATACAAAACTCTACTTTTGGATTTTGTGAAGTAGAAAAGAAAAACAGACAACAAAGATAAACAAATGAAAAATGATCAACCGAAAGTTACTTAACATGTAACTTTTGTATGCCGTTGATTTGCAAAAGATAACGAAAGCGGGTTTTGTGAAAAGCTTTCGTAAAAAGATCCGCTTTTTGAAAATCAGTATGGATCTTTTGCAGATCAATCAAGTGTTTCTCAAAACAGTCACGGATGAAATGATAACGAATATCAATATGTTTCATTTTAGAGTGGTGAACGGGGTTTTTAGTTATGCAAATCGCAGCCGAGTTATCTATATAAATTGGAGTAGTAAGAAACTTCAAACCGTAATCCCGCATCTGCTGTTGTATCCATAAAACCTGAGAGCAGCAACTAGCAGCCGCTATATATTCAGCTTCAGCCGTGGATGTAGCAACAAAAGTCTGCTTCTTACACTGCCAAGATACCAACCGATCACCGAGAAACTGACATCCGGCCGTGGTTGACTTGAAGTTGATCTTGCAACCGCCGTAGTCTGAATCGTATACGCCGACAAGTCGAACTTATCATCATGAGGATACCAGATCCCGAGATCTGCATTACCCTTCAGATAAGCTAGAATCCTCTTAACTGCTTCCATGTGAGAAACCCGAGGTGCTGCTTGGTACTCGGCACACAAACATACAGCAAACATTATATCAGGTCGACTAGCTGTAAGATACATTAAAGAACCTATCATTACCTTATAACGAGTGACATCGACTGTTTCACCGTCTTCGTCAGGACACAGGCCATGTGACAACTGAATAGGAGTTCCAGGAATGCGAACATCTTTCACCTTGAATTGATTCACGACATCATTCACATATTTTGTCTGATGAATGAAAATTCCCTTGTCAGATTGTTGAACTTGTAAGCCCAAGAAGAACGACATTTCCCCCATTGAACTCATCTCGAACCTTGTTTGCATTAAAGTCTCGAAATCCTTTGATAACTTTTCGTTTGAGCAGCCAAAAATGATATCATCGACATAAATTTGTACCAATAGCAGATCCTCCCCCGTTTTACGATAGAATAAAGTATGATCAACCAACCCACGCTTGAATCCGTTGTCGAGAAAATAAGTGGACAACGTCTCATACCAAGCCCGAGGAGCCTGATGGAGACCATATAATGCTTTGTCCAGCTTATAAACCTTCCCTGGATAATTAGGATCGAAGAATCCTGGAGGTTGTTTGACGTACACCTCTTCTTTGACCTTGCCGTAAAGAAACGCACTCTTAACATCCATCTGGAAGACCTTGGTGTGCAGCATATGCCAAAAAGATTCGTAAGCTTCGATTCTGGCAACCGGTGCATACACCTCGTTAAAATCGATTCCTTCTTCCTGAGAAAACCCTTGAACAACCAAACGAGCGTTGTTATGGACTATGACTCTGCGATCATCTCGTTTGCATTTATACACCCACCGTGCTCCACACGGTTCTTTGCTTCCTGCTGGTAAATCTTCCAGGTGCCACACTCCTAAGTTTTGAAATTGTAGTAAGTCTTCCTGCATTGCTTCAACCCACGAACCATCTAATAAAGCTTCATGAACATCTTTTAGCTCGATCTGAGATATAAAGCATGAATGGAACGCTTCTTCCTAAACACCAGATTCCAGAACTGATAGTAACGCACTGCTCTCAGTTTGATGTCTCGTACGCACTCCTTCATTTAAATCACCAATAATATTGTCTTGCGGATGACTGGTGTTTATCCGGAGTGTATGATGAATTGGAACAATCACCGTTTCAGCCATACCAGGAACAAGATCTTCCTCAACCACCACAGTTTCAGGTGTATTATCATCAGTATTATTTGAAATAACATCAACTTGTGATTTGACCACATTGTCAGCTGTATTAGAATCAACTTCATTTGAAGTAGCATCAACTTGTGGATCGAGTTGTTGAGTAGGAATTTCCACCTGATGTGACACGGCTTCATGAAATTCACTATCATCATCTGAAGACATATCATCAGCGCAATTGTCGAATCATTTGAAGTCTCGGTCAAATAATCATCAACAACAGGCACTACTAGAGTCGGCAGAGTTTGTATATTTAGAACCGGAGTATCGTCTTGTAATTCAATAAACACACGAGTAAGTTGCTCATCAGACATCTCTGGTGTCGATTCAAGGTTTTCAAAAAGAGCTTTATAAATGAATAGCCAGTCCGGTCCAACACCTTTGGGTGGTAAAGTATAGGATTGAAAATCCACATGCAAATATTCTGCCACAGTACCGGTCTGCTTATTGAATACTTGTTTCTTTTGATTCGAGTAACCGACAAACAATCCTTTAAAGACTTTGTCGTCAAATTTGCCCGCAGACTCTAATACGGTACAGAGACACCCAAAAGGCTCTAAATAATCGAGATTAGGCTTACGATTCTTGAGTAATTCATAACATGTCTTCCCAAGACGTTTAACAGTAAGCACTCGATTAAGCATGTAACATGCGGTGTTGACAGCTTCCGTCCAAAAAGGAACAGGCAATTGAGCATCAGCCAACATCGTTCGCGTTGTTTCAATGATTGTACGATTCTTTCTTTCTGCCACGCCGTTTTCCTGAGGTGTGTATGGTGTGCTGAACTCATGTACGATTCCTTTTTCCATACAAAATGTCCTCACGGTAAAATTCTTAAACTCCGTGCCATTGTCACTGCGAATCCTTCATACCTTCAATTTATACAATGACTCAAGTGTATTGATCAAATTGATAAGGATTCTCGATGTTTCATCCTTGGAGACCAAAAAATCAACCCAAGAGTATCTTGAATATTCGTCAGTAACCACAAGACAATACCAATTCCCAGAAATACTTTGACGATTCACATGACTGAAAAGATCCATGTGAAGTAATTCTAATGGGACTTCAATTGAATGGTATTTCTTCAGTGGATGGGATTTTCTTTTCTGTTTTCCCTTCTTGCAGCTCACACACACATCGTTAAAGACAAACTGCTGCTTTGGAACCCCTTCGACAAGACCCCTCCGCACAAGTTCGTCCGTTTTTCGGTAATGGATGTGTCCCATGCGACGATGCCATAGAATGGAATCTCTTTCAGAAGCTTTTGATAAAAAAATTGACCCGCAACAGTTGCTTTGGCTGAATTCATATCGAGCATATATAGATTTGAAAATCGCGGTGCTCGCATTACTACATATTCATCCGGAATCTTGAAATCAGGTTTCAGTATCACACATTCACTCCCCGTGAAAGCATTTGTGTATTGCTTGTCACAGATCTGGGAGACGCTCAGAAGATTATACTCCAATTCTTTGACATATTCAACATTCTCGAATGTGACTGCACCATTTGATAATTTACCAATTCCTGTGACTTGACCTCCCTTGTTTCCAGCAAATGTAACTTTATGTCCATCGAAGTATTTCACATCATGCAACAAAGAGATATCACCAGTCATGTGCCGAGATGCTCCGCTATCAACACCCCAAATATTATTCATCAGTTGTCGCGAAGATCCCTGCATAAATTAAAACAGAAGATTAGTTTTGGGACGAACCCAAGCTTGAAGCTTTGGGTCGACCATCATCTTCAACAAAATCTGCCCCAGCCATGGATGAACTCGAAGAGCCTTTGGATCCAGAGGTAGAGTTTTTAAGAATTGATTTAACTTTTTCAATCTCATTTTCCGATTTCTTTTCAGTGTTAAGTTTTTGAAAATTTGATGACTCATCGAAAAAATGAACTCTCCCCTTATAATCCACAAATCTGACTTTCTTTTTGTAAACAGGTGTTTCCGTCTGATATCCTTCAGAACCTTCGTCAGATTTTTCGGCATCAGACTTGCCAGTTTTAGACTTCTTCAAAGGACAAGTCCGATATGTATGACCACGAGCTTTACATTTGAAACATTTTCGCTTATCTATTACAACTTTTTCGCTCGTGTCATCATCCACTTCGGACTCAACAACAGGTTTTTGGGTCACAACAGGTTTTTTGGTCTTGGGTTTCAAACCCTTTCAGTTAAACACACAATGATTTCCAAACTCATCATAATAACCAGACTCATATCCTGAAACATTTTCCGGAAAATCATCACAATACCCAAATTGACCTCTAACATGTGAACTACCAGAAAAATGATGATCCTCATGATTCTGAAATATGTTTCTTCTCCCACCAAATCTTGGACCAAAATTGTTTTGAAATCCATGATCAACCCATTTTGGACCCCTTCCAAAAACTGGTTGATTTGGTCCACAACCAAACTCATCATAAAAACCTTCGTCATTGTAAAATTGTGACCTTTTGACATAAGGACTCGGTTTTTTGAAATTTGGTTGCATCGATTGCATTTGATTGTAAAAACCCTTTGGTGGTATTTGAAAAGTTGATTTTGATGATTTCTTGTTGACAAACTTTGGAACAGAATTTTTCACCCTGTTAACCAACCCATTGTCAGATTCAGGATCAAGTGTATCCATTACATTTATACTTCCATTTCCCGTCGTAATGGGCACACTCTCATTTTGGGATCATAAGCAGGATCATACTTGCAAGAAAAGATTTTATCAATTAAGTTGGGATTGACCATATCCAAAGGAAAGTCTTTATCGCTACAAATCTTATCAGATCCTTTCAAGCGATAGGTCACCCAACTTTCAGAATTGTCAAAATTGGTTTTCAAAGTAGGATTGCTAGCCTTGGCCTTTGCAGGTTTTGAAACTTTAGAAGAAGAGCCTTTGTCAAAAGATTTGGGGTTTGTCACAAGCACAAATCCAACTCCACCATTTTTAACTTTCTTACCTTCAACAGATTTGCTTCTAGCAATCTGTTTTTGTTCAAATTCACTCAATTTCTTAAGCTCAGATTTGATAGTTGAGAAATCATGTTTTGAAATCAAATCTTTGTGATCTGGCTTAGAAACCTTTGAACAAGTGTTTTTGGAACATTCAGTGTCTGTTTCAGAGACTAAATCATCAACTTTATCAAAGTCTGAAAACATCATAAAACAGTTCATCAACCTTCGAATCTAGAATAGATTTTCTGGTTGAAGTTTTGTCAGACTCTGAATTAATTGAATGATGATTGTTCTGTTTGGTATGAGAAGGAACATTCACTTTCTCGTCAGATTACGAGCCATTTGTGATAATAACAAGAGGCGGAACTTGGCTCAAATTAATAACAAGAGGCGGAACTTGGCTCAAATTACCAGAAACATTTTCTTTTTCAGTTTTATAAAGAAAATTGGCAAATGAAGAGGAAACTTGAACAAAATCTGGTTTTTGTTTTAGTTTAAAAATTTCAATTTTTAGATCTGCAACAAGTTTTTGACTGGCAGCCAAGTCCTTTTGTACAGACACAAGCATTTCAGACTGATTTGAAAAATTGAATTTTTGTAAACGTAACTGCTCATGAACCGACAATAACTCCTTAGTGGTTCCCTCCCATCTTTCTTTATATATATTCTTATCCGCTTTTGCTACTGACAAAAGATCATTGAGTTTTGTCTTTTCATCTAAGAGCGTACTCTTAGCAGTAGCAAAATCATCACAAGATTTGCACATTGAAGGATACGAAACTACCTTAGAAGTATCGGCCATAAAAGCAACTGATTCTGTGATGTTACTTCTTTTCAATGTGCCGACCTCCTGTTTCAGACTTGTGTTCTCATCAGATAGTTTCTGCATTTCTCTCTGAAGTGCAATCATCTTGTCAGCAATTTCCACAGCATTTTGCTGAGCCTTTTCATATTGTTACTTCAGTGGAAGACTCTTTTTATATAAATTCTCAAAATCATTAGCTGTGTCAATCGCTTCAGCTTTCGCGGCTTCACATTCCCGAATTAGTGCTTCCTTCTCCTCAGTTAGAACTTGAATTTGTTTTTCTAACAATAGAACAGCATCCGATTAAACCCGCTCAGATAAACCGGCCATGAAAGCAAATTTTTCTTCTGAAATAGATTTATGATCATTCTTTGAATCTGATACTCCTGCTTCATCATTGACTCCAACAATACCTTCACCAGTCGCTTCACCATGAATTTCATCTTCATCTTGAGTGGATTCTGTCATAGTGTCTTCATCCTGCACATGCTGCACAATCAATGCAGATGAATCAGCGAATTGGTTACCCCAATTATAAGTTTTATCTACTTGAGATACAAGGGCTTTTTCAGAATTAGGTTTAGAGTTAGAAGAACTCCCTGAATTCGATGTGTTGTTGGATCCAGAAGCATTAAATTTGGGAGCAAATTTATGATATTCTTGCTTTTTCGGTTGAGAGCATTCTCGAGCGAAGTATCCAAATTTAGAACAGTTATAACACCTCACCTTCGACTTGTCAAAACCAATTCTTCCTCCAGAATTCAGATCTTTTCTACCAGTCTTTTTCAAGAATCTCTTTACCCTCCTAGCAAGCATGGCAAATTGCCAATTTATGTCCATCAGCTCCAAATCATCAGGATCCACCTGATCATAATCTTCTTCAGTCAGTTCGGCATTGCTAACATTTCCAGTTATAAGTCCACAATAAGATGACACTAAAGCAGAAACAAGTGCCATATAGTCTTTAGTTGTTGACACTGACATAGCCATTTTACTTGTGTCCATCAAATTACTTGCTGGAATTGAAACATTACTCCCTCCAGAATTGTAATTGCATTCATAGCTATTTGAGCCCATTCCAGTTCCTGAATTTTGAGCATGTCCAGGTAGATTCCCAACTATGAAAGCCATTGATGGTGCAGAACTTGTCACTTTAGCTGACTTACCTGAAATTGTTGCTGCATTTGATCCATAGTATACATCAGGATTCTGGACTTCTGCAGGAGTAGTATTCACATTTTTCATTTCCAAATCTCTAGCTTGCAATTTTCCCAATAATTTCACAAATGTCAAAGTAGAATAATCTTTATCATTCGTGATCATTAGCACATAAGATTCCCATTTTGATGGCAGACCTTCAAGCAATTTTTCCTTAAGCTCTTCATCGTCTTTCTAAATTTGGACAGTATCCATTTCAGACAACAAGTGACAATATCTTGAAATTAATTCTGGAACGCCCTCACCATCAAAATGTTTCAAATTGTCAAACTCCTTGTTTAGCATTTTCTTCTTACTTTTCTTGTATTGTTCGTTTCCTTCACAACTTTCTTTTAGTGTCGTCCATAATTCATTAGAATGTTTGCAACTTTTAAATTGGTGTAACAACTCCTTAGGTAAAGCTTGAGTTATAAAACCATGTGCTTTTTGCTCTCTAACAAAATCAGCCTTTTGTTCAAGATCCAGATTCCTTTGCATAATAGGAACATTGTTTACTCCAACAGGATACACGTATGGTGTATCCATAGCAATCCATAGGCCTGGATCCGTTGTGCCGATATAAGCTTCAAACCTTTTCTTCCAATTAGCATAATCCTAAAACTTAAGAAGTTTGGGAACTTTTTGAGTTGTTCCGATTTCATTGTCGTAATTCAATAAGGTTTGCATCTGCGATTGAATAGCAGCAAACGCATTATAATCCGACATTTTGAAAAAGTTCAAGATTTTGATTTGTCCGAACTTGCTCCGAACTTGTGACAATCTCTGAACTTGCTCCGAACCTTCACCGAACTCAAAAACAATGTCCGAACGTCCACCGAACTTATCACCGAACTCAGATTTTCTGATATAGTCCAAACGCTCTCCGAACTCTCTCCGATCTACGTCCGAACTCTCACCGAAGATGAATTCTCACCAAACTGTCTCCGAAAGACCACCGAACTCTCAACGAACGAAGAATCTGACCGAACTTCACTCCGAACTCGAAACTCGGAGCAGTTACACCGAACTGGAGGTTCGGCCGAACAGAAATTATCGGAATTTTTTTTTGGATCTCACCAGAAAACACACTCAATCAAGCTCAGAACGCTCAGATGAACAAAAGACGGACAGAAATAAGGAATTGTGACGTAAAACATGACGTTTTTCACGTAATTTTCCAGAGATGAACTTTAAAACGAACTTTGAAACAACACAATTGCACCAAATCGAACCAAACGATACCAGAAAGCTCTGATACCACTTGAAAACGCTGGAGCGTGGGATCGGTCTAGTTCGATAACAATTGCGTGAATAAGAATGTAGACAAACGGTGTAAATAACTCAGTCTCTCATTAACAACTTGATTATAAGAGACTTAGAGTACAAACACACACACTCTTACAAAAGTTCGCTCACTCTCAAAAACTGGTTACAAAGACACACACATAACCTATATATAAGTCTTCGGCCGACCGAACTCCTTATCTTGTCCGAACTTGAGGTTCGGCCAAGGCTCGGCCAAGGTTCGGCCGGAGTTCGGCCACCAGAACATTATGTTGTAATCTTCGTGTCTTTGACGCTTTGTCATACTACACCAAGAACACACACACAAAATGCTCTCTGTAGAATAATCAAGGAGTGGCACACAAAATATGGTTTTCTCAATTGGTATTTATACTACTAGAGAGCATAGGACAAAAAGGAATGTTTGACACAACAATCATTACATAGAATTCAAAAATTAATATTCCATTTGACAGACAAGTTCGCTATGAATTATTCAAGTTCGCTAAGAGTGAACAAGTTTGCTAGGAAGTCCGCTAGGAAAAATCAAGTTCGCTAGGAAGTTCACTAAGAACAAACAAGTCCGCTAACAAGTTCGCTAAGAGCAAACAAGTCTGCTAACAAGTTCGCTAAGAGCAAACAAGTCTGCTAACAAGTTCGCTAGGAACAAACAGTCTGCTAAGTATATGAACAAGTTCGCTAGGAACAAATTAAGTTCACTAAGACATATAAAGATAGATCAACAAAAAAGTACGCTAAGTAACAAACAAGTCCATTAAGTACAAACTGTGAAGTTCGCTAAGAAGGAAAACAAGTTCGCTAAGACAGAAACAAAATTGTACTAAGTACAAACTTGAATTCTATTATACAAGATAAGTATCTATTCTAGTAAACTCATTGAGAGGTCTTCACCAGCAATACTCGACAGTGAATGGTTTGTGTTGCCAACAACGAAAACGGGTTCCAACAATTTCCACCCTTGTTGGCAATGCAAACACTTGAGCTTTAAGCCACCTGACCGAGCAGCTTGAGCAGAAATCTCCAGTTCTCTCTTGCAACTTCTTTGTCCTTATCAGAATATGTAGTAAGTCCAAAATCGTATAGCCTCCAGAGATCTTGACATACAAGCTTCTTCAGGTCATTGTAGTTATTCAGCTCAACCAATCTCTTTGAACCTTCAAGAATGACACTTGATCCATTATCTTCTACCAACCAGCAAGTTGCATTTCTTAACACTTCCTTCTCAAGATTAAGTTTATCAATATTTTCAAGTTTAGTACACCACCAATTCAAAAACATTAAGTAGTAATTGGCGTCGTAGCATTCATATGGTCTAAGCTGAGTTGGAATGGTCCGCATCTTCTGATAATAGATGAGCTTTAGATAGGATCTCAAGAGTAGTCTGAGTTTAATTGCTGCAAAGAGTCTGATAGTATCAGCACTTTCTCTCTCAATCACCAACTCATGTGTCTTTCCATTATGATACCAGCTGATCATAGGAAAATTCTTTTGATTCCCTGGAATTGTCTTCACTTTCACCTCCACGCCAATATCTTTGAACATTCCGCGATGAGGGGCACGGAGATGCCTTTTCTCTATAAGTATCTAAGCTTTCTTTACTTCTTCAGGAGTTTTTAGGTTCTTCTTGAACTCATAAGCAGCACCGATCAGCGAAGTAGCTTTCAAACCCTTTTCATGGTTGGTGTGGTTCACTAGATCAAGGTAGTTAAGCTGTTTGAGTTCCCAGGAGAAAAAATTGCGTAGAGCTCTGAAGTCAGCAAAGAATTGAACGTAACTGTTCCGCCTCTTCACCAGAAATGCGTCAAAGGCTTCATCATACTTCCATCCAAGAATTTTCATCCCATAATTGACATTGGGATTGGAAGGCATCTCTCTCAAGTTCTTGGCAGTAAACTGCAGCATAGATTTTGAATTTGGAGCCATCTTTGCCCAGTCGTCATAGATAAGAGGATTATCTTTCCTTCTGAGAGCCTCAGCTCGTTCCTGTTCTTTGATTCTGATTTGCTCCAACTTGGCCAGACGTTCAGTCTTTCGGTATTTAATTACAAAGTCTCAGAGACCCTTGAGTTTCTTCTGATTGTGAGCCTTTTTCTCCACATTCTTGAATTTAAGATAGTTACGGAGATCATCAAAAGTTATCCTGTTGGCAGTGGATATGATATACTCTTCAGTATCAGGATCAGGAATTTCCTCAGATAGATTATCAGAGATATGGTCACGGATTGGAGTAAATTCGACTGTTTTGTTAGTGTCAGCAAAGACATCCATCATGTTATCAGCTTCATCTTCAACATTTTGATTTTTAGGAAGGTGAGAGTTCAGTCTTTCCTCATCGGTATATAGCTTTGTTAGCTCAGTATCGGTAAGACTCATAAGATATTCCAATGTGAAGTTGTCACTCATCAGAGATCTCACCATATGAGCTGTTTCAGACATATGTGCTTCATCTACATCGGTGCCTTCTAGGTTGGCGACAATGCGGATTCTGGGTTCAAAAGCTTTGGCTGGCTTAGATCGATCTGGTAATGTACTTGAGCCTCTTTTGTACATGACAGCAGGAGGGTGTCCTGATTCATACCTTTTCAGGACATTTTCTTTTTCTTCAATCAATCTGTTTTGCTCACTAAGTGTTTCATCAATAAGAGCTCGTTGTGATCTATCCTTTTCAGCTTCCTTCTTCAGTTGTTCCTCTTCTATTTCCTTAGGAGTTAGTTTCCTCTTTCCTTTATCTTTGTCAGAGGGTCCTGGTTGCTCAGTGGCAGCAGGTCCTTGAGGTGTTGTCACATCAGCATCAACATCCTCTCATTCAGAATCAAATGAGAAATGGATAAAGGAGGCTTCAAAGATTTGTTCTTGTTGAGCTTGCTCAGTAGATACAGCAGGAGCAGTTTGATTTTGAAATTCTTGACCAACACTCGATTCAAGTTTAATGACTTCAGCATCTGTTGGTATAGAACCTGGAACATGTGGAGTGATATCCAAAGCAAGAGTCTCTCCAGTGGACATAACAGTTAATAGAGGAACATTCACATATACATCATCTACTTCCATCTTTACTTGAATAGGAGTAGGAAAAAAAGGTTCCTCTTCATCATCATCTTCACTATCAATTGTATCCAGGTCAATGTAGTTTAGTGGATTTGCTTCATTCATGAGCACATTCGTTCTTTGTTTAAGCTCATACATGTCGTCTTCATCACCAAATTCTACAGTGTATGGATGTTCTTCATATGTTGCATCATCATCATCTTCAAGAGTCTCAATGAGAATTCGACATGAATTCCTTCTTGAATAGATCTTCTCTGCATAGTATTCCCGGAAATTTGCCATTTCAAAATCTAGGAAGGCCGAGTCGACGTGCATATGGCGGACACCTTCAGTTACAGGAACTATTGCGGAAGATGTTGAGAGTGCAACATGAACGGTAGGAACAATACATAGTTGAAGGGAACTATCAGGTTCAGCTTCAGACTCCACACTTGTGGATCCCTCAACAGAAAGAGCTTTGGACGCCTGTGCAAATCTTGGATGTTTCAGATTTTCAGGTACAGGTTCAAGCTTTATGATCGAGTCCATGGCTTCATCAACAGGTTTGTCATAAAGGAGGCTGTTGACGAAAGATTCTTCGTCATCTGAGAAGTTCAACTCATCTCCTTCAATGACAGTATCAACATCAACCTCAAAGTCGCTGTCATTCATAGGGCTTGAAGTTTCTTGAATACCTGATGAGTTTTTGCCAGCAGGAATAGGAGTGGAAGATATAGGATATTGAGAATTACCTCCTTCACCTACTTGATCAGTTTGAGTCCGTCCTTCTGGTTGCATATTCCCTTGATCACCAGTATTGTCATCTGGCTTTTTGCTTGATTGTTTATCTTCATTTGATTTGGCTAACAAGTTTTTGAGTCTTTGAATCTCTACAGCCTGTTCAACAATTATTTGTGACTGATCAGTGAATTTCTAGTTGGCCACTTGTAGAGAGCAGTTCAGCAGATCGTTCTGACTCTGAATATTTTCAATCTCAGCTTTGAGTTCCATAACTTATTCAGACTCAGTAATGGTCAAGCTGGCAGCAACTACACCAGTTGTTTCAACGGTGGTAATTACAGTTTCATCAAGATTCTCCAAAGGTGTCATGTCCATATCCACTATCTGTTGTTGAATTTCAGGAAGTGGAGAGACGTTTGTTGAGGCTGAAGCTGGATCAGGTACGGTGCCAGATGGGTTAGTGACCTCAAGACTGATTTGTGGTGCAAGCTTTCTCCTAATCTTGATTTTTTCTTGGTAGGATTTACTTTTAAGTTCTCGGACAAACATGAACTCAACAGATGTCTCATGCTCAACAGCGGTCGCAGTCAGGTTGTCTAGACTTGTCCGTGGAGGACACACTTGAGGACTATCAGGTACATCTAGATCTATCAAAAAGATCATCTTGATCCAGGGATATTGAAGTCTCATCATCAGCTTCATCGTCTTGCAGTGGATCATAGCTTTTATCTGATATCGATTGTTGTGTCTGATTTGTAGAGGCCCTGGTAGATTCTCTAGTCCTCTGTCTTTTCCGAGGATGAATTCCTTCAGGCTATGCAGGATTATCATCAGATTCCGAGGAGTCAGACTCTTCATCATTATCATTGTTGTCTCCTTCCTCTGTTTCTGATGAGACCACATTCACAGGATTCCTAAGGTGTTCAGCAGCAGCAGCATGATCACTAATAACTGGTGCATTCAAATCCAATTGAGGGTGGACTTGAGCAGCTACAAGAATTTCAACTTGTGCTTCTAAGGCAACTTCACCCATTTGAATATCTCCTTCAGCGCCGGGAGCAACAATCCGAGCAATCATCTCGGGAAAAAAGGGTACGTCGTTCCCTTGATATTTATCTTTGTGGTACTTGCTGTAAGAGCCATCATTCATTGAGCTTGTGGAGAAGGTCTCTCCTTGCTTGGTCAAGTTTGAGTAATAGTGATCTAGTATAGCTTGAATGAATCGAGGATACATCAGAAATTTCTTTGCTCTTCCAGTAGGGTGTAGGTTAGCAATCATCCACATGAGCATGGTCAAGTTTGGGGTAATAGTGATCTAGTATAGCTTGAATGAATCGAGGATACATCAGAAATTTCTTTGCTCTTCCAGTAGGGTGTAGGTTAGCAATCATCCACTTGAGCAGTTGGTGAGATAGATTGAAACCTTCACCAGTGATAAACTCGTGTAGAGCACACGCGGTTTCTTCAACAAAGTCATCTGGAGCGGCCTTTCTGTGTCCGGAGGCGACAATGAAGAAACTAATTATGAACCTCCAGTTGGTTGGAAATAAGGTCTTGAAGATCTTTTTACTGACATTTGGGAGAAAGTTGCCAGAATATCCCATCCTTGTAATTGTTGATTGCCACTGAGTCTTTGTGAAAGTCTTGTGTAGGATCGAAAAAAATTAGTTAGATTTCAACTAAACAAGAGCCCTGTACTTGTAAACATAACCCTGCGGAGTTAAAGTTATATTTCACTTTACTTGAGCTAACTAATGCTATATATAGTGCAGATCAGATCAATGACATCCATTGATCTCAAACGATTTAATCTAAACTGTTAACTACAAAGTTAAAAGCAAACTACCAAAAGAATAAACTTCGACAATCGGAATATCTTGAGTGTCAACATCAACAACCTATTTTAGGAGAGCGGCTTTAATAGATTTGGAAGCAACCGAGAAGCTTTTGCAGGATTGGACTACTGAAAAGACATCTCAGGAAAAGTCCGGTTGAACTCATTATCTGGTGGATAATCGAGTTCACCCGGAATATTCGCTATCAGACAAAAATGCTTCTTCCGCTTGAATTGCTGGTTCTGCTCGAAGTTGAAACTTCCGCTTGATCTTCAACTTCAGCCGGAAAACATCAAAACTAGCTTTCAGCCGGAAACTCCAAAGTGATATTCCTTACAATCTCCCCCTAAGCTGATGCTATCAAATTATTCTTTAACTTTGAAGTCTATCTTCAAAAACTGACTTGTACTTAAAAATGATATTTTCCTTGACTTACTTGTCAAAGGATTTGATACCTGCATTCACATCCTTCGAAAGAACATTCATGTTAGTCATGGTGACTTTCACATGTTTAAGATCTTCCCAATCTTTTTCAGTCCACTGTTCTTGAACATTGATTGCTTCATGAGTGGTAAATGAGCTATCTGCCCTGTGCACATAGAAGAACTTTTCTTCTTCTTCCGAGATAACACATTTTATTGGACTGGTAGACACTTCTTCAATATCGTCATCGCCCTGAGCTTCAGAAAGCATTCCATGCTCGAGCACTTTGGTTTCTATGCTCATTCTCAGTAGAAGCTCTGCTCTGGTAGGACTCATGATGTCTCTTAGTTTGGCATAAATGTCTGTCAGTTGGAAGATGTCAAGCATTCTAGTGGCAAATTGTGCATTAACCACTCTAGAAGTGCCGTTCAGGAGTTGAAATTTGAAGTCAAAGTTGTCTTCATTTACTGTCCACCCAAAAATTTTGTTTTTCCTTAGGGGACCTTTCTTCCTGGGCCTTTGTTCTTTCTTTCTTTTGTGAGCACCAGTCTCCTCTTTCTCATTTTACTTTCTTCATTGGATTCATCTGCTGATTCCTTTTCAATTGGGGCTTTACCCTTTGATAAGGGAGAAGAGGGACCAGGTTGGGTATTAGATGGTTTGATTGGAGAGACAAGAGTGGTGGCGGAAGAAGGTTCTCTGATGGTGAGTGGAGGCAAGGATGTTTGAGTTGGTGGTCTATTAGCTTCGGGTGTAGGGCAAACTACCAAGTTAAAAGCAAACTACCAAAAGAATAAACTTCGACAATCGGAATATCTTGAGTGTCAACATCAACAACCTATTTTAGGAGAGCGGCTTTAATAGATTTGGAAGCAACCGAGAAGCTTTTGCAGGATTGGACTACTGAAAAGACATCTCAGGAAAAGTCCGGTTGAACTCATTATCTGGTGGATAATCGAGTTCACCCGGAATATTCGCTATCAGACAAAAATGCTTCTTCCGCTTGAATTGCTGGTTCCGCTCGAAGTTGAAACTTCCGCTTGATCTTCAACTTCAGCCGGAAAACATCAAAACTAGCTTTCAGCCGGAAACTCCAAAGCGATATTCCTTACAATCTCCCCCTAAGCTGATGCTATCAAATTATTCTTTAACTTTGAAGTCTATCTTCAAAAACTGACTTGTACTTAAAAATGATATTTTCCTTGACTTACTTGTCAAAGGATTTGATACCTGCATTCACATCCTTCGAAAGAACATTCATGTTAGTCATGGTGACTTTCACATGTTTAAGATCTTCCCAATCTTTTTCAGTCCACTGTTCTTGAACATTGATTGCTTCATGAGTGGTAAATGAGCTATCTGCCCTGTGCACATAGAAGAACTTTTCTTCTTCTTCCGAGATAACACATTTTATTGGACTGGTAGACACTTCTTCAATATCGTCATCGCCCTGAGCTTCAGAAAGCATTCCATGCTCGAGCACTTTGGTTTCTATGCTCATTCTCAGTAGAAGCTCTGCTCTGGTAGGACTCATGATGTCTCTTAGTTTGGCATAAATGTCTGTCAGTTGGAAGATGTCAAGCATTCTAGTGGCAAATTGTGCATTAACCACTCTAGAAGTGCCGTTCAGGAGTTGAAATTTGAAGTCAAAGTTGTCTTCATTTACTGTCCACCCAAAAATTTTGTTTTTCCTTAGGGGACCTTTCTTCCTGGGCCTTTGTTCTTTCTTTCTTTTGTGAGCACCAGTCTCCTCTTTCTCATTTTACTTTCTTCATTGGATTCATCTGCTGATTCCTTTTCAATTGGGGCTTTACCCTTTGATAAGGGAGAAGAGGGACCAGGTTGGGTATTAGATGGTTTGATTGGAGAGACAAGAGTGGTGGCGGAAGAAGGTTCTCTGATGGTGAGTGGAGGCAAGGATGTTTGAGTTGGTGGTCTATTAGCTTCGGGTGTAGGGCAAACTACCAAGTTAAAAGCAAACTACCAAAAGAATAAACTTCGACAATCGGAATATCTTGAGTGTCAACATCAACAACCTATTTTAGGAGAGCGGCTTTAATAGATTTGGAAGCAACCGAGAAGCTTTTGCAGGATTGGACTACTGAAAAGACATCTCAGGAAAAGTCCGGTTGAACTCATTATCTGGTGGATAATCGAGTTCACCCGGAATATTCGCTATCAGACAAAAATGCTTCTTCCGCTTGAATTGCTGGTTCCGCTCGAAGTTGAAACTTCCGCTTGATCTTCAACTTCAGCCGGAAAACATCAAAACTAGCTTTCAGCCGGAAACTCCAAAGCGATATTCCTTACAATCTCCCCCTAAGCTGATGCTATCAAATTATTCTTTAACTTTGAAGTCTATCTTCAAAAACTGACTTGTACTTAAAAATGATATTTTCCTTGACTTACTTGTCAAAGGATTTGATACCTGCATTCACATCCTTCGAAAGAACATTCATGTTAGTCATGGTGACTTTCACATGTTTAAGATCTTCCCAATCTTTTTCAGTCCACTGTTCTTGAACATTGATTGCTTCATGAGTGGTAAATGAGCTATCTGCCCTGTGCACATAGAAGAACTTTTCTTCTTCTTCCGAGATAACACATTTTATTGGACTGGTAGACACTTCTTCAATATCGTCATCGCCCTGAGCTTCAGAAAGCATTCCATGCTCGAGCACTTTGGTTTCTATGCTCATTCTCAGTAGAAGCTCTGCTCTGGTAGGACTCATGATGTCTCTTAGTTTGGCATAAATGTCTGTCAGTTGGAAGATGTCAAGCATTCTAGTGGCAAATTGTGCATTAACCACTCTAGAAGTGCCGTTCAGGAGTTGAAATTTGAAGTCAAAGTTGTCTTCATTTACTGTCCACCCAAAAATTTTGTTTTTCCTTAGGGGACCTTTCTTCCTGGGCCTTTGTTCTTTCTTTCTTTTGTGATGCACCAGTCTCCTCTTTTTCATTTTACTTTCTTCATTGGATTCATCTGCTAATTCCTTTTCAATTGGGGCTTTACCCTTTGATAAGGGAGAAGAGGGACCAGGTTGGGTATTAGATGGTTTGATTGGAGAGACAAGAGTGGTGGCGGAAGAAGGTTCTCTGATGGTGAGTGGAGGCAAGGATGTTTGAGTTGGTGGTCTATTAGCTTCGGGTGTAGGGCTAGAAGGAGGAGTTGGTGGGAAGATATCTGAGAAATCGATGGTAGGAGTAGGTTTCTTCTTAAAGGGGACAATTAGAGTGAAGTTATCTGTTCTATATCTTGGGTTAGAAAGTTTGGTGGCTACCTTCTTGGATATTGAGGGTGACTTATATGGTATGATGGCAAGTGACTGATATGCTGATAGAGTAGCTGTCGGTGTAGGGTTTGGGTTAAAGAAGAAGGAAGGTGGAGGTAGGATATCTGCATCATCAGTGAATTCCGGTTTAACATTTAACTTAGCTGCCATACCTGAAGTAAATTCTGAAGGTGGTGGCAGCACCAGCTTTGGGTTCACAGCAGCTACATCTCCTTTGAGTTCTTGAAAGATTGAGTCAATTAAATTGCACAACTCCCTTACCTTCATCTGAGCAACATCTTCCTCTGATTTCCAATTTCTGACAACCAGGGCCCTCTTTACCTTTGTTAACAGCAGGTAGTTCTCATCATTTTTCACCAGTTTGGTGGGCATCTAAGAGGCAATAGATATCAGTCTTTGCCGTTCGGCTTCAGTCATGACATCCAAATTATATTCCCTCAATATCCAGTTGAAGGACCTCTACTTAGCTTCTTTAAGCAGGCTTTCTACAACCTAGTCCTGTGAAAATTGATCCAATTCCTCTTGATGCTCCCTTGCTATCCTTTCATCTTCAGTAGACATTCTGGCATATTCCACCATTTTATTCATAGCTTCAGATTCAGGAGTTTGAACAACCTGCTGAATGGTTCTGATGTTTGCAGGTTGAACTGGCTCTTCAGCTTGAACTTGTTCTGTGCTCCTCAAAGCTATTAAAGTTTCTGGTATGCCTTCAGCTTCATCACTCAAATGTTCTTCCGGTTGAACTACAGGGAGTTGAGCGGACCCGAATATTGAATGACCAGGGCCATGTACTGGGGTATTTTCATCGATCAGAATTGCCTCAACCTGTGTTTCCGGTTCCGGTTGAACTTCCGCTCCAACTTCTTGTAGACCTTCAGTCACCACCTGAGGTTGGGTGACTTCAGGTTCTTTATCTGTTAACTCTAACACCTCAGTCCCTTCTCCTTCTCCAATCATGTTCTCATCACCTCCTCCAGTAGTAGTTCCCACTGGCAATGTTTCAGTGCTATCTTCCAAATTTTCAGGTGTTGCCTTGCTAGTGGAAGCAATGCTCTTCCCCGGTTGATCACTGGCTCTTTCAGCCGGAAAAATGACTTCTTTCAGTAGTCTGGTGATCATGTTTATATGCTCAGGGAGAGCACCAGCAATCAACATGGAAGATTGAACTAACTCAGTAAGGTTGGGGTCTTCAAATGGAGAAATAACAATCAGTTGACTTCTCTTCATATTCACCCAACTTTCTTCAACTGTGAAGGGATTGACACCAACTTTCTTGCAGGCTATGGCTCTAACTTTAGCCGGAATTCTGTCAGTTAGTTCTATTTCGATTATGGCAGGTGTTGAAGTCAACTTCTCCCCCAATTTGACAGTATCAGCTTCATCAGCATCTTTGTTTGGGTTTGAAGGACCTGCCTCAGCATTAGTAGGAGCAGCCTTTACCAAGGTAGCAACAGTGGCATTCAGAGAGTTAACATGTGTTTGAAGATTTAGGTACAGTTTCGTCAATTCAGGTAATGTATAGCTGTCCTCAACTGGCATTTTACCAGTATCCCTGGACAAAACCAGGTTATCAATCCAAGATTGATCAACCCTGGTACCCGTGGCTTCTTGGCACCTAGGATTCTCTCATGCTGTCTCGACAACCCTTGGTTCCAATGAAGGACCTATGGGTGCTGATTCAAAGAAAATTGTCGCAGTTTGGGTCTTATCTATGTTACTGCTGACACCAGGGTCCAGTGGGGACACATGGGCAGCAGTAGCCCGCTTTGCATGAATCTCTTTAAAACTCCTGAGATTCACCTCCGGTGAGGAGTGGGGTTTCAATGCAGCTGGGTCTTGATCCATCAACATGTTCTCATATAATGAGGTTGGTGAGTTAATAACACCCTCATTTGGATCAAGAATAGGTGCACTGTCCCTCGTAGGTGATAAGGGTTGCAGGGGTGAAAACCTTGAGGATGGGAATTGTACATCCGTTTCTAATGACTCCCCCTCAGAAGAATGTTCATCCCTAAGAGAATATCCCACTTTTACCAGTTTTCGCTTGGGCTTTTTGGCTTTTGCGGGGTTTGAAGCTTCAGGTTGGTTAGTGGTAATAGGTGGAGACCTAATAACCACATTTCGATGTCTTTTGAAAACGACAGGAGGGGATTCGGATGAGGAAGTGGCAGTGATAGTTTTAGTGGAAGCTTTCCTCTTTTTGGAATGAAAGGTTTAAAAGGTAGAGGAAGCAGGGATAGATGTGGGATTAGGAACTATTGGGTTTGTAGTCCTATCATCCTAAGCAGGTTGCTCAATTGCAGCCACAGTTTCTGGTTGAACCTCAGCCTGAGCAGGTTCATTAGGAAACTGCCTTGGAATTGGCAGGGGATGGTTAGTGTCCCTTCCAAGAAAAGTTGTCTTCTTGTAAGCGAGATTAGAAAAGGTTTTCTCAGTGAGGAGTTTAGGTTGTAAAATTTTACCACCCAAAACAATTTGGGGGTATTCCTCCCTGAGAATACAAGTCAAAAACCTGGGATATATGTAGAAACTTTTGAAAGACAGAAATAACAAAGCTTGCAAAGTAAACGAGTAGAGTATCAACTTTGAAGCACGGGAAGTCTTCAAAGTGAGAGCCAAAGCTCTGATACCACTTGTACGATCGAAAAAAATTAGTTAGATTTCAACTAAACAAGAGCCCTCTACTTGTAAACACAACCCTGCGGAATTAAAGTTATATTTCACTTTACTTGAGCTGATTTTAGTTCTCTTGTATTAGGTAGTGTTTGATTTGCATAAGTATAGTAACAACAAAGTAAGAAATACTCGGCACTATTTGCATTAACTCAAAATTACACTATTACAAGGTGATCAAGAACCGTTTGTAAACTAGAGCTAACTAATGCTATATATAGTGCAGATGAGATCAATGACATCCATTGATCTCAAACGATTTAATCTAAACCGTTAACTACAAAGTTAAAAGCAAACTACCAAAAGAATAAACTTCGACAATCGGAATATCTTGAGTGTCAACATCAACAACCTATTTTAGGAGAGCGACTTTAATAGATTTGGAAGCAACCGAGAAGCTTTTGCAGGATTGGACTACTGAAAAGACATCTCAGGAAAAGTCCGGTTGAACTCATTATCTGGTGGATAATCGAGTTCACCCGGAATATTCGCTATCAGACAAAAATGCTTCTTCCGCTTGAATTGCTGGTTCCGCTCGAAGTTGAAACTTCCGCTTGATCTTCAACTTCAGCAGGAAAACATCAAAACTAGCTTTCAGCCGGAAACTCCAAAGCGATATTCCTTACAATCTCCCCCTAAGCTGATGCTGTCAAATTATTCTTTAACTTTGAAGTCTATCTTCAAAAACTGACTTGTACTTAAAAATGATCTTCTCCTTGACTTACTTGTCAAAGGATTTGATACCTGCATTCACATCCTTCGAAAGAACATTCATGTTAGTCATGGTGACTTTCACATGTTTAAGATCTTCCCAATCTTGTTCAGTCCACTGTTCTTGAACATTGATTGCTTCATGAGTGGTAAATGAGCTATCTGCCCTGTGCACATAGAACAACTTTTCTTCTTCTTCCGAGATAACACATTTTATTGGACTGGTAGACACTTCTTCAATATCGTCATCGCCCTGAGCTTCAGAAAGCATTCCATGCTCGAGCACTTTGGTTTCTATGCTCATTCTCAGTAGAAGCTCTGCTCTGGTAGGACTCATGATGTCTCTTAGTTTGGCATAAATGTCTGTCAGTTGGAAGATGTCAATCATTCTAGTGGCAAATTGTGCATTAACCACTCTAGAAGTTCCGTTCAGGAGTTGAAATTTGAAGTCAAAGTTGTCTTCATTTACTGTCCACCCAAAAATTTTGTTTTTCCTTAGGGGACCTTTCTTCCTGGGCCTTTGTTCTTTCTTTCTTTTGTGATGCACCAGTCTCCTCTTTCTCATTTTACTTTCTTCATTGGATTCATCTGCTGATTCCTTTTCAATTGGGGCTTTACCCTTTGATAAGGGAGAAGAGGGACCAGGTTGGGTATTAGATGGTTTGATTGGAGAGACAAGAGTGGTGGCGGAAGAAGGTTCTCTGATGGTGAGTGGAGGCAAGGATGTTTGAGTTGGTGGTCTATTAGCTTCGGGTGTAGGGCAAACTACCAAGTTAAAAGCAAACTACCAAAAGAATAAACTTCGACAATCGGAATATCTTGAGTGTCAACATCAACAACCTATTTTAGGAGAGCGGCTTTAATAGATTTGGAAGCAACCGAGAAGCTTTTGCAGGATTGGACTACTGAAAAGACATCTCAGGAAAAGTCCGGTTGAACTCATTATCTGATGGATTATCGAGTTCACCCGGAATATTCGCTATCAGACAAAAATGCTTCTTCCGCTTGAACTTCTGTTTCCGCTCGAAGTTGAAACTTCTGCTTGATCTTCAACTTCAACCGGAAAACATCAAAACTGGCTTTCAGCCAAAAATCTCCAAAGCGATATTCCTTACATCTTGGGCATGTCAGCGTCTTGTAAGTTCAGGACAGTTCTAATCTTCTCCTAAGTAATTTCAACATCAGTGTTCTGGATTCTAGACCTTATAACATTTGTACCATCATCAAGCTGTACAGATTGAGCAGTGTTCCAGAAAGCTTCAATGATATCCTTATAGATGACTGGGTCAATTAGCATATCTGTTATCCAAGTTGATTGTTGTAGTATGTCAATAGCTTGCTCATCAGTAGCTTCCCAGCTTTTGTTGAAAACACATCTTCCATTGTGCAAACGATAATATTCCAAAGCTTCTACATCTTGTCTGGGAGGCATCTGCACATAGAATTACAAGATTATATCTGAGTTTGATACTTAGATGAATGTCATGTCACACTAGACTCGTGATAGTGACAGAGCTTTTCATATGAGAATCAAAGACATAAACTAAATCACATAGTGCATATACTCCAAAATGATTAAAAGCAACCGGAAGATCAGGATTAACAAGGTAAGTATGTGACATCCGAGAATTTCAAGGTTCACTTCCGTTAGACAATTCCGTTAGTTACGTTATAAGTGTTAACTTAGTAACTAATGCTTAACTAGGCTGAATACGTCCACGACCTTTGGTTGATCACCAAACCCGCCCATATGTGTTATGTGTTCAAGTACTTATAGTTATTATGTGCAATGTGATTTAAATACATGATTTAGTATTGTGAATAGCATGACAATTTATGAATCGTGTTTATCTTGCTTAGAATGTGAAACTGACCACTTTTGGGTAACCAGCGAAACTACCGGGCGAAACTATAATGTCGCCCGGCAGTCTATTGGCTCACTCGTGATCAGAGCCAGTTTCGCCTGGCCAGCGAAACTGCCAGCGAAACTAGGCCCTGATATAAAATATCTTAATAAACCCTAGCTCTCCTATTTGCCTCATTTCATACAAAACACACACACACTCCATCTTTCTCCTGGAAATCTGGTCAGTCGAGATTCACACCGAGCCATCGAGATCTCAGCCCCGGACCATCATCCATCAAGCTTGGAGATCGAACCGTGAGTCCCAAAACCACCATTTTTATGTTTTCTATGTGTTTTACTTAAAAAGCATGACCAAACCTCCATGGAATCACTTGATCTTCTGATATGTTGCTTAGGATTGCTAGATCTGTTATAAAGTCAGTAACTTTACGTGTGAAATCCATCCATGATGAAGATTTATGCTAGATTAGGTCATTTTAGGTTAAAATGTGTTTTTGGTGATTTGATGATGAAAATGCATGTTTAAGGTGTTAAAGCTTACTGATTTATGTTGGTAAATGATTATGTATGCTAGATAATGAATTGCATGTAATATGGAAGCTGTTAGATTGATTTTTAGGCTGATTTATGTGTTTTTCGCGACCAGCGAAACTAGCCTGTTCTCTGGGCGAAACTATATAGCGAAACTATGTATATCTCCTTCCAGCGACACTATACAGCGAAACTATAGTGTCGCCGGGTAAACCAACCAGACCTGTTCGGACGAAACTACCGAGCGAAATTCCCTGAACGAAAGTTCAAACCAGTTTCGGGCGAAACTAGGCTAGCGAAACTGTGCCAACAGTTTCGAGCGAAACTAGCCTAGCGAAACTGTGTCATCGGGTATTGCCTAGCGAAAGTGCTGCCCGTGCACACAGCGAAACTGACTAGCGAAACTGCTAGCGAAACTGAGACCAGAATCCAAACTTGTGCAATTTGCTTGAATGTTATGCCATGACTTACATGATTATGCTATGATGATACATGCTTTGATTTCTGATGTATATGAACCCTTGTTTATGATCAACCATCGGTGTCGTGTGTCGTTATGTCGAGTCGTAGTTCCAACGTGCTATGTTATGGGCCATAGTAACGTTAAGTAAAAGATTAGACACAAAACTAATACTTAAGACCTAAACGTGTTCATAGGTCTTCGTTAAGCAAACTTGGATTATATAACAAGTGTAGCAGTGCAACCAAAGGTGAGTGTCACTAACCCGTTTACTGTGAGCCCGTTTGGGACACACTGAATAACTTAATGGAAAACAATGCTGACAACTTTACGAGTGCTATGCACTACTTGATGAAACTGAAAACTTAGAATGCTATGCATCTACTTGATGAACTTGAAGTGTTTTATGGGAAACACTTGTGAAACTTAACAAACTATTTCTGAAACGAAAACCGTTTTAATATGGCTAGTGTAGGTTAAAGTCTAAACCACATGATATCACATGATTTCTAAGGATTGCCTTTTTAACTGAAAAAGTCCTCAACTTAATTGTGCCATTAATTGTAAAGCGAGGGGATGTTGGGTAGATCTACTGGAGTTTGACAAACTCCGCCTCGTGACACTGGAGGTGCACGGAGGTACAATATCAGCCTATCTGACCGTGATCCCGAGAGGACACGGGGGAGGCAAAGCCGCGATGACGTATGTCCGTAAAACAAAATGGCTGAAGGCTCTGCCTCTACTATACTTAATCGTCAGCTTTGGTACGAACTTCCTTAGTGCATGGAAACAACGGATTAGCTACCCGCGATATCGGTTGAGCACTTTAATTATACAAGACTAGTACATACCTGATAACTTTGTTACGGACAATAACTTTACTAAATAACAAATGTTTATGAATTGACGTATATAACTGAGCATTGCTTTTCACAAACAAATATTACGTATGTATATGTTGACACGATTACGATTATGAGACCGGGCCAATGCATGACATGCCCACTGTGAACTCACCAACCGTTAGGTTGACACTTGTGTGGTTTTCACTTTTGCAGATCGTTGAAGAGTATCCACTGGAGGTTGGCATGGCACAAGAAGATATTTACTTTTATTAAACTAAATTTGGGAATTTGAATTTGAAACAAAGATTGTAAAGCACGTGGTTAGTGCTAAGATACTTATGCCTTTATTTCGTTGCGTAACTTTTGAAACTGTTTTGAAATGAATGTTTTGGACTTTACTCTGATTCGTTTAGTATTTGTAACGAATGGTTGTGGTCCTGGTTTGCTCGCACCCCTTAACGGTATAAACTCCGTTAGTGGTTATTTGGGGGTGTGACAGATTGGTATCAGAGCCATAAGTTGCAAAGAACTGGAATCATTTTTGAAAAACCATTTGGAAACTGCAACTTGAAACCTTAGTTACAAACGAACAAACAAATTCCCAAAGACAAAATTTTTATGTTCCAACCTGGGATACTCGCTCTGCTGTGTAAGTAAATACCCCATATGTAGCTATATATATATGTAGATATATATAGAGACCGTGTCTAAGTAGTCTAACGGAAAAGCCTTAGGAAGATTTCACACACAAATACGAAATGCGAACGATAATACACGCACTACTCTGGGGGAAAGCGACAACGAAACGATGCTACACGCGACGTCCTGATTTCTGCTATGATGACTACGCCGACGGTGACTTTTATGGGGAAGCCGACTTTTGACGATAGTACTCACGACTTACGACGTTCTCCGACGACGCCTCGATTGTGCACAAAATTTTTCTGGACTAATAGAGGGATAACGGGAAATTGCTAATATACATATTATGGGATATGTATAGAATATAATTGTTACTGAACACTGTCTACTTTCACAATCCAGAAAATGTCTGGAAGAGCGGGAAGGAATAACATCAACCTGACGCCTGCACAACTGCAAGCAATGATCAACGAGCATGTGCAAGCCGCCGTGGCCGCCGTCCAAGCTACAATTGTCGCGCATGGTAATTATTACGACTGGTTAAGGCACAAGGCGATATATATTTTGACCTGTTTAAATTTGAAACCCGAACTATTAATTGCATCAGGAAACGTTCATCACTGCACATTTAAGACTTTCATGGACTGCAAGCCGATGACGTTTTCCGGCGAGGAAGGAGCGGTAGGACTCCTCAGGTGGATCGAGAAGTCTGAGAAGGTCTTCTCCATGTGTAACTGCCCGGCTGAGAACAAGGTGAAATTTGCGACTGGTACATTCGAAGGAGCTGCTCTCTCCTGGTGGAACGCTGAAATTCAAATGGTCGGGGTAAATGCGGCTAACAACATGGAATGGGAAGCATTTAAGGAACTGATCATGGAGGAGTATTGCCCTCGGGACCAAGTCAAGAAGCTAGAAGGAGAATTTCTGAACTCCAAGATGTCTGGGTCTGAAGTCGAAGAGTACACCGCGCGTTACCACGAGTACGCGGTACTGTGTCCGTCCATGGTTGATGCTGAATTCAAGCGCATTGAGCGTTATCTGGAGGGTCTCGTGCCCCAAATCAAGAGTTTGGTGACTGCCAGCAACCCAATAACTGTGCAACAAGCCATCCGTCTGGCTCACAAGTTAACTGATCAGGAGGTTGAGAGGGGTACACTTCCTGCAAGAGTTTCTGAGAAGACTGCCTTGAGTGGCAAAAGAAAAGCTGATGGAGAAGCTCCTGAAAATTCAATGAATAATCAGAGTGTTGGAAACAACACGGGGAGATCCTTTAACTCCCAGGGTCAGAGCAAGAGATCTGGAAACAACAGTGTTAACAATCACCAGGGCGGGAATGGTCAAGGTAACTACAAGGGTAACCTGCCCAGGTGCAACAAGTGTGGGAAGCATCACACCGGTACCTGCAGAAAAAGTTTGAACTGCGAAAGATGTGGCAAGAGAAGCCATGAAGCAAAAGACTGTTGGGCAATTTTACCTGAACAACAGAACCGTCCAAGGCAAAACAACAACTATGGAAACAACCGCAACGGGCAAGGAAACAATCAGAACAACAACAATGATGGAGCCCGTGGCTGTTTTGAGTGTGGAGCTCAAGGCCACATAAAAAGGGATTGTCCGCGATTGAGAAGACAAGGAAATGGTAACAATGGTAACGGTGGAAACCCGGGCAACGGAAATGGTAATGGCGGGAACGGGAATGGTGGAAATGGCAGAGGAAGAGCTTTCGTCATGGGTCAAGGAGAAGCTCGCAACGACGCCAACGTGATTAATGGTAAATTCATATTGAATGGTTTCTTTGCTACTGTATTGTTTGATTCTGGTGCTGAGAAAAGTTTTATTTCCACTAAATTTGCTAAGTTGATTAATGCTAAACCGGTTGCCTTAGACGCTAAATATGTGGTAGAACTAGCAAATGGTAAACTCCATGATACAACTCAGATAGTTAAGGACTGTAAGTTAGAACTAGCTGGCCATACATTAGGAATCGACCTTATGCCTTTTCCGATTGGTAGTTTTGATGTCATAATAGGGATGGATTGGTTATCTGAGAATCGAGCTGAAATCTTATGTAAAGAAAAAGTGGTTCGTATCCCACTCGAAGGAGGTAAAGTGTTAACGGTCCAAGGTGAAAAAGGTGGAACAGTAACTGGTATTATTTCGTTTCTCAAAGCTCAAAAGTGCCTTCGCAAAGGTCACTTCGCGATTCTTGCAAACGTCACCGATTCGACACTTCCCGAGCGTAGAATCGACGACTACCCGATAGTCCGCGACTTCCACGATGTATTTCCTGAAGATCTGCCTGGCTTGCCTCCATTTCGTCAAGTTGAGTTTGGAATCGACTTAACTCCTGGAGCCGCTCCGATTGCACGCGCACCTTACCGTTTGGCGGTAAGTGAACTCAACGAACTCTCCTCACAACTTCAAGAGCTACTCGACATGGGATTTATTCGTCCAAGTTCGTCTCCATGGGGAGCACCGGTTTTGTTTGTTAAGAAGAAGGATGGAACGTTCCGCATGTGTATCGACTATAGAGAGCTTAACAAAGTTACAATCAAGAATCGGTATCCACTTCCTCGAATCGACGATCTCTTCGATCAGCTACAAGGTTCAAGTTACTTCTCAAAGATTGATCTACGGTCTGGATATCACCAGCTTCGCGTTCGAGATGAGGATGTCCCCAAGACTGCTTTCAGAACTCGGTATGGTCACTACGAATTCCTGGTTATGCCATTTGGGCTAACCAATGCACCGGCCGTATTTATGGATCTGATGAATCGAGTGTGCAAGCCGTACCTCGATAAGTTTGTGATAGTTTTCATTGATGATATTTTGATCTACTCCAAGACAAAGGAGGAACATGAGGAGCACCTGCGACTTATCTTGGAATTGCTCCGCAAGGAACAGCTTTATGCTAAGTTTTCGAAATGCGATTTTTGGATTCGCGAAGTCCAGTTTCTTGGACACATTGTTGATCAGAATGGAATTCATGTCGACCCAGCTAAAGTGGAAGCTATCAAGAATTGGCCTACCCCAAGAGCGCCGACCGAAATCCGACAATTTTTGGGACTTGCCGGATACTATCGAAGATTCATCAAGGGTTTCTCGCAGTTGGCTCAACCCTTAACGGCTTTAACGCACAAAGGAGTGCAATACAGATGGGGTGAAAAAGAAGAACGTGCGTTTCAAACTCTTAAAGATATGTTATGTTCAGCTCCAATTCTCGCGTTACCCGATGGGATTGACGACTTTGTGGTTTACTGTGATGCATCAATCCAAGGACTCGGTTGTGTGTTGATGCAACGGGACAGAGTGATTGCCTATGGGTCCAGGCAACTGAAGGACACTGAGAAGAATTATACAACGCATGATTTGGAAATGGGAGCCGTTGTTCATGCACTCAAGATTTGGAGACACTACCTCTACGGAACAAAGTGCACAATATTTACCGACCACAAAAGCTTACAGCACATCTTTGATCAGAAGGATCTCAACATGCGACAACGACGATGGGTCGAGCTACTGAATGATTATGACTTAGCAATCAAATATCACCCAGGAAAAGCCAATATTGTGGCTGATGCCTTAAGTCGGAAAGAATACGAAAAGCCTCGACGGGTACGAGCGCTGCAACTTACCATTCACACGGGATTGCCGGATCGGATCGGCGATGCCCAACAAGAAGCTCTAAAGGAAGAAAACTTCGCAGCTGAAGCACTGCGTGGTGTAGACGGTAACTCTGAAGTTAGGTCCGACGGACTCAGGTATTATAATGACAGAATTTGGGTTCCTTTACTTGGAAATCTCCGTGAGCTCGTGATGGACGAGGCTCACAAATCAAGGTATTCGGTGCACCCTAGATCGGATAAAATGTACCAAGATTTGAAAAACTTGTATTGGTGGCCAAATATGAAAGCCGACATCGCGCGATATGTGGCTAAGTGTTTAACATGCTCAAGAGTGAAGATTGAATACCAAAAGCCTTCTGGGCTATTACAGCAACCAAAGATCCCAGAATGGAAATGGGAGGATATCTCAATGGATTTTGTAACGGGATTACCTCATCGATCGAATCGACCGGATGCGATTTGGGTTATCATTGATCGACTAACCAAATCTGCACATTTCATTCCAATGAGGGAAAGTGACAATATGGATAAGTTGACAAAACTATATATCGACCGAATTGTGGCACGTCATGGGGTGCCAAAGACTATTATCTCTGACAGAGATCCCCGATTCACTTCCCGATTATGGCAATCTATGCAAGAATCACTAGGAACCAGACTTGATATGAGCACAGCCTATCACCCGCAGACCGATGGTCAGACGGAACGAACTATTCAGACTTTAGAAGACATGCTCCGTGCTTGCGTTCTCGACTTCGGTAAAGACTGGGAGGCTCACCTTCCGTTGGTGGAGTTCTCCTACAACAACAGTTATCATTCAAGTATCGGTGCAGCACCTTTTGAAGCACTTTATGGCAGAAAGTGTAGATCGCCCGTGTGTTGGGCTGAAACGGGTGAGAAAGGACTCACCGGACCGGAACTCATTCATGATACAACTGAACAAATTATTCAAATCAGAAAACGGATAGCCGCAGCACGTGACAGACAAAAGAGCTATGCCGACAAACGCCGTAAGCCTTTGAAGTTCGAGGTAGGCGACAAGGTACTATTGAAGGTATCTCCCTGGAAAGGTGTGATACGCTTCGGAAAGCGTGGAAAGCTAAATCCTCGCTATATCGGTCCATTTGAAATTATTGGGGAGGTAGGCCCGGTGGCCTACCGATTGAAACTCCCTGCTGAACTCGATGGAGTTCACAACGTGTTTCACGTCTCTAACCTGAAGAAATGTCTGGCTGACAACACTGAAATAATTCCTTTGGAGGAATTGGAAATTGATGAACATTTGAGATTTATCGAGCAACCAGTAGAAATCATGGGACGCGAGGAGAAAACCCTCAAACGTAGCAAGATTCCGATCGTCAAGGTTCGATGGAACTCAAGACGTGGACCAGAATATACTTGGGAACGAGAGGATCAGATGAAGAAGAAGTATCCTCACTTGTTCGAGCAAACGTCCACAGAAACTCAAGGTATGATTTAATTTTGGGGACCAAAATTCCTTTAACAGGAGGAGGATGTGGCAACCCTAAAACTTTTGCTTTCTTTCCCCAGCAAATACAGCAACAACGACAGCCGAGGCTGCGAACGCTACGACGCAAGAATAATTTTCGGGACGAAAATTCCAATTACAAGGGGATGATGTGACATCCGAGAATTTCAAGGTTCACTTCCGTTAGACAATTCCGTTAGTTACGTTACAAGTGTTAACTTAGTAACTAATGCTTAACTAGGCTGAATACGTCCACGACCTTTGGTTGATCACCAAACCCGCCCATATGTGTTATGTGTTCAATTACTTATAGTTATTATGTGCAATGTGATTTAAATACATGATTTAGTATTGTGAATAGCATGACAATTTATGAATCGTGTTTATCTTGCTTAGAATGTGAAACTGACCACTTTTGGGTAACCAGCGAAACTACCGGGCGAAACTATAATGTCGCCCGGCAGTCTATTGGCTCACTCGTGATCAGAGCCAGTTTCGCCTGGCCAGCGAAACTGCCAGCGAAACTAGGCCCTGATATAAAATATCTTAATAAACCCTAGCTCTCCTATTTGCCTCATTTCATACAAAACACACACACACTCCATCTTTCTCCTGGAAATCTGGTCAGTCGAGATTCACACCGAGCCATCGAGATCTCAGCCCCGGACCATCATCCATCAAGCTTGGAGATCGAACCGTGAGTCCCAAAACCACCATTTTTATGTTTTCTATGTGTTTTACTTAAAAAGCATGACCAAACCTCCATGGAATCACTTGATCTTCTGATATGTTGCTTAGGATTGCTAGATCTGTTATAAAGTCAGTAACTTTACGTGTGAAATCCATCCATGATGAAGATTTATGCTAGATTAGGTCATTTTAGGTTAAAATGTGTTTTTGGTGATTTGATGATGAAAATGCATGTTTAAGGTGTTAAAGCTTACTGATTTATGTTGGTAAATGATTATGTATGCTAGATAATGAATTGCATGTAATATGGAAGCTGTTAGATTGATTTTTAGGCTGATTTATGTGTTTTTCGCGACCAGCGAAACTAGCCTGTTCTCTGGGCGAAACTATATAGCGAAACTATGAATATCTCCTTCCAGCAACACTATACAGCGAAACTATAGTGTCGCCGGGTAAACCAACCAGACCTGTTCGGACGAAACTACCGAGCGAAATTCCCTGAACGAAAGTTCAAACCAGTTTCGGGCGAAACTAGGCTAGCGAAACTGTGCCAACAGTTTCGAGCGAAACTAGCCTAGCGAAACTGTGTCATCGGGTATTGCCTAGCGAAAGTGCTGCCCGTGCACACAGCGAAACTGACTAGCGAAACTGCTAGCGAAACTGAGACCAGAATCCAAACTTGTGCAATTTGCTTGAATGTTATGCCATGACTTACATGATTATGCTATGATGATACATGCTTTGATTTCTGATGTATATGAACCCTTGTTTATGATCAACCATCGGTGTCGTGTGTCGTTATGTCGAGTCGTAGTTCCAACGTGCTATGTTATGGGCCATAGTAACGTTAAGTAAAAGATTAGACACAAAACTAATACTTAAGACCTAAACGTGTTCATAGGTCTTCGTTAAGCAAACTTGGATTATATAACAAGTGTAGCAGTGCAACCAAAGGTGAGTGTCACTAACCCGTTTACTGTGAGCCCGTTTGGGACACACTGAATAACTTAATGGAAAACAATGCTGACAACTTTACGAGTGCTATGCACTACTTGATGAAACTGAAAACTTAGAATGCTATGCATCTACTTGATGAACTTGAAGTGTTTTATGGGAAACACTTGTGAAACTTAACAAACTATTTCTGAAACGAAAACCGTTTTAATATGGCTAGTGTAGGTTAAAGTTTAAACCACATGATATCACATGATTTCTAAGGATTGCCTTTTTAACTGAAAAAGTCCTCAACTTAATTGTGCCATTAATTGTAAAGCGAGGGGATGTTGGGTAGATCTACTGGAGTTTGACAAACTCCGCCTCGTGACACTGGAGGTGCACGGAGGTACAATATCAGCCTATCTGACCGTGATCCCGAGAGGACACGGGGGAGGCAAAGCCGCGATGACGTATGTCCGTAAAACAAAATGGCTGAAGGCTCTGCCTCTACTATACTTAATCGTCAGCTTTGGTACGAACTTCTTTAGTGCATGGAAACAACGGATTAGCTACCCGCGATATCGGTTGAGCACTTTAATTATACAAGACTAGTACATACCTGATAACTTTGTTACGGACAATAACTTTACTAAATAACAAATGTTTATGAATTGACGTATATAACTGAGCATTGCTTTTCACAAACAAATATTACGTATGTATATGTTGACACGATTACGATTATGAGACCGGGCCAATGCATGACATGCCCACTGTGAACTCACCAACCGTTAGGTTGACACTTGTGTGGTTTTCACTTTTGCAGATCGTTGAAGAGTATCCACTGGAGGTTGGCATGGCACAAGAAGATATTTACTTTTATTAAACTAAATTTGGGAATTTGAATTTGAAACAAAGATTTGTAAAGCACGTGGTTAGTGCTAAGATACTTATGCCTTTATTCCGTTGCGTAACTTTTGAAACTGTTTTGAAATGAATGTTTTGGACTTTACTCTGATTCGTTTAGTATTTGTAACTAATGGTTGTGGTCCTGGTTTGCTCGCACCCCTTAACGGTATAAACTCCGTTAGTGGTTATTTGGGGGTGTGACAAAGTATCTTAGGACCAAAAAATTGATGTTGTGTGTGGTATTTAAAATCTGGAAAACAATGGAGCCCAATCTAAATCTCCATGATTTTAATTTGACTGAAAGTTTTGCATGAAAACTACAAATAACCCAAAAATTTAGCCTAAATTAATCTTATCTTGACTTGTTGTTGAGTCAAGGAGAAATTTGTGAAAATGTCTACTACTTAGGCTCAACAACAGTAAAAAATACAAAATTGAGGAATTCTTGACAATCTAGGATCAAAAACTAAGCAATTAAGTTTATTTGGTATAAAATGAGGTTTTAAGATCCCAGTTTGTCAAATCAGCTCAGGGAAAGTCACTTTGGGACTTGGTTCCACCCGAGCCTGTGAATTCCTTGATTTGATAAATCAAATTTGAGATAAGACACAACTTGGACAAAGTTAGTACATTTTGATATCAGAAAGACAAGTTAGGATATAACAAGTCTAATCTATCTCAAAAGAAGCAACTAGATGCATGCAACAAGTATAACAATGAATTATTTAGCTAGCAAAACAATCCTAGTGTAATAGAAATTCAAAACACCGATCCTTTAGCATTAAGTCTTGACTTAAGTCCGCTAAAGCAATCATCAAGTTAGCTAAGAAGGAATGAAGTTCGCTAAGGACTTGATCAAGTTCGCTAAGATCAATATGATTTCACATGTGGATCCTAACACTAACAAGTCATCATGAGGTGTCTAGATCACAAATTAACAACAACAGGATTGTCTGGAAGCAACAAGTTCAAGTTAACTTAAGTAAACATGCTAAAAGTCCTTAAATGGGTCAACTGGTTCATTTAGAGCATTGTAAGACAAAATGTGGCGATCATTAGCATAAGAGATTAGATGGTCACTTTAACAAGTTAAATTCAATCCGAACATACAAACTTATGCACATAAGGATCAAGAGATACATAATCAAGTCACCAAATTCACATATACGCAAGATATCCACATAAGTCTCATAAAGTCAATTTCATGCATAATTTGAATTATTAAAGTCAAAATGACCAGGTAAGTGTTCAAACAGAGCTTAATCACCTGAGATAGTTCATATGAACCTTAAAGGTGTCATAGATCACATCTAAGTAATTATGCTCACTATTGATCACAAAGATGATCAAATTAACTTAGATAGGTCAAAACAGTCAAACAATTTCAATTTTGTGTCAAATGGGTCCAAGATCCCTTCACCTGAGTTATTGACTAGTTCTAGACCCAAGTGGATCCTAACCAGACTAAACCATCAGTGTCGGGCTCAATTGGATGTTAATTAACACATGGAAAGCCATATATGCAAATGATAATGAAAAGAGATGATGTTCTACCTGATTAATAACATAAATGCTATATAATCTAAGATGTAGAGAATTCTCAATTGACTCAGTGAATAATCTGCTTGGATCAAGCAATTTATATTAGAGATCAGATAAGCTTCAAATAAAACATATACAATAGAGATTTGCCCCTGTGTAGCTAAGTTTGAGTTTAGACTCAAATTGCCATTAGTTAGAACAACATACCTCTTTGATGATCTAATTTGTGTTAAGATCACAATAAAGAGATGCAATGATCTTGATCAATGTCACAACAATTTCTGTTATGAGATCAGACAAACTAAGTTAAACTCAAGAAATGCTCACAGGTGATATAGGCAAACATTTAAAGAATTTGAGTTAAAGACATAATTGATGAAAAGTTTAACTTAAACCTTCAAATTTCACTAATTAACAACCTAATCAGTGATTATCAATAGGTTACAAGTTCTTGGTTTCATCAATCAATCATTAACTAACAAGATTACAGGACTATAATTGGAGACACGGTGAATTTCTAAGTCAATCCAAAGTCAAAGTCTAAGGAATCAAGTGAATTACAAAATTCCTAAATTGGGATTCACGGTTGAAAGTGTGTGAGCGTATGGATCTTCTACTTAGTCGTAATGAAATCAATGAAACGAGATGAAACACAAAGAGTAAATACAAATGAGCTTTGTATTAACCACAGAGACCACAGAGTACACAGAGTAAATGTATAACGCGGAAGCTTAGACTGTTAATCTCTACAATACAAGACGACCTATTTATAAGGCTGAAACCCGACCGGCCGAACCTCAGGTTCGGCCACACGTTCGGAGCTGTCCGAACTCCAGGTTCGCTGGGAGTTCGGACCTCAGCAATCTTGAGTGATCCGTCTTGCATTCGATACTTCACATGACGATCAAGGACCATGTATCAACAAAGGTCACATCTACACAATTTTATTTGGGTAACCCAATGTTATGATAACAGCAGCCACCATGAATTCCAAACAAGCAGCAAAAAGGTCATGAAAGCTTGAAATTTCTCAATTAACCAAGAAGGACAGAGGATGTGGTTTATAGCAACCAATTAGTCAAAGCAATCTTGAGTGATCCGTCTTGCATTCGATACTTCACATGACGATCAAGGACCATGTATCAACAAACTCCCCCTCGGCATGTGCAGTATCATCTTCTCCATTCAAACTTGTATCTTGTATCTTCAATCAAACTCTTCCTCGATGTTAACGATGAGTTCAATCTTGAATACTTGATATTGCATCGTGTGAAATCTCTTTATCAACAAACTTCAGAAGACTTGAAGTTGTGATGTTCTCTTCCCACTTAGAAATCTGCCAACATAAATAATCTTGGTGTAAAATGTCTCTTCGAGACTCCAAGATAGATTGATTTTGAAAATGATTACATATTTCGTGTTGATCAATCGAAAACAAATAAGAAACAAAATCTTTTTGACTTTTAGAAATTTTTTATATCAAAACACACCTAAAATCTTTTTGGTATTTTCTGATAAGAAAAGTAAAACAATACCGAATTAGACACTATTTTTGTCTTTTGTGAGAAAGATCACAACTTGGGATCATATTGGTCATAACATGCTGTACTATATTTCAATTTCGATTATTTCAGCACATAAGCCATGCTGATTGCAGATATAGTTTGTCCAACTTTAAACTCTGGCATAATCGTACTCATAACATTAGGATATGTTAAGGTATTGATTAAATTTGTATTGACCAGTGTACCCCACACTATCAGACATACTCAGATATGCTTTTGCTTATCACATTTTGTGATCTCATTTGTGATTGTAATCACACAATGATTGTAACCATGATATAGTCAACTGTGTTCCATGCAAAAAGAAATAAGAACGTTAAATCGTCTACCTTAAGGTCGATCTTTCGATACGCAGATAAGGCCTCGGATTTAACAAAATAAGAAAATAAAACAAGTTGAAGTTGTATAACTCAACAACAATCAGGTCGGTACTTCCGTACACGCAGAGAAAGTCCAGTGAGTTATACGAAACACCAAAGAAAATAAAGCAGAACGTCAAACGAACAACGATCAGGTCAGTCTTTCGACACGCAGAGAAAGTCCGATCTGTCAGATATGTGAATGCAATGTCTTGAATTGCTTGATTGAAACTATTACAAATGAGGAAATATATACAGATTTCAAGGAAATGTGAAGAGCCTATAATAAATACAACAATTACATAGAAATAACTGTGAGTAAATAATATACAAGTTAATACACCCCCGCAGTCTTAGCCGGGAAAGGACGAAGGCAAAGACTGGAACGAAACCGAGTGAATAATTGACGAGGTAATCCTTTTGTAAAAATGTCGGCATACTGAAAGTCAGCAGGGATATGTAGAACACGAACCGCCCCAATGCGAACCTTTTCTCTTACGAAGTGAATGTCGAGTTCTACATGTTTCGTCCGTTGATGCTGAACCGGATTTTCAGACAAATAAACCGCAGAGATGTTGTCACAGTATACGATTGTGGCACGTCGGGTTGGAACAAATAATTCAAGTAACAGATTTCGCAACCAACTTGTTTCAGCTACAGCATTAGCCACCCCACGGTATTCAGCTTCGGCGCTTGATCGAGAAATAGTAGGTTGCCTTTTTGAGGACCAAGAGACAATGTTGCTTTCCGAGAAAAACACAATAGCCAGAGGTTGAACGTCTGGAGTCCGGACACCCCCCCAGTCAGCATCAGAATAAGCAACCAAATTTTGAGATCTGGAGGGAGTAATGGTGAGGCCGTAGTCAAGAGTGCCTTTCAGATAGCGAAGAACACGTTTTAGAAACTGAAAATGAGGTTCCCGAGGAGCGTGCATGAACAAACATATCTGTTGGACCGCATATGCAATGTCTGGTCTGGTAAAAGTGAGATATTGAAGGGCACCCGCAAGTTGACGATAAAGGGTACCATCGGGAAGAGGATTCCCGCAAGTGGCGCTGAGTTTTGATGTGGTGTCAACAGGCGTGGCTGACGGTTTACAATCAGCCATGTGTGCACGAGCTAGGATGCTCCTGGCGTAATGGCTTTGAGACAAAAACAGACCTCCACGTTGTCGAGTGACGTTAATGCCTAGAAAAAGATGTAATTCGCCGAGATCAGTCATTCGAAATTCCTTTGACAAGGTGGATATTATGTTCTTGAGCAAGGTGGTGTGCGAGGCGGTTAGAATAATGTCGTCCACGTATAGAAGAAGATAAGCAATTTCAGGGCCTTTCTTGTAGACGAACAAAGAAGTATCACTCGTAGTGCTCTTAAAACCGCATGTCGTGATAAAAGATGCAAAACGATCATACCACGCCCTGGGAGCCTGTTTTAATCCATAAAGTGACTTCGTTAACCTGCACACATGATGAGGAAAACGAGAGTCTGAAAAACCAGGAGGTTGAAACATATAGACCGTCTCGTTAAGATCACCATGGAGAAAAGCATTTTTTACATCGAGCTGGTGAATTGGCCATTTATTAGAGACAGCGAGACTTAACACAGTGCGAATGGTGGTAGGTTTTACTACCGGACTAAACGTTTCGTCACAGTCGACACCGATTTGTTGGCTTTTCCCATTAACTACCAATCGTGCCTTATAGCGTTCTAGTGAGCCATTTGCATTAAATTTGTGACGAAAGAGCCACATGCAGCGAATAACATTGACGTTGGGAGGTCGAGGCTCAAGAACCCACGTTTGATTTTCCATTAAGGCTCGAAACTCATCGGTCATCGCAGCATGCCAGTTTAGATCTTGAAGGGCTTTGAGGTAAGATGTAGGGATAGGAGAGATATGGGTTTTGGCTTCGGTGTGAAGGTTGAAAGGAACACGAGGTTTGAATGTTCCGACCTTAGATCTAGTAACCATGGGATGTGATGGTGGTGGGGGTGGAGGTGGAGGTGGGGGTGGTGTTGAGTGTGAGCTCGACGGAGGGCTACCAAAAGAGGATGGATTTATAGTAGAGGCGGAAGAGGTGGGTGATGGGCTTGATGTGGTGGAAGAGGAGGTTGTAGATGGGGTTGAGATTGGGCTGTCAGGCACCGGGGTTGAAGGAGGAGGTCTAGGGCTTTGAGGAGCAGAATCATCGGTTTGAGGATGTGGTGAGGTTGTTTGGTTTAGAGGGGGTGGTGGATGCATGAATAATGGAGAAGGGTCCTGGTCAAAAATGGTGTAATCCTGGGGGGTAGGAGTGTTTTTGTTGGAGTAAGGAAAATTGGTTTCATCAAATGTTACATGCCGGGATAGGAGGACTTTACCGGTGTTTAAATCAAGGCATCTATAGCCACGGAAGTTGGCTGGGTATCCAAGAAAAACACACGGGGTGGATCGGGTAGTGAGCTTATGTGGGCGAGTGGATGTGGTGTTTGGGTAACATAGACAACCAAAGACTCTTAAGTGATCGTAGGAGGGTTGTTTGAGGTATAAGGCGGTGGTAGGTGTGTTAAAGGTTAGAAGTTTAGTGGGTAAGATATTGTGAAGGTAGCATGCGGTATGTAAAGCTTCGACCCAAAAGGTAGGCGGGAGAGAAGCATGAATAAGGAGGGTAAGCATGATGTTGTTAAGTCTTTGTATCATTCTTTCAGATTTTCCATTTTGTTGTGATGTTTGTGGGCAAGAAAACCGAAATTCGAGCCCATTGTTTTGGGCAAAAGTTTTGAAAGTATGATTGTCAAATTCTCCCCCGAGGTCGCACTGAAAAGTTTTTATGCTTAATTGGAATTGGGTTTTGATGAATTTGTGAAATTGGGAGAATTTGGAAAAGGTTTCTGATTTGAATTTTAAGGGGAAAACCCAAGTATAGTGTGTAAAATCATCAAGGAGAACCATATAATACTTGTAGCCGGTTTTGCTCGTTATAGGAGCGGTCCATAAGTCACAATGTATAATATCGAACGGTAAAACAGTAGTAGAGTTCGATTTAAAAAACGGAAGACGTTTGTGTTTTGACAATTGACACGAATTGCAAAGCAAGGTATTAGCACGTTTATTACATGGGATGATTTTATTAGAAACAAGAAAGTCAAAAACGGGTAGACCCGGGTGGCCTAATCGATCGTGCCAAAAGTCTTGAAAAGTTGAAGGAAAAGCTTCCGGAGATGAAACGGGGTATGATACCGGGTAGAGGTGACTCGAGCTATCATGGCGCGAAATGATCATCCCAGTCTTGTGGTCCTTCACAGAAAAGCCATTAGGGTCAAATTCAACACTAACATTATTATCAATAGTGAACTTGCGTACGGAAATTAAATTTTTAATGGTTTTAGGAGTGTAAAGGATATTGTTTAAATGTAAGACACGGGATGAAGAGGGGATGGTTGAATGTCCCATTCCAAGAACCGGCATGCGTGCTCCGTTACCTACAAGAATCGATCCGTTAGAAAAATGTAACGATGGATTTATGATTTTACCTTGATCCCCGGTAATATGGTCGGAGGCCCCGGAGTCCATGTACCACGGCGCGTCATCGGGTTCACCGGTCACAGCAGATAGCGCCTCACCAAGTTCAGTAGGTTGAAGAGGATCAAATTCGCCAATGAAGGCTTGACTACCAGAAGGAGCGGACCTGAAGGCATTGTTATTATTTCGTTTTGTTTGTTGATTACGTGGGTTCCAAGTAGACGGTTGGGGCTTATTGGGCTGCCAAGCTTGAGCCCAACCAGGATATGTAGGATATGGACAAGGAGGAGGGGACCAGTAGGCCCAATCAGGAGGCGCATGTGGAGTGGGGACCCATGGTGGCTGTTGGGTCAAGAAATGGGAGGGTACATTACGATTATTATTTCCCTGTTGAGTTTTCCTATTAGGGTTTTGGCGGTTACCCCCCTTCTTCCGATCTTGAACTGTTGGTGATTTAGGTGGTTGGGTCTCGGCGGCAACAGCGGCAAACACGGCCGGAGAAGAGAGAGAGTCACGGGCAGACTGCCGTTGGTGCTCGAGTTGGAGCATACTCCGAGCCGCTTCCCATGTCGGGAGGGTTTGGTTGATGTACGCACCGACCGTATCGTACTCCGGTGGCAGTCCGCGAACCAATTGAAGAACTAACCTCTGATCGCTTACCGGGAAGTCGATATCGTTTAGTTGGTCGCTGAGTTCTTTAAGCTTTTGACAGTAGGCTTCAAGAGAGGGCATGGACTTCAAGGTTAAATTGTTAAATTCAAGTTCGAGAGCCGCCGCTCGAGAACCCTTATTGTTCAGAAAGAGATCCTTGATTCGAGTCCAGGCACCATGAGCGGTTGAATCAGCCTGAAGAACACGGGCCAGAATTTCGTCGGAGAGAGACCCGTAGATCCACGAGAGAACAATTGAGTCCAATTCCACCCAAGTGGAATAGTCAGAAGAAGATACCTCAGGAGGAGGTGTTCCGTCGATGTGATTATATACCCGGTGTCCACGAACGACGACGGTGAACAGCTTCACCCAGGTGTTGTACGTGACTTTTACCCCATCAAGAACACGTACACGTCGTTGGATGTCGGTGACGCCATAGGCAGGGTGAAGGGGTTTTATTGCAGGGTTACTGGTTTGGCCTTTGTCTCCCATCGTGATGGAGAAGACAGACGAAGAAGAAAATGGATGGTCACAGGATGATGGCGATTGATACCATGTCAGATATGTGAATGCAATGTCTTGAATTGCTTGATTGAAACTATTACAAATGAGGAAATATATACAGATTTCAAGGAAATGTGAAGAGCCTATAATAAATACAACAATTACATAGAAATAACTGTGAGTAAATAATATACAAGTTGATCGTTTGACAAAATAAAGAAAATCAAACAAGTTTAAATCTTTGCAAAATGAACACATGTATACACAGTGACTTCTCATTTTATTTTTCATATATCTTTTTCTTGATATATCATGAGATATGCATCAAGATGTTGTCCACTAGGTCAAGCATCAGATTTAGTGTATATCACATTTGTATACTTTCTGATTTACCGACCCTACCTTGCACATCGATCAAATGGTCTTATGGCCTTTTCATTTACTTTATCCATGAGTCAGACAATGTCAGCCAATGTACCATCATTTCCCAATCATGTCGGATACAATTTCTCTTTCAATGTTTTTGGCTTTTTGCATTTTTCAATGTTTTTGTCTTTTTCAAATTTCTCCCCCTAAAAATGACAACTCTATTTATGGATTTTCATTTTTACGATTTGAAAAACAAAACACTATTTTTGTATTTTTACAAAAACAAACCCCCCCCCCCCCTCAGAATAAGACGAAGTGAAAAACAAGAAAAATTTGATCAACCAACACAAATACTAGCAGTTAAGTCTTTTTGAAAACAAAAATTGATTTTGAAATTCAAGTTAATTAAAACAGATATTTCACTATCAGCACTTTTCCAATCACCGAAAGGTCTTCCTGAAACACCTGCTTGACACCAAATAAAACATTAGATGCTTTGGGATCGACCCGATTCAACAGCGTCGGGTCGCCCGGTGTCTTCCACAAAATCATTGTTGGCCTTGGAAACAACTTTTGGTTTCCAAATTTGTAAAATTGTTAATTTTTTTATCGGAACCCAAATCAGATTCAACCGACGAACTTGATTTAGACCAAGACAATTTACGAGTTGACTTAATCGTTGGGGACCATGGTGCATAAAAAATTTGACCTTTGTTATCCACATATTTTGCAGTTTTGTGGATATATGAAGTCGTCAGACAATCAGCAGCTAGATGTCCTGGTTGACGACATACATAACAAAGTCTTTCTCTAAAATTGTTTGAAAAAGATTTTGATTTTTGAGAATCAGATGAATGTTCAGAATGAAAATTATCAAAGAAACAATCAGAAGAATCATACCTAGGAGATGGACTCCTTGAAGATGAAGATCCTCCAGAATAATAAGAAAATTCTTTCTGAGATGGTGATTTCTTTGTAACTTTTGCTTTAGGAACCTTCTCAGCCTTCACCGATGTCTTTTCTTGAACTGGTTCCTCCAACACTTTGTAACCTAAACCTTTGTGTTTAGATCCTTGAGACTTTGAAGAATTTGACGAAGAACCGGAAGCAATTCTTGACTTAGCTTCACTAGTAAATTTGGCTTTAATATCCTTCAGCTTGTTCTTTTCAATCAAAACTTTTTCGTCTTCGGTTGCAGATGAAGAACGTGAAGCAACCTTATCAAAAACCTTTTCATTTTCTAACAAAACAGACGTTGAAACAAATTTTGGAGCTTCACCCAATGACGTCTCCTTCTTCTTATATTTAGACTTGTTCTTCTTGGGTGGAGTGGCAAATTTGGAATAATCATGCAAGTCATCTTTTGGATCAATCTGAGCGGCAGTAACTTCAATTAAATCCACTGGTTGAGGTACCGAGTGAACATTTCCTTCCGTAGACTTTTCTGAACTCTGATCCTGCTTGTATAAGAAGTTAAGCAATGTCGGTGACAAATTGCAGTTCTTCACTTGCCTTTTCAACTCCAAAATCTTCAATTTTAAATCATTAATCTTCTGTTGACCTTCAAACACCTCTTGTTGTGACTTGATGAATTTTGCATTGAGATCATCATATTCGTAAGTTTGTAACTTCCGGATCTCACATTCAGCATATAATTCTTCAAGCACATTTTCTCTCTTTTGCTTGTAGATCTCAACATCTTTTGTTAACACTTCATTCTTGTCTCTTTAAAGAACATTTTCATCTTGCAGCCTAGAGATCTTGTTTTAAAGCTTCTCAACGGTAACAACAGTTTTTGCTATAAGAGCAGTAGCCTCTTCATATTTTTGCTGAACCGGATAACTCTTCTCAAACAGATTCTCAAAATCTTGAGCTACATCTAACGCTTCAGCTTTAGCTTTCTCACACTCTTCAGCCAATTGAGCCTTTTCCTTCAAAACATCTTCATGAATATGAACCAACTCATAATATTTCTTTTGAAAATCTTCCACCTCTTTCTTGAGAACCACAATTTCTTCAGTTGATAATTGACAATCTTGTTCAAAACTTGCAATTTTCTTGAGCAACTTCTCACATTTATAACATTTAAATTCATCATCTTTTGAATGCTCAGAAGACTTAGGTAATTCTTCTTGAATCAAAGACATACTTGAAGAAGTATCAGATTCTGTTAAAAAGCTTTCATCATCAGCATGGTGAACGGTTAAAGCAATTGAGATTGGAGTATGATTCTTTTTAATAACTGAATCTGCATTCCAGGCAAATCCATCTGGATGCATAAATGTATTAGTCCAATCATGAGCAAGAGTAGCAGATTTCTGATCAACCTTTTCAGCTTTATCTGAAGGATGAAAAACTAAATGGGCATGTTGACCAGACTTCAATTTACTTTCTGCAGAACTTGGACATTCTCGAGCAAAGTGACCATAAACTGAACACTTATAACATTTCACCTTAGATTTGTCCAATCCAATCTTTCCTTCCTGATTTAGTCTCTTCTTACCAGTTCTATTGAAAAACTTCTTCGTTCTACGAACCAACATAGCATATTGCCAATTCAGATCCATTTCCTCCAAATGATCATAATCAATCTGATCGTAATCTTCATTTGCTAACTCAGCATTACTCACAGAACCAGTGATAACACCAAAGTATGAAGATACCAATGCAGACATCAACGCATTATAAACATCAACAGTTTGAACAGACAATGCACTTTGAGTCGAAGAACTAGGAATTGACACATTACAACCAGCAGATGAATAACTTGGAGTGTCAGATTTACCCGCCAGAAATGTTGTAGGGGGTGCAGAACTAAGAATATTAGACTTTCCAGCATTCAAAGTTGAATCATTGTTGCCATAATATACTGCAGGATTCTGAATTTGCTCAGGAAGTGACTTGTTCACTTTTAACTCCATATCCCTAGCTTGGATTCATTGGATCAGATCATTAAACGACAACCTTGGATAATCCTTATCATTAGTAATCATCATCACATAATTTTCCCACTTCTCTGGTAGAGCTTCCATAATCTTTTCTTTTCTATCTGCTTCATCTTTTGTAAGATTCACAAACTGCATTTCACTAATTAAATGTGCAAATCTTGCAATTAGATTTGGAATCGATTCATTTTGATAATGCTTGAAGCTATCAAATTCCTTCTTCAACACTTTTTGTCGACTTTTCTTGTACTGGTCATTTCCTTCACATCTCTTTTCTAGAGCATCCCACAAACTCTTTGAGGTATAATTGCTTGAAAATTGATGAAGTAAATCAGTAGGCAATGCCATTGTTAAAGTGCCATAAGCCTTTTTCTCAGCTTGATATGCTTTCTTTTGTTCACCGGAAAGCTTCCTTTGAAGAATTGGTTCCCCGTTCTCACCTATAGGATATGTATATGGTTCAGAATATGATAACCACATATCCATATCATTTGCGGAAACAAACGCTTCAAATCTTGTCACCCAACTATGATAATCTTCCAATTTAAGTAATTTGGGAACTTTCTGACTTGTTCCAATTTCATTATCATAGTAAATCATCGTTTGCATCGTTGCCTGAACCGAATTCTGAATAGCCGCGAACGCTTGAAAATCAGTCATTTTCGAAAAGCTGGTTACTGTTCACTCCGAACCTCGTCTGAACCTCCTCCGAACTATCTCCGAATGTCGTCCGAACTTTAGTTACACCGAACGTCCTCCGAACCTGACCTTCGGAAAGAGAAATCAACAGCAACTCCGAACTTGCTGCGAAATACCACCGACCTCTCTCCGAAACAAGACCGATCTCTCACCAAACTCAAATAAAGAGCGAACTCCGTCCGAACCTCGAGTTCGGAGCGGTTACTCCGAAGTTGTCCGAACCTCAAACGAGACAGATTTCACTCGACCTCATTTTCTCGATTTTCAATGTTTTTGACTGGAATTTTCAACAGGAATTCAAGCAAACTCGATAGAAACAATCTAGAAACAGATTTTTGATGAAAAACACACTCGAGACAATCATACGAACTCAAAAATGATTGACATTTTCGCAAAAACGTGAATTTGAACTCAAAACTCTGAAGAACACTGATTTCCGACTAGTAGAGCAAACCTAATGCTCTGATACCACTTGAAAGTGTGTGAGCGTATGGATCTTCTACTTAGTCGTAATGAAATCAATGAAACGAGATGAAACACAAAGAGTAAATACAAATGAGCTTTGTATTAACCACAGAGACCACAGAGTACACAGAGTAAATGTATAACGCGGAAGCTTAGACTGTTAATCTCTACAATACAAGACGACCTATTTATAAGGCTGAAACCCGACCGGCCGAACCTCAGGTTCGGCCACACGTTCGGAGCTGTCCGAACTCCAGGTTCGCTGGGAGTTCGGACCTCAGCAATCTTGAGTGATCCGTCTTGCATTCGATACTTCACATGACGATCAAGGACCATGTATCAACAAAGGTCACATCTACACAATTTTATTTGGGTAACCCAAGGTTATGATAACAGCAGCCACCATGAATTCCAAACAAGCAGCAAAAAGGTCATGAAAGCTTGAAATTTCTCAATTAACCAAGAAGGACAGAGGATGTGGTTTATAGCAACCAATTAGTCAAAGCAATAACAATATACCCTTCAATATATTTACTAATACAAACCTAATCCACTGTCACAAAAATCCTAAAGTAATTTCATGCTCAAATACATGTAACCGAACCCCTTTGCACAACATTCTCGGATTCAGGGAAAAATTGAAAGATTGAGATTCACATACCTTAAATGTGCTCACAAGTGAAATTAGAGTAAGAGAAAGCAAGATGAATCTGTTTAATCATCAAAATTTCAACATTAGAACCCTAGAATTTGATCTTGCACATTCACGGCTCAAGAAAATCAATAACCGATCCTAGTCGAATCAAAATAACCTAAAAAGACAGTGAAATCAATCCTGTAATCACAATAGGAGTGAGTGAATCAACCCTAAATTTTGAGTATATAACAGATTCGAGTGAAGAAGGTGAAGATTCGATCGAACAGTGAATGGCCGTGAGTCGCCGGTTTGAGAAGAAGAGGAGTGAGCGGGTGTTTGTGTGTGTTTGAACAAGTGAATGAGAAAAACTACCAAGTCTCCCTTTTATACTCTTAGGTTAAACGAACTTAAATATATCTAAAGTTTTTAAACAAGTTCGCTAACCCAATCCTTAAGTTCGCTAAGAACAAAAGGATTGAACAAGTACGCTAAATTAAAAAAAACTTAAGTCTGTAAAACTAAACAAGTTCGCTAAGGCTAGGAAAGTATGCTAAGCCTAAGGAAGTTCGCTAAGGCTTAAAGGCAAGTTCGCTAAGGACAAAATGAACTCGAGGAAAGAATTTTTCCAAGTAAAAGAAGAAGTCCGCTAAGATGTAAACAAGTACTTATCTTTCTCATTCACTACTCCGGCCACCATCCCCGCCCTCGCTTTCGCTTTCGGAAGACTGAAGATTACCGACAACAATAGCACCCACCACCGCCTCTAAACCCTCCCCGTCCAACTCCCACCCACCACCGCCTCTCAACCCTCCACCCGCCACCCTTCGCTCCACCGTCCCACTCCCACCATCGCTTCACCCTCCTCTCGCCACCTTGCACCTCTCTGCCCTACGCCCTTCGCCACCTGCCATCTCTGTTCCACATCCTTTCTGCCTTCCCCGCCACCGCCTGTTCGATGCCGACCCTCCACCATTCCTGGTGATTTGTTTCGCCGGATTTCTTGTTGGTCCGCTGGTGCTTTCTTTTGTTAACGGGTCGCCGTACCATTGATCTTCGCCTTTGGTACGCCGGTTTTCAAAATGGTCCGCCGGGGGGCTCTTTTAACGGGCCGCCGTACCGCGGGTTTCCCTTTTGGTCCGCCGGCAATCAAAAAATTTACCTACCTTCTTTTGTCGTATTCACATTCCAAATTCCCTTTAGTTTAGAATATATTTTCTATTTATTTACAAAATTTAATCATATAATTTAGTTTTCATTTATTTATTTATTTATTAATAAAAATTATTATCATCTGGTTTGCTCGGTTGTCATTTGGTACGCCGTTTTCATCTCATGACTAGTTTATGGGTTTTTAGCTCACGGATGTAGTTTCATTGTGGGTTGGCTCTCGGTGATAGCCAACTCTTTGTTGGTCTATCGAGGTGTTGCTTTTTGGCACCTTTGGGTTGTTTTCGCGCTTCATCTCGAACCGTGATTCCTTTTTCCTTTCTTTTGTTCGGTTATGGTTGGCCTCCTTTTGCCGCCAGGGGGCTCATGGCCGTGTCCCTTTCGAAATTTTCACTGTTGTACTGATGGTGAAATTGGGGCCAAAGGGATCTCAAGACTTATCTTGCATGTCATAAGTTTACACCTGTTTAGCGATGATCGCCGTAATGTGTTGCGGGGGGTTATTTCTTTGGACCCTGGCGTGTTCATAGCGCTGGAGAATACCTTAAGGACCTTTGGATCTTGGATGTGTGGGAAGTGTATGAAAATCCATGCGCTGAGCCGTGGCTGCCATCACCCCAATTGCGTCGCTAAATTTTCGTTGGCTGAGCCCGGCATGGTGAGACACATTATGGGGATCCCGAAACCTGCCACTGTTGCCGAAGTGGCCATCTCCAATAGCTCGTTTGTTTTGGATGGGGAGCTCCTCGCCAGGGTTTTCAAAGTGCGTGTCACGACTGTCAAAAGCATTCCTCCTAGCTGCAGGTTGGCGTTCTCCCATGCTTTAAAGTCTGCTCTCCTCAGGGTGGTAGCTCTACCCGGGTCTGTGGACGCTTGGGTGAGGTTGCTGCTTCTCCCTCATTGTACGTTACGGGTTTTCAGACCTCAAAGTAGACAAGAATGTAGATCAGGGAATAGAAAAGCCTTGCAATGCCAACTCATAATGACCTCCTTAGCCACCTGGGGGAGGGAGGATGGTATTGAATCTCTTGTTAAAAGCATTTTCGACAGCTCTAAGGAGGGGGGCGTTGGTCAGCAGCGTGGTGGTTCTAATAAAGATACTTCTGCTAGTACGAACATCAAGCAGTGTCTTCGGAAGATTGCGGACGGCCACTTCACTGCGGCGGTGAAAGTGCTTTGTTCGTCCGGTGTTGCGCCTTATAATGAAGATACCACGCTCGCTCTTGAGGCCAAGCATCCCCATATGCCTCCCCCATCCTTGCCGACTGTTGCTTATTCAGAGCCTCCCATGGTGGCGAACGTTGATTGTGTTATGGGGTGCATTAAATCGTTTCCTAAAGGGATATCGTGTGGGAGGGATGGCCTGAGGGCGCAACACATTCTTGATGCTCTATGTGGGGAGGGCTCCGCCATTGCCAATGACCTTCTAGAGGCCATTACTTCGGTGGTTAATTTGTGGCTAGGGGGGAGATGCCCGGGTTGTCTGGCGGAGTTGTTGCTTCTGCTCCTCTTACACCGCTTTTAAAACCTGATAATGGGATCCGCCCAATTGTGGTGGTACTATCTGGAGACGTCTGGTATCCAAGGTTGCTATGAAAGGGGTTGGTAAGGTTATGGCGCAGTACCTCTATGACTTTCAATTCGGGGTTGGTGTGTCGGGAGGGGCGGAGGCCATTTTGCACAGTGTTAACCGTGTTTTAGGTGATCGTCACGAGGATGGGTCTCTGGCCATGCTTACCGTCGATTTTTCTAATGCTTTAAACCTGGTTAACAGATCATCCTTGCTTCATGAGGTCAGGGTGAGGTGCCCTTCTATTTCGCCTTGGGTTGAGTTTTTATATGGGCAACCTGCGAGACTATATCTCGGGGGTAATCATATATGGTCCGCTACGGGGGTTCAACAAGGTGATCCTTTGGGACCTCTCCTCTTCGCACTTGTTTTGCACCCCCTGGTTCACCAGATCAGGGACAATTGCAAACTTCTTCTTCATGCTTGGTACCTCGATGATGGTACTGTTAATTGGGGATGTTGGGGAGGTTGCCAAAGTGCTGGACATCATTAAAGATAGGGGGCCTTCCTTGGGGCTTGTGCTCAACATTAGGAAAACTGAGCTCTCTTGGCCTTCTTGTGACGGTAGGAAGCCTCGTGCGGGCCTCTTCCCAGAGAACATTGGCAGACCCGGCCTAGGGGTGAAACTCTTAGGGGGGGGGGGGCTGTTAGTCGGAATGCAGAGTTTATCCAAGGTTTGGCTACGAAAAGAGCTTCCAACGCTGTTGATCTGATCCGCCTCCTCCCCAAGCTGGGGGATCCGCAAAGCGAACTTCTTCTGTTGCGCTCATGCATGGGTATAGCCAAACTTTTCTTTGGGTTAAGGACATGTCCTCCTTTACACATGTTGGGGGCTGCCTCCTTTTTTGATAAAGAACTGCGCACGGCTATCGAGAATCTGGTGGTTTGTGGGGGGCCCTTCTTCGGGGATCTCCAGTGGCGGCTTGCCTCGTTACCCATCAGGTGTGGGGGGCTTGGATTATATTCTGCAGTTGAGGCTTCGTCGTTTGCTTTTGTGGCATCAAGGGCGCAATCTTGGGTGCTTCAAGATCATATTTTGAGGGAAAGTGGGATATGTGGCATGGACGCGGAGTATGCGGGTGCGTTGGACCATCTTCGGGATGTTACTCCAGACTTCGACTTGAGCGGTTTCACTGACAAGGACACCGCCCCCTCTAAAGCCCAAAAAGTTTTGGCGCGTGCCCTTTTTGGTAAAATCATGCAAGAGATGGAAGTGAAGTTTGACATGACCGTAAGACAAAAAGCCGTGTTCGGGTGTTTACAAGCGCCACATGCCCAAGATTTCCTTCGGGTTATCCCTATCGAGGGGTTGGGCCAGCACATGTCTCCGGTAGAATATCGTGCCATTCTTAAATACCGCCTCATGATTCCTATTTTCCCGTCAGATGAGAGATGCCCCGTTTGTCGCAAAGCGTGTTTGGATTCGTTTGGGGAACATGCTGTTCATTGCAAAGAACTCTCGGGGTTTAAATATCGACACGATTTGGTTAGGGATGTTCTATTTGACATATTCAAGCGCGCGGGGATTTCAGCGAAGAAAGAAGCTCCGGTCAACTTCCTGACGGACCCGGCTGATGGGCGATCGACTCTTAGACCGGCAGACATCTTGGTCTTTGGGTGGATAGGAGGGAAGCATGTATGCCTGGATCTCACTGGGGTCTCCCCTCTGGTGGGCTTGGGGCTTGGGGAGTTCAAAGTGGGGCATGCGGCTTCTAAGGCTACGATGGGAAAAGTGAACAAGCATGAGAAATCGTGCATTGAAAATAAACACGTGTTTGTTCCTTTTGCCTTTGACACTTTTGGGGTCCTCGCCTCTGAGGCCGTGGAAACTCTAAGTAGAGTTCAACGGGTCATGCATGGTAATGTAATGACCTCTGGTGCTAGGGATGTTGTTTTCACGAGACTTAGTTTTGCTATTCAGAAAGGCTTGGCGGCCAGCTTGTTGCCCGCCTCCCTTGCCCGCCGGGGTGATTGTTCTCTTGTATTTCAATTCGGTTAATAAAAGATTTGAGTTTTTATAAAATAAAAAAAAAAAAACTGACAAGCCAAAGGAGAAGTTCGCTAAGGAAAAAACCTTCTTAGCGGACTTCTCAAACACTTGGGCAAAATTTTAAAGTATAATCAAGGGAGAAGTTCGCTAAGGAAGTGAATCAACTTAGCGGACTTCAAATCCCATAAAAATATACCAAGTATATTAGAGAAATTCGCTAACACTAACTGGTCTTAGCGGACTTCTCAAGACTTGGTTAGATGATAAGATAAGAAGCAAGGGAGAAGTTCGCTAAGGATAATATCAACTTAGTGTACTTATCACCAGAGTTGATAAATAAACTGAGCAGATAGGTAAGTTCGCTACCAGAGTTGATAAATAAACTGAGCAGATAGATAAGTTCGCTACCAGAGTTGATAAATAAACTGAGAAGATAGGTAAGTTCGCTAAGAACAAATTTGTTCGTAGTGGACTTCAGGGAATGAAAACAGGAAAAAAAATTACAAGTTCAAAAACAAGTTCGCTAAAGGCAAACAAGTTATCAAACCTGTGGATTATTCTTAGCGGACTTGCCTCAAGATGAAGTTCGTTAAGGCAAAAACAAGTCCGCTAAGACCAGAATTTTAAGAACAACAAAGAAAAAATCTAAGTCTTAAAAATAAACATAGAATCAATAAATTTGCAATTTAACTACAAGATTAAAAACTAAAGGACTTGTCTACCACCAGTAACCTACCAGGAAGATAAATTTTGTATCAATAAGTCAAGAACTTATTAATTTCAACAAAATTTGACAAAGACACGTCTAGCACCTAAATTTGACTTTGACTGGTCAAAATTCCACCCGAACTCAAAATTTTAATTTTCATCCGAGAAGGGTCAATTTTTCACCCGAAATCAAGATGTCATTTTCTTTTAAGTTGGTTAACTTCATACCAGTTCAAAGATTGATTTTAGCACAAGTTGGTCAATTTTACACCAAACATGGAAATTTAAGCACTTTGACTTCTAATTCACCTATTTTTGCATGGTAGTGTCCAAACATGTTTAGAATCATACCGGTCATTTATGTGATCAATAACACTTTTAATTCAAATCACCTCTCGGATCAGGTAACCTACGTCAGATTGTCGGTATTGTTTATCCACATAAGCTCATACATGGTAATTTTCAACTTATCTCATGTGGTGTATTTATCATGTTTTTGTCCAGTCTAGAGAAATATTTTGTGGGGTCCTTATTAAGTTGGAAGTTAACAGTATTCTACCAATCGTTAAGTAGTTTTTCAGATACAATCACACATTTAAAGGTAATCTTCCCCCTTTTCTTGAGTGTTAAGTGACTTAATTTCATGGATAAAATCATGAAATCATGATAACCCTTCTTTCATGACTATAGAAGTGATATTTAGCGGGGTGAGAGCGCAAGGTCAGAGTTTCCTAAGCAGATGACCTCTCACTTTATTTGATGGAATGATAGAGCGTAAAAACACAAGGTCAGTGATTCCTCACATCAGATGTGTCTTAGCTTTTATTGATGGATGAGACTCAAGGTCAGAGTTTCCTCAGCAGATGAGTCTCATTTGAGCGCCATCAAGTATCCTTAGTATTGATAATACATTAAGTATTGGACACATGATGTGTACAGTTTTTGAAATAAGTCAACTTAATACTGAAGAAACAGAGGATGTGTGATTAAGTTCTCCTACTAGGACCACCGAGAAGGGAAAATTTAAAGAATATGCCACTGTTTAAACTTTCGTGGTCTACATTTCTCAATGAAATTAGTGTGTAATACAAAGATTTGTTTACTTCTCTTTCTGATGAGCCTACTGACACATCAAATGATAGAATTACCGATCGATTAGATTATATCCTATGGTTAGATCTACAAGACCAGAATCATATCATGTTCCTTACAATTTGTCTGACCACAGACCAAAGATTTTGATTTGGACACATGATTTGTTTACTTCTCATTTCTCAATGAAATTAGTGTGTAATACAGAGATTTGTTTACTTCTCATTATCATGAGCCTACCGACACATCAAATGATAGAATTACCGATCGATTAGATCATATCCTATGGTTAGATCTACAAGACCAGAATCATATCATGTTCCTTACAATTTGTCTGACCACAGACCAAAGATTTTGATTTTTCATTTTTTTTTTACTTCTCTCATAGCAATTTGTACATGTGTATAAAAAACACTTATTGAATTTCAACATAAACACTATTTTTGTTGTTTTTGTTAATTTTTCAATCTTTTTGGTTTATCTTCCACATTACAGGACTAGTAGACAGACACAAAAACAAAAATAAACAAGAAAAATCTTTTTGGTCTTTTCAAGAGAATTTGACACAAGACAACCACAAACAAAGGTGTTTAGGTCAAAGCAAGGTCAAACAAAGCAGGAAAGTGACTCAAGGAGTCAAAAAAACAAATAATCTTGAATATTTGTAAGAAAAACTATATACTAATAAAGAAGGTAAAATCTTTTTGTGAAATTTTCATGCAGAGCACATATAACACTTCTAAGTAGATGAACCTATGAAATCAAGACACTAACATACTAGGAAATGGAGAAAGCTTAGTCATAGTCAATCATGCCTACAACACTAACCAGAAAGTTAAACCTAGACATATCAAATGGCTTAGTGAATAAGTCTGCTAACTGATCATCAGTACCAACATGGACTAAGGTAACTAGCTTTTGCTCGGTACAATCCCTAATGAAATGGTATCTAATCTCAATATGCTTAGTCGTAGAATGCTAAATTGGATTTTTAACTATAGAAACAACAACAGTATTATCTATATGAATAGGGGTACCCATGAAATTCAAACCGTAATCCAGAAGTTGATTCTGGATCTAAAGCACTTGTGAGCAGCAGGATGCAGCAGTAATGTACTCCGTTTCAGCCGTTGAGACTGACATTGTTGTATGCTTCTTGCATTGACATGAAATTAAACGGTTACCCAAGAACTGAGCTCCTCCCATCATAGACTTACGATTGAGCTCACAACCGGCGTAGCCACTGTCTAAGAAGGCTCGAAGGTCAAAGAGTGGGTCTTTAGGATACCAAAGTCCTCTATTCGGATTTGACTTCAAGTATCAGAAAATCCTCTTCACGGCCATCAAGTGCGATTCTTTCGGCTTGCTCTGGAATCTTAAACATAGACAGACTCCAAACATAATGTCGGGACGACTTGCTGTTAGATACATGAGGGAACCAATCATGGACCTGTAGAGGTGCTCATTGACACAAACACCTTTCGGATCCCGATTCAGCTTGTGACGAGTGACCACGGGAGTAGAAAAACCTTTAGAGTCTTGGAAGCCAAATTTCTTTAAAATTCCTTTCACATATTTCCCTTGGCTAATCAATATACCATCAGGCTTCTACTTCACTTGAATTCCAAGGAAGAATGTGAGTTCACCCATTGCACTCATCTCAAACTTCTTCTTCATCAATTCCTCAAATGCATGACATAGGCCCACGTTGGTTGAACCAAAGATGATTTCATCGACATATACTTGCACTAACATCATATCATCACCAACATCACGTATGAAGAGCGTCTGATCAATCACACCCCTTTTATAACCATTTGACAGCAGATAAGTAGATAATGTCTCGTACCACTTCCTTGGGGCCTGGTGTAGACCATAAAGGGCCTTGTCTAGTGTGTAACATTTATTGGAAAAAGATTTGTCGACGAACCCCGGAGGTTGTTCTACAAACACGTCTTCGTCAAGCTCTCCGTATATAAATGCAGTCTTTACATCAAGTTGATAAACAGTTATGTTCATCGATGCGGCATATGCCTAAAAGATCCGTATTGCTTCCAGACGAGCGACAGGCGCGTAGACATCTTCATAATCAAGTCGTTAACTTTCATGTACCCTTTCACTACCAAACGAGCTTTATTTCTAATAATAATGTCTCGGTCGTCTCTCTTTTTTTTTGAAAATCCACTTGACAGGTATAGGATTTATACCTTCTGGAGGATCGACCAAGTGCCAGACATTGAGCAATTTAAATTGAAGTAACTCTGTCTGCATAGCATCAATCCAATTGTTGTCTAATAAGGCAGCAGCAACCATAGTAGGCTCCTCTTGTGAAATGAAGCAGGAGAACAAACACGTATGAAAGTCCTTGGATTTACTTCGGGTGAGACATTGGTCAACTGGGCCGATAATCTGACTTGTAGGATGTAACTTGTGAATTCGAGTCTCTTAAACAGGAGGTGCTGGAATAGAGGAGTCCAGATTTCCAATTTGTAGATCATCGTCAGGGTCTCTCCCGTATCAATCTCTGTAACATTGTCTGGGTCTGATTTATGAGTTACAAATTTAGTTTCAACAATGTTGTCTACTTCAGTTGTTACCGGTGCTAGTTCTATTTCCATAATTACAGGATCATGAATCTGAATTGACGGCTGATCAGTTACAGAAGAAGTTGAAGCTCCAGTGACATTAGTTTATGGTGTTGACTGATTTCCCCATAGCAATTTTGGAGTATCGACCGAATACATAGTATTCAGGATTGACGAAGTGATTGGAGACAATGCATCAATAGGAGGATTAACAGCTTCATTTCATTAATCAGCTTAAGCTGATGAAGTACCTGCATTATCAGATTGCAACACATTAAAAGTGGAAGAAAACGACTCAAGGTCATATATGTTGTTCAGAGTAGGATCTCTAGTGTTCTGAGTGTGTTCGTTACAAGTAACATTGCATGACTCAATAACAACTTGAGTTCTTCTGTTAAACACTCGATAGGCCGCTGACGACATCGAGTATCCAACAAAATAACAGTCATCTACCCGAGGGGCAAACTTAGTTAACTGTTCTGACTGAATTAAAATAGTACAAGCGCACCCGAACAGTTTTAATCGTTTTAAATTCTGTTTTACTTTGGAAAACAGTTCGAATGGCGTTTAATTGTTTTAAATTCGGTTTTACTTTGGAAAACAGTTCGAATGGCTTCTTGTTAGCATTTTTGACCAAGAGTGTTCTATTCAGAACATAGCAGGCTGTGTTAACAGCTTCTGCCCAAAAGACAATTTTAAATTGAAGTCAGCAAGCATGGTTCTGGCAGCCTCGATGATAGTTCTATTCTTCCGTTCAGCTACTCCATTTTGTTGCGGCGTATACGATGAACTGAACTATCGAGATATGCCTTTTTCATTACAAAAAGCATCAAGTGCCTGATTCTTGAACTCAGACCCATTGTCTGATCTGATGATCCTAACCCGCTCTCTGCATCTGTTTTCGATCCGAGTGACAAAATCCTTCAAGATCTCAGTTGTCTCAGACTTCTCTTTCAGGAAGAACACCCATGAGTATCTGGAGTAATCGTCTGTGATAACCAGGCAGTATGACTTTCCCCCTAAACTCTTGATGCTCACAGGTCCGAAGAGGTCGAAATGGAGTTGTTGAAGTATTGTTGTCGTTCTACCTGGTGGCTTTGGCTTGTGGGACGTCTTGTGTTGTTTACCCTTCAGACACGCTACACAGTTGTCGATATGGATGAATTCCTTCTCCAGCACACCGTCAACATGTTTCCCCCTAACTAGGCGGTTCATGTTTCAAAATTTCACATGCCCCATCCGCCTATGCCATAAAGTAGAATCATCTTCTGATTCCTTTGCCAAGAAGCACGCTACAGAACCAGTCGGCCTTGCAGCAGGCATATCCAAAGCATACATGTTCCCTTTTCGTTTTGCATGAAATAGAATCTGATCTTCGGGAATCTTGAACCCAGGCTTCAGAATATAGCATTCTCGGTTGTCGAAGAACATCCGCATCTTGTTGTCACAGATTTGTGAGACAGTTAGCAGGTTGAATTTCAGATTGGACACCAGATTAACCTTGTCAAATGAAATATCTCCATTGGTCAATAAACCATTTCCGACTATTCTAGCACCCCAAACATCACCTCCAAAGGAAACAGGACCACCATGTGATATTGTTTTGACATCATACAACAGGTCCTTGTTCCCCGTCATGTGCCTAGAACAGCCACTATCTAAGTACCACGTGTTGACAGCACTATAGGCCAGTCCCTGCACATGAAAAAGAAGGTGATTAGTTATGAGATGGACCCTAGCCAATTTGACCTGAGGCCTTCTTCTTGGGTGCCTTTTTCGTAGGTGAAGCAGTTAGTGCAAAAATGACAGTAGGAGGAGTCGATAAAGCTACAACACTTGGTCGTGGAGCCAGGACAGGCTGTTGAACCATGACATGCCTTGATAGAAAAGGAGGCCTAGGTCGAGGCGTCCAAGATCTTATTGGAATAGGATTCGGTGCCGTCATCCTCATTGTTTGTTGAACTTGTGGCCTGAAAGTATTTGTATTCCTTCCCAAACCTCGAGGGACATACGGGGCTTGATTAGGAACATAGGGTTGATTCGGGTAAGATTGCTGAAACATGGAGTCAATCCGTTGATCCATGTAGTCATCACCATAGTTCCCGTAATACATTAGGGCCAATTGATTTCCTTGTGGTACCACTTGCTGTTGCTTGTAGAAGTGAGCAGGAGGCACTGGAGCGTTGTTGTAAGCATAATAACCCATGTTGTACACACACACCCTTGCATCATGGTGTGGATTTGAAATTGCTTGAGCGTGTGGATCTTCTACTTAGTCGTAATGAAATCAATGTATAACGAGTAACACACGAAGAGTAAATACAAATAAGCTTTGTATTAACCACAGAGACCACAGAGTACACAAAAATATGATCTGACTATAAGCTCTAAGACCGTTACTGAATACAACACCTAACATGCTATTTATAGTGCTGAAACACGATTGGCCGAACCTCAGGTTCGGACACGAGTTCGGACCTGTCCGAACTCTAGGTTCGCTGGGAGTTCGGACCTCAGCTACTTTCTATGATTTGTCTTGTATTCGATACTTCACATGACGATCAAGAACCATGTATCAACAAACCCCCCCTCGGCATGTGCAGTATCATCTCCTTTATCAAAATTTGTATCTTGTATCTTCAATCAAACTCTTCCTCGATCTTGACGATGAGTTCAATCTTGAATACTTGATATTGCATCGTGTGTAATCTTTTTATCAACAATCTTCAGAAGACTTGGAGTTGTGATGTTCTTTTTCCACTTAGAAACCTGCCAACATAAATTATCTTGGTGCAAAACATCTCTTCGAGACTCCAAGATATTTTGATTTTGAAATTGAATTCGTATGTCGTGTTGATCAATAGAAACAAAATCTTTTTGGCTTTTAAAAACTTTATATCAAAACACGCCTAAAATCTTTTTGGTATTTTCTGATAAGAAAATTAAATGCATTATAGAAACAGACACTATTTTTGTCTTTTACGAGAAAGATCACAACTTGGGATCATATTGGTCATAACATGCTGAACTACACTTCAATTTTGATTATTGAAGCACATAATCCATGCCGATTAAAGATATAATTTGTCCAACTTTAAACTCTGGCAGAATCATACTCATAACATCTGGATACGTTGAGATATTGATTAGATTTGCATTGATCAGTGTACCCCACACTATCAGACATACTCAGGTATATTTTGCTTATCATATTTTGTGATTTCACTTGTGATTTTAATCACATAATGATTGTAACCATGATATAATCAACTGTGTTCCATGCAAAAAGAAATAAGAACGTTAAATCGTCTACCTTAAGGTCGATCTTTCGATACGCAGATAAGGCCTCGGATTTAACAAAATAAGAAAATAAAACAAGTTGAAATTGTATAACTCAACAACAATCACGTCGGTACTCCCGTACACGCAGAGAAAGTCCGATGAGTTATACGAAACACCAAAGAAAATAAAGCAGAACGTCAAACGAACAACGATCAGGTCGATCTTTCGATACGCAAAGAAAGTCCGATCGTTTGACAAAATAAAGAAAATGAAACAAGTTTAAATATTTGCAAAATGAACACATGTATACACAGTGACTTTTCATCTTATATTTCACATATCTTTTTCTTGATATATCTTGAGATACGCAATAAAAAATGTTGTCCACTAGATCAAGCATCAGATTTAGTGTATATCACATTTGAATACTTTCTGATTTGCCGAGTCTACCTTACACATCGATCAAATGATCTTATGGATTTTTCATCTATTTTATCCATGAGTCAGACAATGTCAGCCAATGTACCATCATTTCCCAATCATGTCAGATACAATTTCTCATTTTTCAATGTTTTTGGCTTTTTGCATTTTTCAATATTTTTGTCTTTTTCAAATTTCTCCCCCTAAAAATGACAACTCTATTTATAAATTTTCATTTTTAACAATTGAAAAAAAACTCCCCCGCAGAATGAGACGGAGGTAAAACATAAACAAGAAATTGATCAATCAACACGAATACTTTCAGCCTTTTGAAAATAAAATTTGATTTGGAAGTTCAATTTAATTAGAACAGATATTTCACAATCAGTAATTTTTCAACCACCAAAAGGTCTTCCTGAAACACCTGCTTGACACCAAATAAATCATTAGTTGCTCTGGGATCAACCCGATTCAACAGCTTCGGGTCGCCCGGTGTCTTCCACATAGTCTTTGTTGGTCTTGAAAACAACTTTGGTTTCCAAATTTGTAAATTTTTCAAATTTTTATCAGAATCTGAACCAGATTCAACCGATGTACTTGGTTTAGACCAAGACAATGTACGGGTTGAGTTAATCTTAGGAGACCAGGGTTCATAAAAAAAGTTGACCTTTGTTATCCACATATTTTGCAGTTTTGTGGATATATGCAGTCGTCGGACAATCAGCAGCTAGATGTCCCGGTTGACGACATACATAACAAAGTCGTTCTCTAAAAGTATTTGAAAATTGTTTTGAATTTTGAAAACCAGATGAATGTTCAGAATCGATGTTAATAAAGAAACCATCAGAAGAATCATACCTAGGAGATTGACTCCTTGATGATGACGATCTTCCAGAATAATAAGAAAAGTCCTTCTAAACCTTTACAACTTTTGCTTTAGGATCCTTTGCAGCTGTCACTGGTTTCTTAACTTGGACCTGTTCTTCCTTCACTTCATAACCCAAACCTTTGTGTTTGTAACCTGAAACCTCTGAAGAATTTGAAGAAGAACTCGAAGTTTCTCTTGCCTTAGCTTCACTAGTGAATTTGGCTTTGATATCCTTCAGTTTATTCTTTTCAATCAAAACTTTTTCTTCTTCGGTTGCAGAGGATAAATCGAAACAACCTTATCAAACACATTTTCATTTTCTAACAGAACAGACTTTGATACAAATTTTGGAACATCACCCAAAGACTGCTCTTTCTTTTTAGACTTAGCTTTGCTCTTCTTGGGTGGAGTGGCAAATTTTGAATAATCATGCACTTCATCTTTAGGATCAAGCGGAGCAGAAGTAACTTCAATTAAATCCACTGGTTGAGGAACCAAGTGTACATCATTTTCTTTAGAATTCTCCGAACTCTTATCCTGCTTGTATAAGAAATTTAGCAATGTCGGCGACAAATTGCAGTTCTTTACTTGCCTTTTTAACTCCAAAATTTCCAATTTCAAATCATTAATTGTTTGTTGAGCTTCAAACACCTCTTTCTATGACTTGATGAATTTTGCATTGAGATCATCATATTCATAAGTTTGTAGCTTTCGGATCTCACATTCAGCAAATAATTCTTCAAGAACATTTTCTCTCTTTCGCTTATAGATCTCAACATCCTTAGTCAATACCTCATTCTTGTCTCGATAAAGAACATTCTCATCTTGAAGCATAGAAATTTTATTTTGAAGTTTCTCAATGGTAACAGCAGTTTTAGCAATAAAAGCAGTAGCTTCCTCATACTTTTGCTGAACCGGATAACTTTTCTCAAATAAATTCTCAAAATCTTGAGCGGCATCGAAAGCTTCAGCTTTGGCTTTCTCACACTCTTCAGCCAATTGAGATTTTTCTTTCAAAACATCTTCATGAACATGAACTAATTCATAATATTTCTTTTGAAAATCTTCCAACTCTTTCTTAAGCACAACAATTTCTTCAGTCGATGTTTTAGAACTCTGCTCAAACCATTCAATCTCCTTGTGTAATTTTACACATGTAAGACATTGAGATTCTTCAATCTTTGAACTATTAGCAATTTTTGGTAAACTTTCTTGTACCAAAGATTCACTTGAATAAGAATCAGAATCAGTCAACAAGCTGTCATCATTATCATGACGAGCAGTCAGTGTAATGCTAAATGGAGCAATTTTTCTTTAAGTTTCAGAATCTGCATTCCAAGTAAATTCATCTGGATGCCAATATACTTCATTTAATTCCTCATAAAAAGAAACAACTTGTTCTTCACTCTTAGAAGTTTCACTTGGTGAATGGAAAACTATATGAGCATGTTGAACAAAATTTAACTTATTCTCAATTGAACTTGGACATTCTCGTGCAAAGTGACCATAAACAAAACACTTATAACATTTCACCTTTGATTTGTCCAAACCAATCTTCCCGTCCTGATTCAATCTCTTCTTACCAGTTCTGTTGAAAAATTTCTTCGTTCTTCGAACCAACATAGCATACTGCCAATTCAGATCCATTTCCTCCAAATGATCATAATCAATTTGATCGTAATCTTCATTTGCCAATTCAGCATTACTCACAGCAACAGTGATAACACCAAAATATGAAGAAACTAATGCAGACATCAATGCATTATAATCATCGATAGTTTGAACAGACAATGCACTTTGAGTCGAAGAACTAGACATCAAAACAGTACAACCAGCAGAAGAATAACTTGGAATTTCAGATTTACCTGCCAGAAAGGTTGTAGGAGGTGCAGAACTAAGAATATTAGATTTTCCAGCATTCAAGGTAGAATCATTGTTACCATAATACACCGCAAGATTTTGAACTTGCTCAGGAAGTGACTTGTTCACCAGTAACTCCATATCCCTTGCTTGAATTCTTTGAATCAGATCATTAAATGACAATTTTGAATAATCTTTATCATGAGAGACCATCATCACATAATTCTCCCATATCTCTGGTAGGGCTTCCATGATCTTGTCTTTCTTATCAGCTTCATCTTTTGTAAGATTCACCAGCTTCATTTCACTCATTAAATGAGCAAATCTTGCAATCAGATTTGGAATTGATTCATTTTGATAATGCTTGAGACTATCAAATTCCCTCTTCAACACCTTTTGTCAATTTTTCTTATATTGGTCATTGCCCTCACATCGCTTCTCTAAAGCATCTCACAAACTCTTTGCAGTATAGTTTCTTGAGAATTGTTGTAATAATTCTGTAGAAAATGCCATCGTTAAAGTACCATAGGCTTTCTTCTCAGCTTGATATGCTTTCTTTTGTTCACCGGAAAGCTTCCTTTGAAGAATTGGTTCCCCATCTTCACCCTTAGGATAAACATATTGATCAGAATATGATAACCACATATCAATATCATTTGCCGAGACATATGCTTCAAACCGTGTAACCCAACTATGATAATCTTCTAATTTGAGCAATTTAGGAACTTTCTGACTTGTTCCGATTTCATTATCATAGTTCATCATCATTTGCATCGTAGTCTGAACCGAATTTTGAATAGGGCGCGAACGCTTGAAAATCGGACATTTTGAAAAAACTGGTTACTGTTCACTCCGAACTTCCACCGAACTTCCTCCGAGCTCCCTCCGAACCTAAGCTTCACCGAACTCTCGCCGAACCTGATCTTCCGACGAACAAACAAATCCAACACTGAACTATCACCGAATGAGAACCGAACTCTCTCCGAACTTGCTCCGATCTCTCACCGAACCAAGAAAGGACCGATCTCCGTCCGAACTTTGAGTTCGGAGCGGTTATGCTGAACTTGTCCGAACCTCAGACGAGACAAACTTCACTCGACACCATTTTCTTGATCTTCAGTGTTTTTGACTGAAATTTTTGACAGGAATTCAAACACATTCGATAGAAACGATTTAGGAATGAAATTTTGATGTGAAGCACATTGGAGAAGATCAAATGAACTAAAAAATGAATGACATTTTCGCAAAAACGTGAATTTTGAGTCAAAACTCCAAGAAACATTGATTTCCGACTAGTAGAGCAAACCAAATGCTCTGATACCACTTGAAATTGCTTGAGTGTGTGGTTCTTCTACTTAGTCGTAATTAAATTAATGTATAACGAGTAACACATGAAGAGTAAATACAAATAAGCTTTGTATTAACCACAGAGTACACAAAGATATGATCTGACTATAAGCTCTAAGACCGTTACTGAATACAACACCTAACATGCTATTTATAGTGCTGAAACATGACTGGCCAAACCTCAGGTTCGGACACCAGTTCGGACCTGTCCGAACTCTAGGTTCGCTGGGAGTTCGGACCTCGGCTACTTTGTATGATTTGTCTTGTATTCGATACTTCACATGACGATCAAGAATCATGTATCAACAGGATTCCCGCAAACCAAACATCCCAATGTCTCAACTTTGCCACTAGGATTAACCACAAGAGGTAGTTCCACAACTTGGGGAGCCGATGGTTGTGGCTCATTGGTCAGTGAATCTTCAGCCTTATCAGTTTCAGTGACTGTCTTCTTCTTTCTCCTCCTCGTTTGTTTCATTTTCTTTGGTGTGTTCTCAGTTTCTGAAGCATCAACAGTAGTAGCATCTAGCTCGACCACATCAGGCTGATCTTCAACACTTGGTTGAGCAGTCAAAACAAGTTCATTTTGAGTTCTTTTATTCTTAGTATCACTTGCCTTGAATAGAACCATTTTGGACTTTCCAGCCTCATTGGGAGTTGTGCTGACAGAAGCTTCACTTGGTTTGAAAACCACGGATGCAGAAGTTTCTTGAGCAGGCATCGTTGGAGCGTTCAGTTGTGCAACAGGAACAATGATCACCTTACCATTGGTGATTGTAAGACTGGATTTTGTGTGCATTACCGTCTTACCATGTTTTAATGCCATTTCGGCAATTGCACGACTAAACTTATTATCATTAATGACCTGCTAAAACCTCAAGTTTCTCATTTGCAACCTTCTTCTTTGGCTTACGCCTCCGAACGGTGTTAGTTCTTTTTGAAATTTCGTTTGTGTTAAAAACATCATAATTTTCATTGAACAGAAATGATTGACTATCTGATGCATTTTGAGTACACAAATTAAGAAACTCGTTTTCAGCAGCCTTTTGCACACAAGCTTCAGAAATGCTGGTATTAACATAATTCAAAGAAATTGCATCGAAATTACCAAATTTAAGTGTTTCATCAATCAGTGGGAGACCAGAACCAGTTTCGGCATTAGCCAATTGGTTTTCCATCGATTTGATTTCAGAAGTACTCGGAATCAAACTGGGGTCAATGAACTTAATGTGGCTCTTAGGATTGATTTTGGTCAATTCGGGGACACAGTAATAGTTATGATTGAGTGGGTGCTCAGCCGCACTATCAAGTATCTCCCTAGTTATACCTTAACCAGTTCTAAGTCGCGACATTATGTCCTTTGCCACTGCACAACCCAAAGTTTCACGATTCAGTTTCATCAAATCAATGGTTTTTCAAGCTTCAACATAGTTGTTTCTCAGAGAAGTCAGTTTGTTTAAAAGATCAGCAATTTGAGTTTTTAAGTTTGATTCAGTGTGCTTCATGACCTCATTGTCAACCTAAAGTGATTTAAATTTGACCAGAAAATCTTTTTCATTAGCTTGAAGAAGCTCAACTTGACTTTCGCTCCTTTCCGCCTTAGCATGCAACTCTAGGTAGTATGTGCGGTAGCAAGCGACAACTTGTAAGGACCGTATCAACCCTCACGCGATATCAAAGTCTACAATCTTATCATTTCGTTCAATTTTATTTTGTGATGCTTCTAATTTGGCTTTAAGTTCTTCAACCTCTGAGGTTATTGTGTCAATTTCTGAGTTAGCAATTCTAAGATACGCAATTTTATCACTCAATTGACTTTGAAGACTCTTAATATCTAATTTGGCTACTTCTAATTTTTCTCGAAATGTTTTACTCTTAGCTTTGTACTCCCGAAGGTTTCTATAAGATAATTCACGATTTAGACTTTCATTAATGAACTTACGTTCCCAGTCTTTACATTCATTAAATATAGTTTGACATTTAGAGTTAGAAAATATACCTCATTATTGCTGGCTTGGGACCCTGGAGTTATGTCCGCCATGGATGCATGATGAAAGACTTCAGCAGCTTCTTTTTGTGCTTCTTGTTCAGCCAGGAGGGCCACATGATCAAGTGTCAGACTTAAGTCTTCCACCTCAGTTGTCCAATCGTATCCTAGTGTGTGCTGAACCACCAGTGCCCTGTCATTCTTCCCTGTCTCCTTCTTCACACTTTCAATTCTGTTCTCAGTTTTGACATCTCTGTCAACCTTTGGTTTGGTGCACTCCCGTGCATAATGCCCATACTCGTTGCAGTTGTAGCACCGCTGGTTTGCTTTTTTGAAACTGAGCTTTATCCCTTTTCCTCCATTCCAATCCTTCTTTCTTGTCTTTGCCATGAACTGCTTAGCTCTCAAAGCTGACATTCCCATCTGGTAAGAAATGTCCATATGCTCCAGGTCTTCTGGGTTGACTTGATTCACATCGTCTGGAGTTAAATCAACGGGTAGAAGAGAACCTGTAATGAGTGTCTGATAGCTACTCATAATACCTACACCAATAGCAAAACTGGGATCTTTTGTTAGAGCATTAACATCTAAAGAAACAAGGTTTGATGTTTCAGATGTGCTTGACCCAGTGGCTTAAGCAATAAATCCCATCGGATTAGATTGTGTGTTGTTAGGAGCAGCAACTGGCTGTGAGATGAAAGCTTGATTAACTTGGTTCATTAGCGCTCCATTGCCCAGCTTTCTGGCCCTCTTCTGTTTCTTCTCTTCATACGCTCTAATGGTTGACATAAGCTCACTCAGTGGTGAAGTAGACATTTGCACCGTCTATTCTATTAACTCAATAGTGTTATCCCAATTTGGCAGAAGAGAGTTTACTAGCTTCTTGTTTACCTCCACCTACGTGTATGTGACCCCAGCATCTTTCATTCCTGTCACAATTTTGATGAACCGTTGAAGCTGAGTCTCAATATTTTCACCAGGGATGTAATTGAATTCATTAAACTGCTCTCTCGGGTTTTCTCTTCGAGATTCCTTCATGTCGTCATTTCCTTCATATGCAGCAACAAGAGCATCCCAAAGTGTCTTAGCAGACGTGTACTCCTTGAAGGCTTCAGCTACTTCTGTAGATAAAGCCATGGTTAGAGCAGCCAGTGCCTTTCTATCACATTCCACCTTCTCCTAATCTTCATCAATCCATTCTAATTTTGGCTTTAGGTTTGGGTGCCTGACCTGTTGCTCCAGGTGTCGATGGGACATAGTCTCCCACCGCAACAAATCGCATGATCTTGGGATCATGATAGTTCACATAGTTCACGAATCGGTATTTCCAGCTCATGAAGTCTTTGGCAGACATCAGACGAGGTGGTTTGATGTTGGTTCCAATCTTTGCATCCATCTCAAGGGTTGCACTTGACAGACTTGACATGTCAAAGGCCATTGTAAACACTGAGAGACAAAACCAGTGGTTTTCGATCAAAAAGTAGGGTCGGTCGAAAAGCGGTTTTCGGTCGGAGGAAACTGGTCGAAAAGTACTTTTCGATCGGGCAAGGTTTCAGCCGAAAAGTACACTTCTCGATCGAAAAGTGTGTGTGGATCGAAAAGTCTCAGGAGGGGACTTTCTGATCGGACCGAGAAGATGATAGAAAAGTCACAGGGGGATTTTCCGATCGAAATGTCTGATCGAGAAGTCACAAAAGGGACTTCTCGATTGGGGACGGCTGATCGAAAAGTCACAATGAGCACTTTTCGATAAAAAAAAACAGATCGAGAAGTCTTAGTGGGGACTTCTCGATTGGGAGCGGCTGGTCGAAAAGTCACAAACTTGGACTTTTTGACTGGAAGTAGCTGATCGAAAAGACACGAGGGGCCTTTCTCGATCACAAGAAGGCGACAGAATGAGCTTTTCGATTGGGGAGTCGATGGAAAAGTTGTTTGCAGGGTCGAAAAGTGCTTAAACTTCGAGCAAATCACCACGAGATCTTCTGTTTCGCGTCCAAACCTGCAAAAATACTTCCGAGTGTGCTAAAAGCTGAAAATCACCAACAAAACTCAAATTGTTAGTTCACAAGAACTTGAATCTGATATCACGAGAGCCTCGAAACTTGCATTTCTTAGCTCTGATAACAATTGTAAGGATCGTATCAACCCTCACGCGATATCAAAGTCTACAATCACCATGCGGAATCCGGTGACTATAGATGATTCAAGAATAATCAAGAAATAGTGAATAATCGAGTAAATTAAGAAGAAAACACAAACCACAATATATCACTTTAATGAACACCTTGGATTGCAACACTTGGTTCGAAATTCTCTAAGGAGAATTTCGTAAACACTGATTTACTAGAACACCCAAAACAGCAACCCTAACCAACTAGATTAGCTATCCTTTTATAGGAAAGCTTATGCTTGGTAAACAAGCTACATAATTCGGCCTAAAAGGCCTATACTACGACTAAACACAAGCCCACACAACCCATTTACATGTTTATAGCCCAATTACATTAACTAGCCCAAAAGTATTTCTAATGCAAAAGACTTACAAAATTATGGTCTCTACACAGTTTCAAGACACTTATCTGAACATAGCAGTGATTTTACCTCATCTGGAATGTCTCCTTTCTGCAATTCAAAGAGACGCTTGCTAGCTTCAGTCTCAACATTTGATGAAGTCACAGTAGCAGTGTTTTCGACTGCAGGCGAGGATTCTTCAAGTATCTCATCGACTCCAACCATTAGACAGAAGTTAGTTGGAAAAAGAGGGTCAAATTCAACAGACACATAATTCTCTTCCCCATCGGAGTTAATTAGTTTTGGTGGACGGTTGTTATTCTGCATGACGGGAGCAAGGTGATTTCCTTATGCCATTTAGGAAATGAGAAACACAAAAAACTTAGCACAACTTGCTAATGTGTCGAACGGGTCGAACGGGTTGAACTTGTAAGACCCCAATCCCATTTATTTGAATTACACGTCATAGAAAATCAGAGTTTTAAAATTTCTTCATTTAGTTAAGAAATATCACCCATCATTACACATCATTCACATATCATAGTATTAGACACAATCAGTTTCATCACCATATGGTTACAAAGCATTTATTTCATCAGAACATGACTTGTAGTACCCAAAATATGTGGTGTTCGGTTCCATAGCCCTTCGGTTCGATCTTGACCCGTTAACTAAGTTCTACCTGCCAAAAACACTAGTAACACATTAGTATTAATGGCACATAACAGCTATCAAGCTTATACACCAATTAAAAACAAGACACAACATAAAAATCCGGGCAGCATTCTCCAAGCGTATCGCTTGGAGCTTCTGTCATACCAGGCGATACGCCAGGAGCCTGTTTTCCAGGGCTCCAGGCCAGTCTTCCCATACTTAGCCAATTTTCCAGCCTTTTCACCCCTATGCAATTCCACTTATTCCAACCTCAAGATTTGCACTAAAAACTCACTATAACCTATATTTCATGGTTATATTTCATTTCCATAACAATCACATATTAGTTATACAAATCAAATACAGTTAGCACCCAAACCAACCCGTCGACCCGTTAAGGCACTCATCACCTTCCTGCCCCTATGGCACACTTCCACCTGCAAAGTTTCTCATCATATTCATATCTTGGCACACACACATGATGTGTCAAGCCACTAACTTCCTTGTTGAGACAATTTGAGGATTATAATCTCCTAATTACTCGCCTTGTCTCAACACTACCGCTTAACCCAAAAAGGGTCATACATTGCTGCCTTTCAACTTGGTCATTTGCATAACCAAGTTCATCATTCCTCAATAACATATATCTAGGTACTTGGTGGTCACTAGATACGTACTATGGCAATAGCCATTGTCATATAATGAATACACCACCTTTCGCAACACATGAATACATATATATATATATATATATATATATATATATATATATATACTAACCGCTACGTGTTACCTTTAAGCTTTGTTCTTGCCTTCCCTTTGATGACCCGAGCTTCCTCCTGCTTCACCTATAGTCATTATATTAGATTCCTCAATTCCACATTCATCATACATACATTCTACATTCCATCACTACTCTATTCATCAAAATTCAACTCATACACATAATCAACTTCATTCAAGCATTTCATCGAGCACCTAGTATGCATAGTAAGTATTCCTACTATCAAGTAATCCATAGATCATCAATTGATCCCACAATTGATATCAAACACTCCCAATTCAGTTCCTATGCATAATTTAACACTTTCATGATCGTAACAATTGCTATAGATCTAATAAATCACCCAAAAACCCAACCTTTCATCAAGTTTGCGATTCCTATGAGATGGGGTTTAACCACCATCTCAACTTCTACTAACAACTCACAAATCTGACATGCAACATGGAATTAAGCAAGACATAGGTTCACAATCACATTTACTACAAATTTCGTGCATCAATTTGGCCTATGATTCAAACCCATAAAATCACCTACATCTAGAATTCACTTACTTGGTCAAGAACTCAAGAAATAAGGATGAAATTGAGGTGTAGGAGGCTTCCTAAACCCGAATTCAGCTTCTCCCTTCCTAACCTTCTTTCAACTTCAATTTGGAGATTCTTCTAGAACTAGGGTTCTTCCTCCTCCCTCTCTCTCTCTGTTGCGATTTACAGGTCTGGGGGATACCCAGACTTGTTTATTTCCTCTATTTACTGCCTTGGTCCCTCAAGGTTCTATCTTTTATAAAAATCCATCCAAATTTCTAATTTACATCTTAAGTCCTCCCACCTTTCTCTAGTTAACTATCTATGGACAAAGTTAACTTAATAACTAGAAATCCCCATTACACAACCCGGTTAAATATCTTAATCTGCTTATTCAACCCACAACCCAAATTTAAACATAAATAAACAACACGCTCAAATCATTATGAAATTTTGGGATGTTACAAATCCACCCCCCTTAAAGGGAGTTTCGTCCCCGAAACTTATCCCTAAATCTCCATACTTGTGGAACTACTCCAATTTAACGTTACCCTTAGTTTTACTTCAACTTGGACCTCTTCAAGCTTATTCGCATTGCCTGCGAGACACTTCATCGCTTAGTAATGATAGTTTACAACTCATCATTATAATCATAGTCCTTACCATTCATCCGCATACATCATCTATTCCACCTTCAGATTGGCAACCTACACAGCAACTTTCCACGAGTAGGACGGCGGTCATGACACTTGTCAACTCATACACCCCACTCCTCCTTCCACTCTTAAATCATGCTTCACATATTGACTGGCTTGTATGCCCCAAGTCATGGACTACTAATACATTGCATCCCCTTGCCTACTCGAACTGCACAAGTGGGTGTCTCCACTTGTATCTACAACATCAATTCCCTTGCTGCTTATCACAAATAAATCCTCAGAGGAAATTACATACCCTCCTTCTACCTCCTATTTGTTACCGCAAGATAGATTCTCCTCACGCATAACTCTCAACCGTCGTTTCTTCTATTCGGCTATCACAATCGTAATTGAGCATATACATTACCCCACTTTAGTCGTCGCAAGGTGGGGGTTCGCCACTTTCATCTTATCTGCACTACATTCTACCTAGCTAGTATGGGTATAATTTCACATCTTTACTTCATCACGTGCTTCATTTCATATTTCTGCTCACCATGAGAACTCAATCGCTTAGTCTCATACACACCTTATCCGACATGTTCTATACAGGTAGGATTTCACCACTTCTGCACACACATACCATTCGTTATCACAATACGTTTGTTCCACCTATACATACTTACATCAGTTTCCCTACATGACTTACGTCGGTAGGATTCCATCATCCTAAAAAAAATTTCCAACTCAATCCTACACGATTTATACAAGTAGGATTTTACCGTACTTATCATTCACACTCTATAGCGTACATGATTTCATTCATGCAAAAAAAAAATTCCCTACGTACTTCCTTCACACTCACATCTAACAATCATATGCAATAATGGTATTATCACATTCCTTTCTAACAATCATACACAATCGTGTTATCATTATCACATTCCGCTTTACATCATCATTTTATTCCACTATCAACATGCATGTACAATCATGTTGTTATTAACACATTTCGTTTTATCATTCATATTCAATCACATCATCATTTTATTCTGCTAACAACAGTCATATACAATCATGTTGTCATTATCACATTCAGCTTTATCATTCGTAATCAATCACATCATCAGTTTATTCCGCTATCAACAGTCATATACAATCATGTTGTCATTATCACATTCAGCTTTATCATTCATATTCAATCACATCATCATTTTAATGCAATTACATACGACTTAGATTTTTTTTTATATTATTTATTTTGCTTCTACAAAATAGATTCTCCCCACGTATAACCCTCAACCTTTAAATCTTCTATTTAGCTAACACACTCGAGATTAAATACCTAAGTTACCCTACTTAGTTGTCACAAAGTAGAGGTTGCTACTTTTACTATATACACACACACACACACACACACTCTATTGTACATAGTTAATCTAGGTAGAATTTCACCACACTTAACATCATCATACTTATTCTACATTGATCATGCATGTAGACTTTCGACTCGCTTGTCATTCCCACACTCAATCTCTACTTATGGATACAAGCAGAGTTCCATCATTCACTCCCGCATCACACTTCATTCTACCTTGTTAGCACAAGTAGAATTTTACATCTTTTTTTTTATTATCACAATTAAGATAGATCGCCCACACACACTTACGTCATTGTCCTTCATGACCTATGACAATAGAATTCCATCATTCTAAAAATTTCCAACTCAATCCTACACGATTCATACAAGTAGGATTTTTACTATGCTCATCATTCACACTATATAGCTTACTTGATTTCATTCATGCAACTTTCCTCTACATACTTCATTCCCACTCCAATCTAACAATCATATGGAACAATAGTATTATCACATTCCTCTAAAAAAATCATATTGAATCATGTTATCATTATCACGTTCCGCTTTATCATCCGCAGTCAATCACATCATCATCACATTCCGCTCTAATAATTTTAAATAATCATGACATCATTGCATAGTCATCACACTCTGCTTTAACGCACATATATAATCACAGCTTTTCTATCACATTCAACTTTACTGCACATACACAATTACAACTTTACAATCATATGCAGCTTTACTGCGGATACACACTCACAGCTTTACAATCATATTCAGCTTTACCGCACAAACACACTCATAACTTTACAATTAGATTCAGCTCTACCGCACATACACAATCAAAACTTTACAATAATATTCAGCTTTACTGCACATACACACTCACAGCTTTACAATCAAATTCAGCTTTACCGCACATACACACTCACAGCTTTACAATCAGATTCATCTTTACCACACAAACACACTTAAAACTTTACAATCATATTCAGCTTTACTACACATACACCCTCACAGCTTTACAATCAAATTCAGCTTTACCGCACATACACACTCACAGCTTTACATTTAGATTCAGCTTTACTGCACAAACACACTCAAAACTTTACAATCAGATTCAACTTTACCGCACATACACAATCAAAACTTTACAATCATATTCAGCTTTACTACACATACACCCTCATAGCTTTACAATCAAATTCAGCTTTACCGCACATACACACTCACAGCTTTACATTTAGATTCAGCTTTACCGCACAAACACACTCACAGCTTTCCAATTAGATTCAGCTTTACCACACATACACAATCAAAACTTTACAATCATATTCAGCTTTACTGCACATACACACTCACAACTTTACAATCAAATTCAGCTTTACCGCACATACACACTCACAGCTTTACAATCAGATTCAGCTTTACCGCACAAACACACTCACAGCTTTACAATCAGATTCAGCTTTACCACACATACACAATCAAAAATTTACAATCATATTCAGCTTTACTGCACAGTGCACATACACCCTCACAGCTTTACATTCATAAATTTATAATATTAACAACATATAATTCATGTAAGGATCACTTACCGGGAGACAAGATCGAGCCTTGAACCGAACACCCTTTCCCATCACGAGCACTTGGTTTGAGTTCAAGTGCCCCCACGACACTTGAATCCCTCAAACCGTGGCTCTGATACCAACTTCTAAGGCCCCAATCCCATTTATCTGAATTACACGTCATAGAAAATCAGAGTTTTAAAATTTCTTCATTTAGTTAAGAAATATCACCCATCATTACACATCATTCACATATCATAGTATGAGACACAATCAGTTTCATCACCATATGGTTACAAAGCATTTATTTCATCAGAACATGACTTGTAGTACCCAAAATATGTGGTGTTCGGTTCCATAGCCCTTCGGTTCGATCTTGACCCGTTAACTAAGTTCTACCTGCCAAAAACACTAGTAACACATTAGTATTAATGGCACATAACAGCTATCAAGCTTATACACCAATTAAAAACAAGAAACAACATAAAAATCCGGGCAGCATGCTCCAAGCGTATCGCTTGGAGCTTCTGTCATACCAGGCGATACGCCAGGAGCCTGTTTTCCAGGCTCAGGCCAGTCTTCCCATACTTAGCCAATTTTCCAGCCTTTCACCCCTATGCAATTCCACTTATTCCAACCTCAAGATTTGCACTAAAAACTCACTATAACCTATATTTCATGGTTATATTTCATTTCCATAACAATCACATATTAGTTATAAAATCAAATACAGTTAGCACCCAAACCGACCCGTCGACCCGTTAAGGCACTCATCACCTTCCTGCCCCTATGGCACACTTCCACCTGCAAAGTTTCTCATCATATTCATATCTTGGCACACACACATGATGTGTCAAGCCACTAACTTCCTTGTTGAGACAATTTGAGGATTATAATCTCCTAATTACTCGCCTTGTCTCAACACTACCGCTTAACCCAAAAAGGGTCATACATTGCTGCCTTTCAACTTGGTCATTTGCATAACCAAGTTCATCATTCCTCAATAACATATATCTAGGTACTTGGTGTTCACTAGATACGTACTATGGCAATAGCCATTGTCATATAATGAATACACCACCTTTCGCAACACATGAATACATATATATATAACTAACCGCTACGTGTTACCTTTAAGCTTTGTTCTTGCCTTCCCTTTGATGACCCGAGCTTTCTCCTGCTTCACCTATAGTCATTATATTAGATTCCTCAATTCCACATTCATCATACATACATTCTACATTCCATCACTACTCTATTCATCAAAATTCAACTCATACACATAATCAACTTCATTCAAGCATTTCATCGAGCACCTAGTATGCATAGTAAGTATTCCTACTATCAAGTAATCCATAGATCATCAATTGATCCCAAAATTGATATCAAACACTCCCAATTCAGTTCCTATGCATAATTTAACACTTATATGATCGCAACAATTGTTATAAATCTAATAAATCACCCAAAAACCCATCCTTTCATCAAGTTTGCGATTCCCATGAGATGGGGTTTAACCACCATCTCAACTTCTACTAACAACTCACAAATCTGACATGCAACATGGAATTAAGCAAGACATAGGTTCACAATCACATTTACTACAAATTTCGTGCATCAATTTGGCCTATGATTCAAACCCATAAAATCACCTACATCTAGAATTCACTTACTTGGTCAAGAACTCAAGAAATAAGGATGAAATTGAGGTGTAGGAGGCTTCCTAAACCCGAATTTAGCTTCTCCCTTCCTAATTAGCCCTTCTTTCAACTTCAATTTGGAGATTACTTCAAGAACTAGGGTTCTTCCTCCTCCATCTCTCTCTCTGTCGCGATTTACAGGTCTGGGGGATACCCAGACTTGTTTATTTCCTCTATTTACTGCCTTGGTCCCTCAAGGTTCTATCTTTTATAAAAATCCATCCAAATTTCTAATTTACATCTTAAGTCCTCCCACCTTTCTCTAGTTAACTATCTATGGACAAAGTTAACTTAACAAGTAGAAATCCCCATTACACAACCCGGTTAAATATCTTAATCTGCTTATTCAACCCACAACCCAAATTTAAACATAAATAAACAACACGCTCAAATCATTATGAAATTTCGGGATGTTACAGAACGCTAGGTTCAAAATGCTTGAACACTTGTAGAATGCTTGAATTCACACAAATCCTACATTCACAAACAATATGAAACATAATTAGTCATTAACAAGTGTGATTTCAGCAGAAAATTTGAAAAATCAATTTTCTAGACTTAGCCAAATTTTGAACAACTTGTTCTTGAGCAATTTCAAACTTCGAAATTCAAAGTTAACAAAATCAGTGTTTATGGATATCAATAGTCTTGAAATTCATGTAGGATCATTTGATTTAACTGACACGAACTCCAAAACAACTCTAAATGACCTAATTTGATGGAATAGTGTGTTTATGTGAAGAACACCAAAAACCACGACTTTTAGCCTCTAAAATCTTCAAAACTTGATGTTTTAGAGTGAAATTAGAGCCTACTAATTCGGTTTTAGGTATATCAAACTCGCAATCCATCAATTTTGACAAAGATTCAACATAAAAAACGAATTTGAAATTTTTGCTCAAGTACAGGACATAGAAAACGTAACATTGTTCTTGACTAAACCCAAAAAATCGATCATAAAACTTGAGTTTTACAGAAATCTGACCATAGCATTGTGTTCCTTGAGTGATTTCTACCAAGAATCAACTCAAGATATAAGCAAAAACAACCAAAATCGACAACTCAAATGAGAATTTCATCATTTTGAGAAAACCTCAAAACTCGAAGAACAAGGCTCTGATACCAATTGTCAGGACCAGATTTGAGCACAAGTATCTCATTTGATTCATCACACAATTGCGAAAATCATGTGTGATGGTCGATTTCGGTTGAATCTTGCATCAATGCTCTCTCATTGATGATTTCTAAAGCTCAAGAATACACACTACACCAAGAACACACACACAAAATGCTCTCTGTAGAATAATCCAAGAGTGGCACACCCAATAGGGTTTTCTCAATTGGTATTTATACAACTAGAGAGAATAAGACAAAAAGGAATGTTTGGCAAACACATAGAATTCAGCAATTAATATTCCACTAGACAGACAAGTTCGCTAGGAATTGTTCAAGTTCGCTAAGAGTAAACAAGTTCGCTAGGAAGTCCGATAGGAACAATCAAGTTCGCTAGGAAGTTCGCTAAGAACAAACAAGTCCGCTAACAAGTTCGCTAAGAGCAAAAAAGTCTGCTAACAAGTTCGCTAAGAGCAAACAAGTCTGCTAACAAGTTCGCTAGGAACAAACAAGTCTGCTAAGTATATGAACAAGTCCGCTGGGAACAAATTAAGTTCGCTAAGACATATACAGATAGATCAACAAACAAGTACGCTAAGTAGCAAACAAGTCCGCTAAGTACAAACTGTGAAGTTCACTAAGAAGGAAAACAAGTTCGCTAAGATAGAAACAAAATGTTACTAAGTACAAACTTGAATTCTATTATACAAGATAAGTATCTATTCTAGTAAACTCATTGAGAGGTCTTCACTAGCAATACTCAACAGTGAATGGTTTGTGTTGCCAACAACCAAAACGGGTTCCAACAACATCATCCCCTCCTTTAAAGAAATTTGTCTCGAAATTTAAGGAGTAACCCCAACCATCAAGACGGGCTGTCTAAACATGTTTGGATATTTCCTCATCGTCTGATCTTCGCGTTCCCAGTAAAATCTGGTCCACACTTTAAATTCCATCGAACCTTGACAATCGGAATTTTACTTTGCTTGAGCTGTTTAGTTTCCCGGTCCATTATCTCTACTGGATCCTCTACGAAACGCAATTGCTCATTAATCTCTAAGTCCTCAAGCGGAACTAATAGCGATTTGTCCGATAGAAATTTCTTCAGACAATAACGGTCCAACGTATCTCGGACCAATGCATTCGATAATCTCGAACGGTGCAACGTATCTTGGATTTAACTTTCTGCGTTTCCTAAAACGAACAACTCTATTCCAAGGTGAAACTTTTAGAAAAACACGATCCCCCTTATGAAACTTCAACGGTTTCCTACGCTTATCCGCGTAACTTTTCTGTCTATCACGAGTTGCTGCTAAGTGATTTCGGATTTAAACAATTCTCTTAGTCGTCTCGTGAATAAGTTCAGGACCGGTAAGCTAACTGTCACCCAGCCCTGCCCAGCAGATCGGTGACATACACTTACGTCCATACAAAGCCTCAAACGGCGCTGCTCCAATATTCGTGTGTTAACTGTTGTTATAGGAAAACTCCACCAATGGTAGGTGAGATTCCCAGATGTTACCAAAATCTATCATACAGGCTCTGAGCATGTCCTCCTGTGTCTGAATAGTCCTCTCACTCTGACCATCAGTCTGAGGATGATAAGCCGTACTCATGTGAAGTTGGGTTCCCAATGCCTTCTGCAAGGACTTCCAAAAGTGAGATGTGAATCGCGCATCTCGATCAGATATAATAGATAAGAGAACACAGTGACATGAGATTCACATTCCAAGTTCTCTCCTTTCAGCACTTCTAACTGAACATTCCGAATCTGATCTGGCAAACTTGAGTGAATTGTCATCTGCAGAGCAGGAACACGCTTCGGTTTTGTCTCCTTGCGGCTCAGGGCATCGGCTACTACATTAGCTTTACCCGGATGAAACTTAATAGCACACTCATAATCATTGAACAATTCCACCCATCTGCGTTGCCTCATGTTCAACTCCTTTTGGTCAAAGATATGCTGAAGACTCTTGTGATCGGTATAAATCATGCACTTGGTACCGTACAAGTAATGTCTCAAGATCTTTAACGCAAAAACTACAGCTCCCAACTCTAAATTATGAGTCGTATAATTTTTCTTGTTATCTCGGAGCTGTCTTGATGCGTAAGCGATAACCTTATCGCGTTGCATGAGCACACATCCCATGCCTCTAATAGACGCATCATAATACACCACAAAATCTTCGGTTCCCTCTAGCAATGAAAGAATAGGTGCACTGCAAAGCTTTTGCTTCAAAAACCGAAACGCCGTATCCTGCTTTACATCCCATTTATACACAATGCCATTATACTTTAATGCGGTCAAAGGTTGAGCGATTGAAGAAAACCCCTCAATGAATCATCTATAATAGCCCACTAAACCGAGGAATTGGCGTACCTCAGTTGGCGTATTTGGTACAAGCCGACTCTTAATCACCTCAATATTCGACGGATAAACTTGAATCCCAGATTCATTCACGATATGACCCAAGAACTGCACTTCCTGTATCCAAAAATCGCACTTTGAAAATTTGGCATACAACTGCTCCTTTCTCAACAAATCTAGAATGATACAAAGTTGCTCGGCGTGATCTTCTCTTGTCCTAGAATAGATGAGAATATCTTCAATGAACACGATGAAGAATCGGTCAAGATATGGCTTGCATACTCGATTCATTAAATCCATGAATACTGTAGGCGCATTGGTTAACCCGAACGGCATAACCTCAAACTCGTAATGACCATACCTGGTCCTAAAAGTTGTTTTTACTACATCTTCCTCTCGAACGCGTAGCTGATGATACCCGAATCACAAATCTATTTTTGAATAATAACTCGAAACTTGTAGCTGATCAAACAAATCGTCGATGCGCAGAAGAGGATACCAATTCTTCACGGTAACCTTGTTCAACTCACGGTAATCAATACACATTCGAAAAGTATCGTCTTTCTTCTTAACAAACAGAATAGACGCTCCCCATGGCGATGAACTAGGTCTATCATAGATCTCACATAAAGTTAGCAACTTTATTGCACATGAACCCTAGATCTATCATTATCAAGTCATTACAACATAAATATAACACAAATCATCAAGCTTTAACCACATGCATGCATTATTTCTCATGAAAAACCCCAGATCTATCATGCATCATCATATCATGCATAAAAGTCAGGTTTTTGATCAAAAGATGAAATATTTTCTATCACAATCACAACATCTACACTTGATATCATCAAACCAACATAGGTCAGACCTAAATCCATCATAAAGCATGAATCTTGACAACTTGAACACAAGAAAAATATAAGAAAACACATACTGAATGATGTAGTATGACAAAGGATGAAATCGGGGCTTAAAACTTGTAAGAAAGCTTGGATCTTGATAAGAAATGAGTAGGAGGATGATAAGAGTTGTGGAAGGGGCTGATGATACGTTGGGAGCTGATGAAATGAAATGGTGGTGGTTAATGGTGCTTAAATAGTGGAAATTTAGGGTTTTGCTGGAAACTGGGTTCCAAGCGTATCGTTTGGAGGGACCATATGCTCTAGGTGATACACCTAGAGCCCCCGTCTGGCAACCTTATTGACTTTTGTTGACCGCAACTCGTTTTTCACGTTTTTGGTCATGGTTTTCAATGTTTTCTCCCATTTTCAATTCACCATGATTTTTATCACATCAAATCTAATATAATCAAGTATCAACTTGCCACATAATGATTTACGATCATTCAATTAAATTCACGTATCAGTTTGCACATAAGAGGTAGCAAGCACATTATTCCAGAATATTATATTCATATTGGTAATATTGATGATTTAATTGCGAAAAGATACTAATGATTGCTGGATTTCTTATATTTTATGTTCACACAAATATTGCTTTTGTTGAAGACGTTCACCAAACGTCTAAGATTGATTCCAATACCAATAATCATAAGGGCAAATGTTCATATGAGTAATTAAGAACATGTGACTTTTCATGTATTAATATTAATTCACATCAAGCCAACAAGTTATAGCTCCCCATTACAATTGGTTTTGGTCAGGAACCAAATATTTCCCAACTAATGTTTAGGTTATGTGGTGTATATTGCAATTGATCCACCACGCCACATAAATATGGGACCTCAAAGAAGGGTTAAAATACATGTTGGGAATGAATAAATGTGACGCCCACTCCCAGTCTTGGCTCCAGGAGGGGTCACGTGTTGGATTTACTCATGAACACATGGTACAACAGAGATTACTAAGTAGCATTAAAAACTTTTCATTTATATATATATGCCAAGTACAACAGTAAGGAAGATACAACATAATCTAATAATTAGGTCTTATCTATGTCTATTGCCAGTCAACTACCGAGTCCTTTCCCGATAGCTTGCCCACCTAGTCTATCCTCACCAGAGTCATTTCCTTGCTACATTAAACATCGTTATCACCTGACATACATATGTTTTTGGAAAGGTCAGCTTACGCTGGTGAGTTTTACGTATTTCAAAAAGTGTTACATTTGCCTCGAAAGTTTATTCCAACGCTTGGGCCTAATGGCCCCCTTTTATCAAACATTTATCAAATATAAATGTTGATACATGGTTCCTGATCGTCATGTGAAGTATCGAGAACAAGACGGAACGTACAAGTTTAGGTCTGGCCGAACCTTGGCTGAACTCCAGGTTCGGAGCCGCCGAAGCCTGGCCGAACCTGAGGTTCGGCCAGTCGTGATTTCAGCCTATAAATATGTTTGTCTTGTATAGAATTAGGGAGGTTTTCGTGTTATAACTTTCTCTAAGTGTACTCTGTGGTCTCTGTGGTTAATACAAGTCTCAGTTGTATTTACTCTCTGTGTTTTACTCGTTTACATTGATTTCTATACGACTAAGTAGAAGATCCACACGCTCACGCACTTTCAAGTGGTATCAGAGCTATAGGTTTACTCTACTAGTCGGAGATCAGTGTTTTTCGAGTTATCGAGTTCAAATTCACGTTTTTGACTTTCAAAACTCGTTTTTCATCTTCGTTTCTCAAAAATCTCGTCTAAAACACCATGCTTTACGTTCAAATTGTGTGTTTTTGCTCGTTTTTGTTCATTTGAGTAGTCTCAGCTCGAGAGGTATCGATTTCAGTGAGTTTTTTCCAAATTTTTCCGAAATTTCGCGTTCGGCCGAACTCCACGTTCGGCGTAACTGCTCCGCACTCTAGGTTCGGAGTACGCTCGGCATAACCGCTCCGAACACCAGGTTCGGAGTACGTTCGGAGGAGTTCGGTGAAGGATCGGAGCCTGTTTCGTAGTTCGGTGAAAGTTCGGAGCTCGTTCGGAGGATTTCGGAGTTAGCGGGGTTCGGTGAGAGATCGGAGAGAGTTCGGACTGTGTTTCTGAGTTCGGACCACGTTCGGAGAAAGTTCGGAGGATTTATTAGGTTCGGACGAGGTTCGGAGTGAACAGTAATCTCTGTTTCGAAAATGTCCGATTTTCAAGCGTTCGCGGCTATTCAAAACTCAGTTCAAGCGACTATGCAAACGATGATGAACTATGATAATGAAATTGGAATAAGTCAGAAAGTTCCCAAATTGCTAAAATTGGAAGATTATCATAGTTGGGTTAAACGGTTTGAAGCATATGTCGATACAAATGACATTGATATGTGGTTAGCGTTCACTGAGCAATATGTTTATCCTAAAGATGAAACTGGTGAACCTATACTTCAAAGAAAAATGTCTTCTGAACAAAAGAAAGCTTATCAAGCTGAGAAAAAGGCATATGGTACTTTAACGATGGCTTTGCCTAAAGAATTACTTCATCAATTTGCTGGTAATTACACATCAAAAAGTCTATGGGATGCTTTAGAGAAAAGATGTGAAGGCAATGACCAGTACAAGAAAAGTCGACAAAAGGTTTTGAAGAAAGAGTTTGATAGTTTCAAACATTATCAGAATGAAACGATTCCCAATCTGATTGCAAAATTTGCTCATCTGATGAGTGAAATGCGTTTGGTGAATCTTACTAAAGACGAAGCTAATGTGAAAGAGAAGATTTTGGAAGCTCTACCTGAAAAATGGGAGAATTATGTTATGATGATTACTCATGACAAGGATTTTCAAGGATTGTCTTTCAATGATTTGGTTCAAAGAATTCAGGCTAGGGATATGGAATTGATGGTGAATAAGTCTCTTCCTACACAAATTCAGAATCCGGCAGTGTATCATGGTGAAAATGATTCTACAATGAATGCTGGGAAATCGGATATTCTTAATTATGCACCCCCAACAGCCTTTCTGGCAGGTAAATCTGAATCTTCAAGTAATTCTTCTGCTGGTTGTACTGTTTCTGTTCCGAGTTCTTCATTTCAAACTGCATTGTCTGCTCAAACTATCGATGATTATAATGCTTTAATGTCTGCATTGGTATCTTCATATTTTGGTGTTATCACTGGTGCTGTGAGTAATGCTGAGTTAGCAAATGAAGATTACGATCAGATTGATTATGATCATTTGGAAGAAATGGATCTAAATTGGCAGTATGCAATGTTGGTTCGACGAACGAAGAAATTTTTCAACAGAACTGGGAAGAAGATATTGAATCAGGAGGGTAAGATTGGTTTGGATAAATCTAAGGTAAAATGTTACAAGTGTGCAAATTATGGTCACTTTGCTCGAGAATGTCCAAGTTCTGCAGACCATAAATTGAAGACTGGTCAACATGCACATTTAGTTTATCATCCATTAAATAAAGCTGAGAAGGTTGAGATGAAATCTGCTACTCTTGCTCATGATTGGACCAATACTTTTCCACATCCAAATGAGTTTGCATGGAATGCAGATACTGAAGCTAAAAGGAATAATTCTAAACCTGCAATTGCTTTGACTGTTCGTCATATTGATGATGATAGCATTTTAACTGATTCTGATTCTTATTCAAGTGTATCTTTGGTTCAAGAAGAATTACCTAAAATTCCTGAGAGTTCAAAAGTTGAAGCGGTTGACTGTTCTAAGTGTAAAAGATTACTCAAGGAGATTGCGAGTTTTGAACAAAGTCGTCAAATATCGATTGAAGAAATAGTGGTGTTAAAGCAAGAATTGGAAGATTTTCAAAAGAAGTATTATGAGTTGGTTCATGTTCATGAAGATGTTTTAAAAGAGAAAGCAATATTGGCTGAGGAATGTGAGAAAGCAAAGGCTGAAGCTTTAGATGCAGCTCAAGATTTTGAGAATCTGTTTGAGAAAAGTTATCCAGTTTAGAAAAAATATGAAGAAGCTACAGCTCTTATTGCTACAACTGTTGTTACTGTTAAAAAGTTTCAGAACAAAATTTCTATACTTCAAGATGAAAATACTCTTTATCGTGACAAGAATGAAGTATTGACTAAAGATGTTGAAATTTACAAGAAAAAGAGGGAAAGTGTTCTTGAAGAATTATTTGCTGAATGTGAGATTCGAAAGTTACAAACTTTTGAATATGATGATCTCAATGCAAAGTTCATCAAGTCACAGAAAGAAGTTTTTGAAGCTCAACAAAAGATCAATGATTTAAAACTGGAGATTTTGGAGTTGAAGCGGCAAGTGAAGAATTGCAATTTATCACTAACAATGCTAAATTTCTTATACAAGCAGGATCAGAGTTCAGATAGTTCTCAGAAGGCTGATGTTCACTTGGTTCCTCAACCAGTGGATTTAACTGAAGTTACTGCTGCTCAGATTGATCCAAAAGATGAATTGCATGATTATTCTAAGTTTGCTACTCCACCCAAGAAGAATAAATCTAAGTCCAAAAAGAAGGAAAAGCCTTTGGGTGAAGCTCCAAAATTTATGTCAAAGTCTGTTTTGTTGGAGAATGAGAAGGTTTTTGATAAGGTTGTGTCCAGTTCTTCATCTGCAACTGAAGAAGAAAAAGTTTTGGTTGAGAAGAACAGACTGAAGGATATCAAAGCCAAATTTACTAGTGAAGCTAAGGCGAGAGAAGCTTGGGGTTCTTCCTCAAGTACTTCAAAGGTTTCAGGTTCCAAACACAAAGGTGTGGGGTTTGTTGTGAAGGAAGAACTGATTCAAACAAAGAAACCGGTGAAAGTTGCCAAGGCTCCTAAAGCAAAGACTGCAAAGAAATCACCATCTCAGAAGGAATTCACTTACTATTCTGGAAGATCGTCATCTTCAAGGAGTCCATCTCCTAGGTATGATTCCTCTGATGATTTCTTTGAAAATTTTGATTATGAGCATTCATCGGGTTTTTCAAAATCAAAATCATTTTCAAATAATTTTCGAGAAAGACTTTGTTATGTATGTCGTCAACCTGGACATCTTGCTGCTGATTGTTCGACGACTGCATATATCCACAAAACTGCCAAATATGTGGATAACAAAGGTCAAATTTTTGATGAACCATGGTCCCCAAAGATAAAATCAAATCGTAAATCGTCTTGGTCTAAACCAAGTGCGTCGGTTGAGTCTGATTCAGGTTCTGATCAGAAATTGAAAATTTTACAAATTTGGAAACCAAAAGTTGTTTCCAAGGCCAACAATGACTTTGTGGAAGACACCGGGCGACCCGACGATGGTACATCGGGTCGATCCCAGAGCGACTAATGATTTATTTGGTGTCAACAGGTGTTTCAAGAAGACCTTTCAGTGATTGGATAATTGCTGATTGTGAAATATCTGTTCTAATTAATCTGACTTTCAAAATTAATTGTGTTTTCAAAAAGACTTAAACTGCAAAGTATTCGTGTTGGTTGATCAATTTTTCGTTTGTTTTTCACTCCGTCTCATTCTGAGGGGGAGTTTGTTTTTGCAAAAATACAAAAATAGTGTGTTGTTTTTCAAGTTGTAAAAATGAAAATCTATAAATAGAGTTGTCATTTTTAGGGGGAGAAATTTGAAAAAGACAAAAACATTGAAAAATGCAAAAAGCCAAAAACATTGAAAAATGAGAAATTGTATCTGACATGAATGGGAAATGATGGTACATTGGCTGACAGTGTCTGACTCATGGATAAAGTAAGTGAAAAAGCCATAACATCATTTGATCGATGTGCAAGGTAGGCTCGGCAAATCAGAAAGTATACAAATGTGATATACACTAAATCTGATGCTTGACCTAGTGGACAACATCTTGATGCATATCTCATGATATATTACGAAAAAGATATGTGAAAATAAAATGAGAAGTCACTGTGTATACATGTGTTCATTTTGCAAAGATTTAAACTTGTTGGATTTTCTTTATTTTGTCAAACGATCGGACTTTCTCTGCGTGTCGAAAGACCGACCTGATCGTTGTTCGTTTGACGTTCTGCTTTATTTTCTTTGGTTTTTCGTATAACTCATCGGACTTTCTCTGCGTGTACGGGAGTACCGACCTGATTGTTGTTGAGTTATACAACTTCAACTTGTTTTATTTTCTTATTTTGTTAAATCCGAGGCCTTATCTGCGTATTGAAAGATCGACCTTAAGGTAGACGATTTAACGTTCTTATTTCTTTTTGCATGGAACACAGTTGACTATATCATGAATACAATTATTATGTGATTAATATCACAAATGAAGTCACAAAATGTGATAAGCAAAGCATATCTGAGTATGTCTGATAGTGTGGGGTACACTGGTCAATGCAAATCTAATAAATACATTAACATATCCAGATGTTATGAGTATGAGTGTGCCAGAGTTTAAATTTGGACAAATTATATCTGCAATCGGCATGGCTTATGTGCTACAATAATCGAAATTGAAGTGTAGTTCAACATGTTATGACCAATATGATCCCAAGTCGTGATCTTTCTCACAAAAGACAAAAATAGTGTCTGATTTTGTACTGCATTTACTTTTTCTTATCAGAAAATACCAAAAAGATTTTAGGTTTGTTTTGATATAAAGTTTCAAAAAGCCAAAAAGATTTTGTTTCTGAGTTGTTTTCGATTAATCAACACGGTATACGAAATCATTTTCAAAATAAAGATATCTTGGAGTCTCGAAGAGACGTTTTGCGCCAAGATTATTTATGTTGGCAGGTTTCTAGGTGGAAAGAGAACATCACAACTTCAAGTCTTCTGAAGTTGGTTGATAAAGAGACTACACACGTTGCAATATCAAGTATTCAAGATTGAATTCTTTGTCTAGATCGAGGAAGAGTTTGATTGAAGATACAAGATACAAGTTTTATTAAGAGGAGATGATACTGCACATGCCGAGGGGGAGTTTGTTGATACATGGTTCCTGATCGTCATGTGAAGTATCGAGAACAAGACGGAACGTACAAGTTTAGGTCTGGCCGAACCTTGGCCGAACTCCAGGTTCGGAGCCGCCGAAGCCTGGCCGAACCTGAGGTTCGGCCAATCGTGATTTCAGCCTATAAATATGTTTGTCTTGTATAGAATTAGGGAGGTTTTCGTGTTATAACTTTCTCTAAGTGTACTTTGTGGTCTCTGTGGTTAATACAAGTCTCAGTTGTATTTACTCTCTGTGTTTTACTCGTTTACATTGATTTCTATACGACTAAGTAGAAGATCCACACGCTCACGCACTTTCAATAAAACATAACAGAAATATACTATAACTTTAAAATCATTATTCTTTAAACATTTATCAATTATAAGCATTATACCAAAATATAACCCTTAAACATTTAGTACTTAAAGTACTCTGGGTCTCCTAGACCCTCTCTTGTGCAAATAATCATTAGGTATAAAATATAAAAGAGTTATACGAAATATTATAAGCACTCATTTATTTACTAAGCATTGTCTATTGGAACCACGTTAGTTCCTCGGTCAGCCGTCGCCACTCGAATACCTTTTCAATAGAGCAGCCGTCCTACCCCGGAGAACCGTCGTTCCCCACTTCTTGTTGTACAATCACATTTTCCCTTTTCACTAGACAATATCCGCTTAGATTAGATCTTTTCATCTTTTTCAAAAGTCCATTTAAATAACCCTTGTATTTGGACTCATAACCTTTTCAACACCAGTCCATCACCCATATATGAAAATAAGTGTTTCATATATATAATGTTATTGGTCTCGTTTAAACTTTAGTGAACCCTATACTGGACTGAATCTATAACATTTCCTATTGTATTACAGGTTTTTTATATATAGGAAGTACCGTAGCGTATCCATCACACCTTAATACAAACGGATATGATATACGATCATCCCAGTATATATTACACCTTATAATCATAACAAGGCCAATAAGATTAATTTTACCCGATACTTATTTGCATACATAAGCTTAGACCAAACATTCACATTTTCCATTTTTTAAAACTTTATATAAAAGTTTCATCCTTTACATTACCCATATATAATAACTTTCCCGAAAACAGTTTATAATAGGTAATCATCATTCAAACAGTTATAGGCCTTAAAACATTTCATGTATGTGTATCGGCACAAAACATGTAAAAGGCATTTTAACACATTTCCTTAACATTTCTCATATATAACATTCCTAAAGTAATTTAGTAGTTTAACATGTTACGACATTTTTCCCATAAACACTATCATAACCCTTTTTCGTATATTTCAAATCAACAGTCATTTAACAAGTTAATACTGTAAAATATTTCATCAATAATAATTTCCATAACAATTTCATAACCTTTCACGTATATTTTAATCAAAACCCATTTAACAATTCTAACAGTTAAGATAGGCAATATTTCGGTTATAACCCATTTGAAGATATTTTCATAGCATTTGTATGTATATCAGCCCAAAATATTTAAAACATTTAAAGAGTGGGCTCATAGAACTCACCTTATTCTCTTAAGCAGTTAATTCAGGCAAGACCTCCGCTATGCCTTCCAATTAAATCTAATCGTGTATTGTATTTGTATGGTGTTAACGCAAGGTTTAATACAATAAACACTTTCTATGTTTATTTTGATATCTTATTATCTTAATAATATTCACTTATTAAGTTCATCCATTTTTAAAGGTCAAAATGACCAAAATACCCTTTAGGCAGTTATCCTTTTCTTTTAATGATAATACGAAGGTGCGCATTCCTATGAGTAAGCGCTCACTTCAGGATCGCCCAGTGAGGTATGCCAGTTCCCAGTTGGGATTTATGCGACACCACCGCTTTGCCAGAATTCCCAGTGTACAGGCGCTTACCCTTCCGGTCCATACGAACTTCTAAATATCTGATTAACTCGGTATATTCAATACTTTAATACTTATCCATTTTAAATTCATATATACTTATTATATATATAAATGTGTTGCCATATAAAAAATCAAGTCCCCATACCCTCCAAATTATTTTATATTAAATAATCATATTTGGAAACCCTAATTTCTTGAATTTCTCGTTTTATTATCAAAACTCACTTTTAATTCAAACCAACTTAGGGTATTACCCATTATAACCTTTTATAATATCCTTTAAAAGATCAAAGCTTAATTCAGTGTCGTTTAGTCAATTTAGGCAGAGTAACGTTACGAAAACCCTAATTTTGACCCGTTAACAAAACCTTTACCAAACATGTTTCAATTGTGAAATATACTTAAGGCTTTCTTAAAATACACTATTTTAGGATTACCTACAAAAATTCAAACCCTAATTCCAACCTGATCACCCGATTTTGGCAAAACAAGCTCAAGAACCCTAGTTTTTATTTATTTTTAAAAAATCATACTTAGAGATCGAATTTGCAAAAACTGAGAAAGGTTATTTTAGATCATACCTAGGGTAGCTCAACTGCAGAGATTCAGCTTCAAACTCTAAACGAGCAGATCGAATTGAGCAGATGAAGGTTGCGACTAGAATGAGGATTTTTCGAGTGAAGAATCGAGAAATTGTGAGTTGTTATGGAGTGTTTGATCCTCCTTTTATAGTAATGGAGGTCGCCTAGGGTTCCTGCACGTCGAGGGGTGATTATTGTGGCCGAAACACACCTAAGCTAGTCAATTTGGTCAAAACGTGAAGAACAGGTCGAGCTGTGGTGAAATATGGTCCGCAAACGGATCGCGTACCACAAGGAGGGGCTCACGTACCGCCTGGGAACTTTTGTAGTTTGGCAGTTTTAGTGCCTGTACTTTTTATTTAAATTTCAGCCCCCAAACTTGTGACAACCCGTCTGAAAAACAGGTCAAAGCCTACTCGTTGACTATATTTACGTACGTGTATACATGTGCTTGACTCGAACTAGTAATAACATTAGTAGACACTATGCACAAAAACGTCCATCATTGACAAATTCCCATGTTTGTAGGGAAAACATACTCGTGACAAACAGAAAGGTTCACCGTGTAATCGGTGGAACTTCAATAAAAAAAAATATAAAAAGTAACTTTTATATTTCCTGAAACGGTGTCACGAGAAATCACACCAACACCCGGTAACGTTTAGGTGAATGTTTCATTTAAAACTATTACCGGTTATAAATCATGAAATATTCGAGCTTAAAAACAGAAAGAACAAACTATTTATTTTCTCACGCAGTTGCGCGATCAAATAAAATAAATAAAACAAAAATCCTAAATAATTAAATTTCGATCAAACAATGATTATATAACATTATTGTGACCTCGTGATTTATTTGGCAACTCGTCTCGATCAATACTGTGGAACAGTTCGGCTTAAAACACATGTTTACCATAATTGGGCACGGCCCGACCCAATAAAGCAAATCGAACGAACTAAGCCCAAAACACGACCCGACAAGCCAATCGACAACTTTAACCTATAACGTATCACGCCTGTCAAATTTTAGTAATTAACGGGACTAACCGCGTCAAAAACGGAGAAGGTCTCGTATACCGGCTCGGCACGAGCCATACCCGGCCCAATACCCGTTACTCTAAATTTTCGGCCCAAATAAAACCCGTCAATTCAGTGATCATTATTTTATGAATACACTACAATTATAGTTACGTTTTTTTATAAAAACTAGGATGATTAGTGAAACTTTTATAAAAACTAATACTCTTAAATCACCTAAAATATCTAATATCTAATTAAGCTAAGTTAATTAAGTTAACCCTTAGTATTAGGTGTCTAACCCTAGTTAATATATTTGACATGTGGGGAAAGTACCATTTGAACCATACTCCCTTCCTCACTCCAACACACAACCACCCTTTCAAAAACCCTCATCTCCCTCCTCCCATCTCCACCGATCGGCCACCCCACCACCACCTCCATCAATTGTCGGCGAGCGCCAACGCCACCACCCCGCAGCTGTTGCTGCCTTCCGGTAACCACCACACACCACCATCACCCGCTATCCCTCTCCCTCTCGTCGCAACCACGAAACCACCACCGCCACCTTTCATCATCATCGTCACCCGTCATCACCACCAACTTCATCATCCGTCGCCATCGCCATCACCATCATTCTCCTCGTCATCCCTCATCACCACCATCACCGTAAACCATCATCATCGCGATCACCAACACCCTCTCTCACTCTCGGCAGTCGATCACCACCGCCGCCACCATCATCGCCATCATCCACCACCACCTTAATCACCCTTATTGTCATCCCCCGAAACCCCGCCTTCGTCCTCGTCACCAACGATCATCATCATCGGCGCCAACTGTCGTCGCCACCGCCACTGATTCCGGTCACCACCACCACTAGGATTTACTCTTTGTAAGCTCCTAACCTCCTTTCCTTTACATTTCCTACATAAAATGTTACACCGATGAAACCCTCGAGTCTTGATGGTCTAGCTTTTCTCTCGGGTTAAAAACCTACATGAATGATAAGCTTTCATTTTCTTTCTTTGTACATTCCATGGACCAAACTACATTGTGATGCCCTCGGGGCTTAATATTGTCACAATTGTGGGTCTCGAGTTAAAGGAACCGGGCGATGAGCCGAATGGCATACCCGGGAGTATTTACACTCAAGATTGAGACATGAAATGATACTTCTTGTATTTCCTTTGGTTCATAATCAAGAAACCCTAAAATGGGTATAAAACACAAGATGATCATAAGTTATGTTAAGTTAAGTTTAATTATATTCCAAGACTCTTAACGATCGGGTAAAAAGAAACCAAAAAATGACATCTTAACTTAACACACATTTATATGTTGCTACAACTCATTATGTGTTATTAGATACTTATATTGGTTAAAATCTTGATGGATTGTGCTTGTGGTAAGTAACAAATGAACATAACATGTTCTAGATGGAAATCATGTAATGTATTCTAAACTATTGGACTAATGACTTGAAAATTGTAAGAGAATCATGGACAATAAGTGGTGACCAGAGGTCGGACCTATCTCGAGTTTTAGAAAAACAAAGACTAACAAAGGACTTTTATTTTTTTTGAAATGAATGCCTTATGACACATATGTTTGTCTAAATATTCAACCAAACTTTTAGTAAACAACTAAACTAGTTGGCCATTTTAAATTACTTGAAGACGTAGCATAATCCGATACGAATAATATCGGTTAAAGACTCAAAATTTTAATAACGACTATTATTATTATCCAAATCATTCTAAACAAATGAAACCTTTTGTATTTTTCAATGTTTAAGGATAGACCTCAAATAAAAATATTTCTTTTGGATAAATTCATTTATGTCTATTTTTAATTATAAATTCACTCACAGTCCGGCACACCATGGTTCACCAAACTTACATTCTAAATTCTTTTGCCAATAAAGTTCAATACAAGTTTTGGAGTTAAAGAAACGTCGGAATAAATAATACACCTTATTATTTATCACGACGAATGAAAAATGCTATAAATATATATATGCAATATATATATATATATATATATATATATATATATATAGGGGAAGGATCCTGCGAAAACACCTTTTTTTGTGAGAACTGCGTAAACAAATCTTAAAACCTACATAACTTTTTCATACGTTAATATTTTTTTTTAAAAAATTTGCACCAAAAGTCTTAAAATTATATTATCTTTAATCATATAAAAGTTTTAAAAAACTTAACCCTTTTTTTATTTTTTAAATATTTTTTTTGTGTGGTGCACATGTGCATCACAAAAAAAAAACTCATACTTTTAGTATGAGTTAATTTTTTTTTGTTCTTAGTCGCACCATATGTCATATATTTTCATCATTTTTTTGCGTTTTTATTGAATGATGCACATGTGCATCATACCAAAAAAAACGCTCATACATGTGATATACATTAATAGTTTAAAAAGAAATTGCACCCTAAATCGTATAGTTGTGTTATCTTTAGGTTTAAAGAAAAAAATAGCATTTTATAACTTTTTTTAATTATATGATGCACATGTGCATCACACGGGAGAAAAAACGTTCAGTTTTTTTTTAATATTTTGCTCCAGATTTAAAGATAACGTAATTCTAAGACTTTTGGCGCAAATTTTATGAAAAATCGTTAACGTATGAAAAAGTTACGTGAGTTTTAATATGTGTTTTCGCAGTTTTCACAAAAAAATGTGTTTTCGCAGGATCCATATATATATATATATATATATATATATATATATATATATCATAACCTAACAAACGATCGATCAACTTAGATCTCACACTTATCATGTGTCTATGAAATCATAAGTGCTATTAAAGCACAAATATCTATTTTAAGTAAATATTTCCAAACGGCTTTTTCAAACGTACAAACGGGAATAAATTATCAAGACTCGACCAGGATCATTGGGTAACTAAAACGTTATCCAATTGAATAAAGACCTAAGCCTTGTTCTACTATTATTGATATTAGGACATCAGTTGCTCACAGCTCGTATTAGCTATCCGATCATTCACCTTGCAGAGGTGAGTTTCACGACCCCTTTCTTTTAAAACTGTTTAAATACTATGGGGGAGAAATCATGATCAAACAAATCTTTTTACTTGATATTATGGTACAAGTATTACGCCTTATTGATTATCTGTTCTTTCATACCCCTTCATAGTAATTTTTTATACAACATATTGCTACAAATCCCACCAACAATTGATTTCAATTAGTTCCTGTAACGAAACGATAACTAGTGAATAGATCATTTTGGGTTGACAAGCCTGCCCTAATTGGTAGCTCCAATTCTGACTCCGCGGTAACTGTCACGGGGTACATGTCAGTTATTCCATGCCATTGGTATTTCTTAGGGGAAGTTACCATAGGTGGGTAAATCTGTTAGTGTTTGAACTCAAGGAACAGGTAGATCAATGCAACGACGAGTAAACCATTATAATATCTTGTATATCATCAACTGATTTACAAATACATTTTTGTAGAGTCCTAAACCTGTGAACTCACCAACATTACGTTGACCTTTTAAACTCACGTATTTCTCAGGTAACTAAAAATCGCTCTCGGTGTGCAAATGGGAAGTCTATCAACTACTAGGGCCTGCATTAGGGATGGAGTCATGGTCACCCCTTTTCTATTTATATAAATCATGAACACTCATAATTTCTATCGAAATGTTATCGTTTTAAATTGTAAGACAATGTTATCTTTTATGAAATCCGCTGCACTTTGATAACTATTTGGTTTTTCAAACGTAAACGAAACTGATAAAGGTCGTTCCTTGTATCCACGACTATGACCCCATAACGTCACATGCCCACGTAATCGGTAACATCGGGGTGTGACAGATTGGTATCAGAGTCGTGGTTATAGTGAACTAGGTAACAAAAACAAGAAAACCTGGACTATAGCCCGCTCTATGAGACTTCCATTTGCATACGAGACTCGCTACCAACATCCTGAGGTACACTTATGAAAATGCGTGTCATAACTCATATGTAGCCTTATTTCTACTTATATATATTTAACTGCTTATACTTGCTTTGGTATATATTTGACTATTACTGACATTGTTTTGTCTTGGAACATGTTATCGTAGAGATGGCTTCAGATCAAGTCATCTGCATATCCTCCGAGACAGAGCACTATGACTCCACGCCTGATTTCCCTCCTTCTGCACCTCTAGACGTCCCACCCACTGCTGCTGGAGTTCTACCCACTGGATCTGCTACCAGTGCCGCCCCACACCATACGTCCGATGATACGACCGAGGAGCCTACCGAGGTTGCCCCTCTCGCTGCTGCTTCCCCTCTATCTGCCACCGCGATCGTCATAGCTGAGGCCGATGCTGCTATAGCCGAGGCCATCGCACTTCTCAATGCAATCAAGGCCCCTCCCACGCATGAGGACCCGGACATTTCGCTCGGCCGTACCAGGGCACACGGGACCTATCGCCGTATCCCTGACGACAGTAGGCGGGGATAAACGCCGCGGAAAAACACGGGGCTCCCCGAGAAACGCCCTGTCCCCTCTGACCATCCAGACCAGCCCACTCCGAAGCGGAAGCGGATGGCCAAGGCCCGACGCTTTGGATTCCTCCTGGACGTCCTCCAAGATTGGCGCATCAGCGAGGGACTCCCTAGCACTCAGGAGGTCGAAGAGTCCTTCACTACGGCCGCCGCACGTACAAGTATCTCGCCTCTGACCAGAGAGCCTATCACCGAGATAGTACCTCTCCTCGTGGCCCGTCTCTGCCGCCATGAGGACAGACTCGACAAGATGGAGATTGACGTGGCTGAGGCACCAGGCGCCGAGGACTTGATGGAGGTCGAGATGAGGATGCTAGGAGTGGAGGAGATGTTGGCCACTACCATGGACGACCTTGACACTGTGGTGGAGCAGGTTGACTGTTGTTGGCACTTTCGCTGCCAACAACTACTTACTGAACGACATTCTAGAGCAGCGAGTCACCGGACTAGAGGCTTATGTTGCAGCTAACCAGGCTTACCTCTCTACCATCTTTCAGACCCTAGCTCTTCTAGCACCACCAGGACCCCCAGCAGGACCCTTCTAGACAGTATCTCACCCGTGTACGTAGTCCACAAATTTTGGCATATTAACTATTCGGATATGTAGCTTTTGACCGGTCTACGTACCCAAACACTGTTTATATTATTTATGGATGATGTTGTCAGCTAAGTTAGCACTTATGTAACCGATGTTTAATATTTATGCTATTACTGCTTGTATGATTGTTTGGTTGTGATACTATAGCCTCTAAATGTGTGTAATGACCTTACTATCCAATATATATATATATATATATATATATATATATATATATATATATACCTACGTATTCTAAACTACTCTGTAATTATCATTTAGAAACGCTAGAATAGAACATGCCTCCCAGACGCAGTGGGACCAACACACCCCCACCAATGATGAACGCCGCCGACGTTGAGGCACTAATTACTCAACGAGTCGCCGAAGCAGTCGCCGCTAGCGAAACACAACGAGAACACGATAGGCAGAATAACAACCTACCCCACGGTAAGACCATTTACCCAAAACATTAAGAATATAAACCATCCTACGGGAATTATATTCATCATTTCATGACTAACGTTTCAGGACCCCACGAGTGTTCCTATAAGGACTTCATGAACTGCACACCCGCGAACTTCAAGGTTCGGTGCCGTGGGTTTAATCCGGTGGTTCGAGAAGGCTGAATCGGTGTTTCGCATAAGTAATTGCCCTGATGGTTACAAGGTCAAATACGCGACATGCACGTTCATCGATGGCGCACTAACATGGTGGAACTCTCACGCCGATGCCATGGGGACAGACCTAGCCTATGCGATGACATGGGACGAACTCAAGCAACTCCTAAGAGACGATTACTGCCCCCGTAAAGAACTTCATAAGGTGGAAGCCGAATTTTGGGGATTAACGATGAACGGATCTGACGTCGCCGGATACACGAAATGATTTCGTGAACTCGCCCATCTCTGCTCGACCATGGTGACGCCTCCATACAAGAAGATCGAAAGATACATCTGGGGACTTGCGTCACACATTCAAGGAAACGTTCTTGCATCCAAGCCAACCACATTTTAGGAAGTTGTGCGCCTAGCACACAACTTGGTCTACCAAGACACCCGTCAGGGTGTAGCTTTTGCCAAGAAGAATTCCAAAACCAAAACCACCGAAACCAGTGTAACCACCTCGTCAGGAAAGAAGCCCGAAAACAAAAGGAAACGAGGATTTTGGAAGGATATGAGCAACAAGAACCCTGAAAAGGCTCCTGAAAAGACCGCAGAGCCGGTGAAGGTCTATGCCTCTACTGCACCCATGCAGGAGCCTAGGAAGTCATCCTACACTGGCAATGCACCTTTGTGCAACAAATGCAACCTTCACCACACTCTTGACTGCGGAAACATCTACTACTCCCTCTGTAAGGCCAAGGGTCACATCACACGTGATTGCCCAATTTGCTCCTGCTATAACTGTGGTGCCACTGATCACTGGAAGAAAGACTGCCCGAAGATAAGGAACCAGAACACCAGTCAAGCCAGAGGTAGAGCGTTCGTGATCAACGCCGGAGATGCCCGTCGTGACCCCAACACTGTGATGGGTACATTTCTACTCAATCACCATTTTTCCTCCATATTATTCGATACCAGTTCCGATAGAAGCTTCGTGTCTACCGAATTTAGTCAATCATTCGAAAACACCCTAGTTGCCTTAGACACTAAGTTTACTGTAGAATTAGCAAATGGTGAAATAATAGAAACCGGTAAAAATTACAAGAATTGCTCACTCAAAATTTTGGATCATACTTTCGACATCGACCTAATGCCGGTCGAACTAGGAAGTTTCGACGTAGTCATCGGAATGGATTGGCTATCCCGGAACCATGCAGAAATCATTTGCCATGAGAAGATAGTTCGAATACCCTTAGCAGACGACAATACTCTTAACATACAAGGTGAAAAGAGTGGAGCCCAACTAAACAAATTTTATCCAGATAAGGTTTGCATACGCGGTTCATTAAATTCATGAACACAAGTGGTGCGTTTGTCAAACCAGATGGCTTTACGAGGAATTCGTAATGGCCATAGCGTGTTCTGAACGCTGTCTTCGAAACATCTTCATCTCTAACTCTGAGTTGATGGTATCCTGATCTCAAATCGATCTTGGAGTAGAAGCTTGATCCTTGAAGTTGATCAAATAGGTCGTCAATTCTAGGAAGCGGGTAACGGTTCTTCATAGTTAGCTTGTTTAGTTCCGGTAGTCAATGCACATCCGGAATGTTCCATCTTTCTTCTTAACAAATAACACGGGTGTTCCCCATGGAGAGTGGCTTGGACGGATGAAGCATTTATCTAACAATTCTTGTTATTGGCTAGATAACTCTTGCATTTCTGATGGTGCCAGAAGGTATGGAGATCTAGCTACGGGGGCGGCACCGGGTGCTAAGTCGATGCGGAATTCTACTTGTCGCGTTGGGGGTAAACCTGGCAAGTCTTCGGGAAAGACTTCCGGGTATTCGCGAACAACGGGAACATCTTCCATACGCTTCTCCTTCGATTTCTTCTCAGTTACATGTGCAAGTATGGCATGGCTTCCTTTACGAAGGAATTTTCGTGCCTTCATACTAGATATGAGATTTAGTTTGGTTCCACTCTTTTCGCCTTGCACGTTCAGAGAGTTGCCATCTGCAAGTGGCATCCTAACTATTTTCTCATGGCACACAATTTCCGCATGGTTCTTTGATAACCAATCCATGCCAATGATTACATCAAAACATCCTAATTCAACGGGCATCAAATCAATGCTAAAGGAATGGTCGGAGAGTTCTAGCGAGCAATATTGATAGATTATACCAGTTTCTACTAATTCTCCCCTTGCTAATTCTACTGTGAACCTAGTGTCTAAGGCAACAGGGGTAATTTCAAGTAATTGGCCAAATTCGGTAGACATGTAGCTTCTATCAGCACCAGTATCGAATAAAACGGAAGCATAATGATTATTTAGTAGAAACATACCTGTCACCGTGTTGGGGTCACGGCGAGCGTCTCCGGCATTGATTACAAAGGCTCTTCCTCTAGCCTGATTAGTATCCTGGTTTCTTGCCTTCGGGCAGTCCTTCTTGAAGTGTCCGGTAGCTCCGCAACCGTAACAGGTGCGCTTCGGACAATCTCGTGCTACGTGCCCTTTCGTCTTGCAGATATTGCAAAAGACGTTTCCACAATCGAGAGTGTGGTGGAGGTTACACTTGTTGCACAGAGGTGCTCACCGGTGTATCCGGTCTTTCGGACAACATGAGTAGGGGTAGTGGCAGCGTAGACCTTCACTGGTTCAGCTTCCTTGGCAGGGGCCTTCTCATCGCGGTTCTTCCAGTATCCTCGTTTCCGTTTGTTGTCAGGCGTCTTGCTAGATGAGGGGGTGGTACTCGCATCGGGGGTTTTATTCTCAGACTGTTTCTTGCCAAGGCTCACACCTTGACGGTTAGCTTGGTAAACAAGGTTGTGTGCCAGGTGCACATCATCCTGAAAAGTCTAAGGATTTGAGGAAAGGACATTCCCCTGGATATGGGGTGCAAGTCCCCAGATGTACCGTTCAATTTTCTTGTATAGTGGAGTGATCATGCTCGGACAGAGATGAGCGAGTTCACAGAACCTTTTGGTATAGCCTGCAACATCGGCTCCATTCATGGATAGGTTCCAGAACTCAGCCTCGAGTTTCTAAAGTTCCTCTCTAGGACAGTACTCATCGCGAAGCAGTTGTTTGAATTCGTCCCATCTCATGGCGTAAGCCAAATCAGTTCCCATAGCATTAGCATGGGAGTTCCACCAAGTCAGAGCGCTATCAGTCAGTGCGCATGTGGAATACTTGACCATGTACTGCTCAGGGCAGTTGCTTATGCGGAAGACGGACTCCGTTTTCTCAAATCAGCGAACTAAACCAACAACGCCTTCAGAACCCTTGAAATTTGAGGGCTTGTAGTTCATAAAGTCTTTGTACGAACATTCACGGGGGCTTGCAATTGTTAGGTTGAAACGTTGAATATAATTTAGGAAAATTGTAGTCTAGTGTTTTTCTAACATTGATTAATTCATTCTTACCGTGTGCCCCATTGTCGTTCTGACGTTGGGTTTCAGCGGCGGCAAAAGTTTCTGCGACGTGATTAGCAATCATCTCCTCGATTTCCTCAGCAGTCATGGGAGGAGGGGGCGGAGGAGGTGAAACGTTCCTGGTGGCTCGGCGTCTCGGTGGCATGATTTTGCTTTAAGTTACAATTGTCAACACAAAGGAAAATTTTAGATAGTATGTAAATGGGGTTATTACATGCTCGAGAATAACTGCCACGACATATATCAACGATGCCATAACATGATACGCGCAAACGCAACCGAGAAACATAAGATAGAAGAGAGAAGATATGGTATGCACATATGATAACAATAATATAACAATATAATTTCTACTATGATAGTTTGTAAGATGATAGCATAATAAAAGAAATCACAACATAACAAGAGATATTCATACTAAAAGATTTCCATAGCATACCAACCGATAGTCATAACATACATCAACCATTGTTTGTTACCATATTACAGACGAAACATATAAAAAGGAACAAGTTTTTCACCCTGGGCTCGCAGTCCCGGTCATACATCAAAATCAAAAGACAATAACATGTTTCATTTATAAAATAGTGATCCAAAAGACTAGGTCAAATCTACCTAGAAAGGTGGTGGGGGTGGAGGACCAGGAGGCATGAAGAAGAAGGTCGGACCCTGAGTCATGGCATGGAGGGTGGAGAGGAGTCGTCCGGATATAAACTCCAGCGCTGTGACCCTCCTCTGCAGGCTCTCGTGTGAGAGGAGCAGATCAGTGGTGGCCATGCTGACCCCGGTCATGTGGGCATGAAGGGACCCCATGGCGTCGTCAGTAGCGCTCATGCGTCCGATCAACACGGTCATCTGGTTCCTAAGGAGTGTCATCTCAGGAGTGGTCGGTAGCTGGCGAACATCAGCATCAAGCTCCCCTAGGTTGGTCTCAATGCGCCTCAGACGAGCCACCAGAAGTGGTACGATGTCAGATATAGGCTCGTCAGTGAAGGGCGAGATGCCTAAGGGCACACGGCGGGAGGGGTCAGGGAGTGAGGACTTTCCTCGAGCATAACAATTCGGGAACTCCTCCATCATCCGCCAGTGCTGAACCTGGCCTGGCATCCATGCTAGGTGAGGTAGCTCAAATACATAGCACCGCTTGGGCGCGGGCTCCTCAGGGGTGTTTCCAGCCTCACGAGTCCAGGATGGACCAGGTGTCCGTCCCGGGGTGTATCCCCGTCTACCGCCACCAGGTGCGGCGACATAAGTCTTTAAAGACCGCTCACGGTCTGCAAAGGGGTCGATAGTGCTTGAAGCACCAATGGGGGCCACACCGCCAGCAGTGGCGGTGGGAGCAGGGTGGTCACGGGTATCATCGAAAGTCAAAGGCCTAAGTGGCCTAAGGAAGCTGGACGGGAGGGCAGACAAATGGACGGTACCAACCGTGGCTGCCTCGACCTCAGGACTGGATGGTATGTGGTCCTCCGGCGAGGGCGTATAGTCCTCTGGTGCAGGGTCCTCAGGCGAAGGGGTGTAATCCACACTTGGTTCCTCATTAGAATCAGCAACACAAACACCTTCCTTGGAAGTCATCTCTGCGAAAATATTCCAACAGGAAACAGTGGTCTTGCATGCATATTGAAGATAAAGTCTTGCATGCAAATGGCAGCTTCGGAGTGGGTTATAGTCCAGTTTCAGTTTTCATTTTGTTTGTTTATCCTGGTTCGGTATAACCTGGCTCTGATACCAATCTGTCACACCCCGGTCAACGGTATCGGGTGTGAGCGAGAATGGAATCATAGTCGAGGATACATAGAACAACATCTAATATATTTAAAACTTCATAAAACATTACGCCATTGTATTGTAGCGGAAAGTGATAGTGGACAATGATAATATCTTACATTTGAAAACAAGTCTTAAATTAATAATAAAAACATTGAACGGTTTATTAAGATAGTCGGGACTATGACTCCGAAAGCAGGTCCGATAGCATGGTTAAGCTCCATTTGCATGTCCTCCGAAGGTTTGCTTTAATTACCTAAGAAATAATGAATTTAAAAAAGTCAACATAAAGTTGGTGAGGTTCACAGGTTTATGACTCTACGTTTAAAGTTGGTAAAACACTTTTCGGTATATTTAAATATTACATTGGTTTACTGTTGTGGTTGTATGAACTCACTTGAACCTTGATTTCAAATACTAGCGGTTTACCCACCCATAGCATCTCTTGCCCAGAGATGTTAAACAGAGAAGAATAACTGACGTGTACCCCCAGACAATCCGGAGTCAGAACTGGAGCTACCAGTTAGAGTAGGGTTGTCAACCCAAATAGATCTATTCACTAGCTATCGTTTCGTACATAACTAACTGAAATTAATTAATGGTGGGAAACGGTTGTACAAACGTTTATAACGATAATGTACCAAATTGGACAATCAGTAAGAGAACAAGTAGTCATACGGCCTAACAGATAAACCATAATATTAAGTAAAAAGCATTTATCAGATTTCATGATTTCTCCCCCACAGTAATAAACAGTTAAAAGAAAAGGGGCCGTGAAACTCACAGATTCAGTAGATAAGCGGTAAATAAGCAGTGTAGGAACGATAGCACGTAACGTCTTAAATAATTAAATAAGTATATGCATAAGGTCTATAATCATTTGAGTAACATAAGTCACCCAAGTGATACTGTTGGAACTAATAATATGTGTGACTGACGCCATCAAATCTATTCTCGAATAATTCGGTTGAAGAATCCATTGTGATTTGATTCAGAGACGCGGGTTGTGATGATCGAGTCTTGCAAGTTTGGACCGAAGACGTTTTCTTGAAAAGTCAACCGTTCGGGTTAACGGTCAACAGAAAAGTCAACGGAAGATCGGCTCGAGCGAGTCAAGCTTCATATTAATTAAATCAACTTTGATTTAATTAATAATTTACTTTAGTTGTTTATTTGTATTAAGCTCATTTTATTTGTGTTTTACTAGTTAGTGGGCTAGTGAGCACATGGGCTCTCTATATATAGGGTGAGTGTGCTCATTTGAGAACATGAGAGAATAAGGAATGAATAAGGATGTTCTAGAGAGATGTGAGCTATCTTTTCTAGAGAGAGAGTCTCACATTGGGTTTGAGCTCAACCCAATGTGACGATGGATTTCCTATGACGAGTTTGTAATCTTTCGGTTCGTTGTAATCATTCAGCAATAATCAATTAATCGTTTGATTTTATCATTTTTGTTATAGATTATCTTTGATTCTAATCATCCCGTCTCCTTCATCTTATCTTTGTTCTTGCTCAATGTCGAGATTCTTGATGTGAAATCGGTCCTGACAAATGGTATCAGAGCGGGTACCGATCAGATCTCGTCTCACGACGAATCTGGTCACTCGAATCTTGATTTTGAGCTTGAATGAGGTGCTGATTGGAAAACCCACTTTGGAGACTTTTTCTATTTTTCTGCAATTTTTGGAGCTGTTGGATGATTTCTGGATGAATCTGATGATAGATTCTTGTTATTGGGTTCATTTAGATGTGATTTCATGCTCCAGTCGTTCAAATCTGTGAAGAAATGTGAGATCTGAGCAAGAAAAACGAAGTTGTTAGGGTTTTCACGTTTTTTGGGTGTTCTTGAAGATTTCGAGTTTGATTCTGAGTTTTTGGGGTAATAATCAGTGTTTTTGGATGAAATAAAGTATGAATCTTGATGGAAAACGCGTTTCGGATCCATTGGGAGCATCGTTTTTTCCTGATTCGCAACAGATTTGACAGATCTGGAAAAACACACACTTAACGGTGTTTACTAGGTGTTCTTCGTGTTCTTGATGGATTTCCAGATTTTCGGGGCTGATTCGGGACGTTTGAAGCTGCGATTCGAGTTGTTTGTGGCCGGAATGATTTCGTCTAATGCTTGGCTTCATTTTTCGTTCATGAATCTGCTTTTTCCTCATGTTTTGGTGGTTCAAAATCGATCACGAAGTTCTGGGTTTTCTGCTGTTTTTCAAGTGTTCTTCATTTTGTTGAAGATGTTGTTGGCGATCTCAGTGTCTTTGAAGGTGCACTTGGCGACTTCGACTTTGTACCTGGCGATCTCAGTTTGCTCTTGGCGATCTCGAGTGTTCTTGAAGATATACTTGGCGACTTCGTGCTTAGTTCTTGGAGATTCCGGGTTAATTCTTGGCGATCTCGAAGGAGCCTTGGCGACCTCGAATAAAGTTTGGCGATCTCGAATATCTTGGCGATCTTGACATATCTCGTCAAATGGGTTTTCGTTCGAATAAATTTCAGACGATTCTGGTCGTATAGATGTGTAGAGGATCGTCTCAGGAGTCCAACGAGCTAAAATTCGAAGTTTTTCGTTGAGTATTCATGGAGATATGGAGGAGTTACGTTTTTCCGGTGGTGGTTTGGTTTTCCGGCAGTGAACTCCGACCTGATTAGGGTTTCGCAGGAAAGAAGACAATTAATGGGGACCTGTGGTGACGTGGCGTGCTTTTATTGGTCAGCTGCAACCCTTGTCTCTCTCCCTTGTCGAATTCCTGAGTCAACATTAATAGGTTGTCGCCATTTCATTGGCTGGAAAGAACTCAGGTGGGTCCCAAGCGCACAAGAAATCCGTTGAAAGCTTTAGTGTTGCTAGATTCCCATTGGTTGAATAAATATTCACGTGGTCAGGCATGCTCCAAAGAGTCGTTGAAGGCTAATGAGATGCTGCCATATGATTGGCCAGCTTACCCTCACATGGATCGCCCTCCTCCTACCATCGGATTCGTTTTTTCTAGCACCGTTAGATCATAATTGTAGAGAATTCTGATTGGTCCATATCTACACACAAGGATTGTGCTTTTAATGGAGATTTTTCTCTAATAATTATATTTTTCGCATTATTTCGTTAAATGCAGGTATTTTTTCTAATAAATCTTTTACGAGACAAACGGGATAACGCCGCAACGGAATTGTGAAAATATTTTTATTAGTCATGGATTTATTCCGCCATATTTCGACCGGGTTTCTAGTTTTTGTTGACGTCAAGATCACGTTAGCTAACGACCACTGACGGACTGGTTTCGCTTCTCGGTTAAGTCTGCAACTGTTTCGTTATGTCTCACTACAAGTTGTTTAGCTGATGCAGTGCTGATGTCATCTAACCGAATTAACTGGAATCTCAGTTAAATATTGGAATATTCTGTTAAATCTCTAACGGAAGGCCCGTTACTTGAATAAAATTGACGGTTTTCTCAGATTCATTCCAAATTGCACTGTTTGACTCAGAATTCTTCACGGAATATTTTTCCGAGCTCGATTTTCTTCACCCAAAATTACGAAGACTCCATTTATGAATAAATTTCTCGTTTACGCTCGAGATCTCAGTTTTTCACCGATTTGACATTATTTTTGCATCCAACCCAGTCACGCGGAGCAAGTTCAGTATTTGTGGATCATTCACAACTGTCAGCACCCGGCTTCCAGTTTTTCGCAAGATTGTCCGATTTCAGGATTTTAGTACCGTTTTCTCTTCGAAACTGAGCAGAATGGTTCCACTCTCTGCATCTGATTTTCCGCTTCCGCATCGGATGTTTTCAGAGGGATCTAGAGAAAAGGGGAACTTCTATGGATTTGGATTATCGGGTCGATTATCAGAAGTTGGAGCATTTTTAGTGATTGATTGGTTTATCTGATTCGATTTGTTGCGATTTTTCTCCAATGTTCAGCATTCTTAGTATTGTACCCGACCGTGTGAACCGAGTGAACTGCAGCACTTGGCTCTCAACTGGAGCAACAAGAACAAAAGGAGCTTATTCAAAGGGGGAATCTTTACAACATAAAGATTCCGGTTTATCAATTATTCTTTGAAGATGTACGACATAGCGGTTCTTCACCAGTATGAGAGATTTGATAGCGTCAGTTAAGGGGGAATTGTTGGAACTAATAATATGTGTGACTGACGCCATCAAATCTATTCTCGAATAATTCGGTTGAAGAATCCATTGTGATTTGATTCAGAGACGCGGGTTGTGATGATCGAGGCTTGCAAGTTTGGACCGAAGACGTTTTCTTGAAAAGTCAACCGTTCGGGTCAACGGTCAACAGAAAAGTCAACGGAAGATCGGTTCGAGCGAGTCAAGCTTCATTTTAATTAAATCAACTTTGATTTAATTAATAATTTACTTTAGTTGTTTATTTGTAATAAGCTCATTTTATTTGTGTTTTACTAGTTAGTGGGCTAGTGAGCACATGAGCTCTCTATATATAGGGTGAGTGTGCTCATTTGAGAACATGAGAGAATAAGGAATGAATAAGGATGTTCTAGAGAGATGTGAGCTATCTTTTCTAGAGAGAGAGTCTCACATTGGGTTTGAGCTCAACCCAATGTGACCATGGATTTCCTATGACGAGTTTGTAATCTTTCGGTTCGTTGTAATCATTCAGCAATAATCAATGAATCGTTTGATTTTATCATTTTTGTTATAGATTATCATTTGAGTAACATAAGTCACCCAAGTGATACTGGTCAAGTCTTGACATTTTAATCCCGTTTGTATTTGTTTGAAAACCCGTTAGTTAGTATTTATTAAATAAATACTTTTGTGATGTTTTATATTTATGTTCAATAAATATAATAAAAGACTAAACAATTAATTAGTTCAACCAAGTCCCGAATATTGGGTTTAAAAATAATAATGTTTATTATTATTTTCATGAGTTCATATAATTATTAAATAATTATATATTTGGTTTTGTTAATCATGCAAGTTATAATTATTTTTAAATAATTATGTTTAACAATACTTTAGTGGATAAAACATAGTTTAAATCGTTTTGTAAATAATTAATCGTCAAGATTAATTATTCATTTCTTTTAAAACATAAATCGTTCGACATTTAATCATTTAATATTTCGAAATCGTTTAATATTTCATTTGCATGAAATATTTATTTCTTTTTTAAACATTGTTCTAAAAATATTAATTTGCGACGCTGGGATTTATAAAAGTTTATCTATCATAAACTTTTGGATTGTTAAAACATGATAGGTAATTGTATGGAGATTTTAAACATTTACGTTTTCGCGTATATCGCCGTATGATCCCGGTTTTATTACTACGCAACGTATCCTCATTTCAATTACTTCGATTCATCAAAGTAATAATAAAGGTTTATATAAATAATTAATTGCTCGATGATTTTTATAAAAGTCTTTTATAAAACATGTTTATCTCACAAATGTCTTTTTATAGAAAACTTTCATTTTTATATTATGTTTTTATTTCATTGTTTAAAAACTTGTAATAAATCCAAGAATTTATGTCAAACTAATCAATTGACATAAATTTATTCTTTCCATTTTTAGTAAAGAAGATCTATAAAAATTCTTTTTGTCTTGTAAGACTTTTATAACACATTTAATGTGTAATATTTTTACTAAATCAAGAATTATCCTCTTTGTTCCATCTTGTTTGTTTTAGTCATTTATGCCATATATTTATCATAACCTTTCTATGTGACAAGTCCATTTATTAGCATAATGTAACTTATAATTAAATCAACTAACACATTTGTGTTAGGACAATTAACAATCAACTAACACATTTGTGTTAGGACAAATTTAAATAAATAACAATCAACTAACATTTTTATGTTAGGACAATTTAAATAAATAACAATCAACTAACATTTTTATGTTAGGACAAGATAACTAAAATCAACTAACACTTAGTGTTAGGATAATAATTGTAAGCATAACTATATTGTTAATTATCATCAAGGGTTATCATATATCATTTAGTTGGTTCATTTTATATCAACTAACACTTTATGTGTTAGGACCAATGGATCATAGATAACATAGATCAAGGAAACTTAGCTCATTTTATGATCTTTTGGTTGAATATTCAACAAGGATTATTCTTGATCAAGGAAGAAATAGATAAAATGCATATAACAAGATGATGATCTTGGTGCACATGATTACTTTCCAAGGATTTCTTCATGTGTTTCACCCACACTATGGCTATCTTTAAGCCTCAAAGGCACCACATTGTGTTTGATCATAGAGTTTTAAAACTTCACTAGTTGTTATTTATTGAAAGAAATGTGTAAAGATTTATGGGGTTTGTTGTCAAGACTTGTAGTGATATCACATTGGGTGTTAGAACTAGTAGAAGAAAGCATAAAACATAAGGAAAGGAGGTGGAGGAAAGCTCACAATGGGTGGAGGTGTGGAGCCGAGAAGAAGAGGGGAGGCCGAAGGTTTGGCGGTGGCTCAGTGGTGGTTCCGGCTGGGTCAGCGGCGGCAGGGGGGTGGCCAGTGGTGGCCAACCGGCGGCGGTGGTGGTTGCTCTTGGGGCGTCGTCCGAAAGGTGCAAGGAGGGGGAGGAGAGTGTGAGTTGGTTTGAATTGAGGTGTGATGGAAAGTGGATGGTGCTGGGGGTTTTATGGTTCCAAAGTTGGTTAATACTCTCAAGTCAAAGGCTTAATCCCTCATGTAATAGTACATGCCAACTAATAAGGGATTTGATGTCTAAAGTTAGGGAGTAGAGAGGGAGATGTGACCACATGATTAACCAAGTTAATTACTTTGACTAGTAGGTGGGCCGAGAGGGGAAAACGGATCGGTCTTGGGCCAGGTTTTGGTTTGGGCCGCGAAGGAAGACGGGTCGGGTTGGGTCGCTTGTAGCGTGGGCCGGAGTGGAGAGAGAGACCGGGTTCGGCCCAAGGCCATTTGGACCGCGGGTCGGGCCTCCGGGTCGGGTCGGACACTCGGTTAGTCAAGTCGAGTCACAGGGTAAAGTATCGGGTTCGTTGGAATTATTTTGGGCTTATTGGGCCTAACCGAGCCCAATAGGTTCATCGGCTTCTCGTTTGGCTAAGTCTTGACAACGGAACACTTTACATCATGTTTTAAGTTCTTAAAATGTTTTTAACAGTTTATATTGGTTTAGATAAAATATAAAAAGTCAATTTTTATATTTAATTTCTTGTTATTAAAATTCCATATTTAAAATATGAAATCTTTCGTATTTTACAGGTACACAAACGCGGGATTTAAATCAGTTATCAGCTAGTTATCGAAACTTTTTCAGTTAATCATAATTAAACGTATTGGTATTTAAATCAGAAAGTCAACAGAGAGAGGTTTGACCTGTTTTTTTTTTTTTGACGAGGTGTCACAACTACTCTATAATTATCATTTAGAATCGCTAGAATAGAACATGCCTCCCAGATGCAGTGCCAGGACCAACACACCCCCACCAATGATGAACGCCGCCGACGTCGAGGCACTAATTGTTGGGTTATATAACAACTTATCGATTTAAACACGAGTACGCAACGGATATTTTCCTATGAATTAATCTAACTAACCGGATAGACAACATGTACCTTTTGAGCTCGGCAAGAGAAAATCTTCTAGGATTTGAAGTAAATCCCTCTACGATCGCACACATGACACACCGATGTACGTATGCTAGTACTCAATCACGAACTTCTCTTGGTGTAGGCTTGGTCGAACCACACAAGAAATCGAACCCCTTGGGTTCTTTTCTTATTGCTGAACAGAGAGAGAAAAGAGAGAGATTAGGGTTTTGCACTTTTCCAGATAAAAGCAACACCTAAACCTTAAACCCATAAGGTTTATTTATAGTGTTTGGAGACTTGGGAAACAAGATAGGGATTGGGATGGGGACCATCCACGAATTCGGCCCTAAGGCCTTATCCCAATCCTTCTCTCAATTGTAATCCAATTCTAACTCTCTCTAATTACAACTAACACCCCTGTTAACAATTAACCGTTAGTTCTTAACGACTTCTCGTTAAATGTTCATGATAAATATTAATTAACTAATTAATTAATACAAATACATTAGTGTCGAGACGTGTAACCCCGTAGGCTTAAATACTTTCCGGACATACGCTTATTAATACGTGATCATATCCCTACACTAATTACTCAACGAGTCGCCGAAGCAGTCGTCGCTAGCGAAACACAACGAGAACACGATAGGCAGAATAACAACCTACCCCACGGTAAGACCATTTACCCAAAACATTAAGAATATAAAACCATCCTACGAGAATTATATTCATCATTTCATGACTAACGTTTCAGGACCCCGCGAATGTTCCTATAAGGACTTCATGAACTGCAAACCCCCGAACTTCAAGGTTCGGTGCCGTGGGTTTAATCCAGTGGTTCGAGAACGCTGAATCGGTGTTTTGCATAAGTAATTGCCCTGATGGTTACAAGGTTAAATACGCGACCTGCACGTTCATCGATGGCGCACTAATATGGTGGAACTCTCACGCCGATGTCATGGGGACAGACCTAGCCTATGCGATGACATGGGACGAACTCAAGCAACTCCTAAGAGATGATTACTGCCCCCGTAAAGAACTTCATAAGGTGGAAGCCGAATTTTGGGGATTAACGATGAACGGATCTGACGTCGCCAGATACACGAAATGATTTCGTGAACTCGCCCATCTCTGCTCGACCATGGTGACGCCTCCATACAAGAAGATCGAAAGATACATCTGGGGACTTGCGTCACACATTCAAGGAAACGTTCTTGCATCCAAGCCAACCACATTTTAGGAAGCCATGTGCCTAGCACACAGCTTGGTCTACCAAGCCACCCGTCAGGTTGTAGCTTTTGCCAAGACGAATTCCAAAACCAAAACCACCAAAACTAGTGCAACCACCTCGTCAGGAAAGAAGCCCGACAACAAAAGGAAACAAGGATTTTGGAAGGACATGAGCAATAAGAACCCTGAAAAGGCTCCTGAAAAGACCGCAGAGCCGGTGAAGGTCTATGCCTCTACTGCACCCATGCAGGAGCCTAGGAAGTCAACCTACACTGGCAACGCACCTTTGTGCAACAAATGAAACCTTCACCACACTCTTGACTGCGAAAACATCTACTGCTCCCTCTGTAAGGCCAAGGGTCACATCACACGTGATTGCCCAATTCGCTCCTGCTATAACTGTGGTGCCACTGATCACTGGAAGAAAGACTGCCCGAAGATAAGGAACCAGAACGCCAGTCAAGCCAGAGGTAGAGCGTTTGTGATCAACGCCGGAGATGCCCGTCGTGACCCCAACACTGTGATGGGTACCTTTCTACTCAATCACCATTTTTCCTCCATATTATTCGATACCAGTGCCGATAGAAGCTTCGTGTCTACCGAGTTTAGTCAATCATTCGAAAACACCCCAGTTACCTTAGACACTAAGTTTACCGTAGAATTAGCAAATGGTGAAATAATAGAAACCGGTAAAAATTACAAGAATTACTCACTCGAAATTTTGGATCATACTTTCGACATCGACCTAATGCCGGTCGAACTAGGAAGTTTCGACGTAGTCATCGGAATGGATTGGCTATCCCGGAACCATGCAGAAATCATTTGCCATGAGAAGATAGTTCGAATACTCTTAGCAGATGACAATACTCTTAACATACAAGGTGAAAAGAGTGGAGCCCAACTAAACATCATAACTAGTATGAAGGCGCGAAAGTTTCTCCGAAAAGGATGCTATGCCATCTTAGCACATGTCACAGAGAAGAAACCCAAAGAAAGACGCATAGAAGATGTGCCAACGGTCCGTGAATTTCCAGAAGTCTTCCCAGAGGATCTGGCCGGTTTACCACCTCTCTGACAAGTAGAATTTCGTATCGACTTGACACCCGGAGCCACCCCAGTCGCCAGATCCCCATACCGACTTGCACCATCCGAAATGCAGGAATTGGCTAACCAACTTCAAGAGCTACTCGATAAAGGATTTATCCGACCAAGCCACTCCCCTTGGGGTGCACCTGTATTATTCGTAAAGAAGAAAGATGGAACTTTCTGAATGTGCATCGACTACAGAGAATTGAACAAGCTAACGGTGAAGAATCGTTATCCATTGCCTAGGATCGATGACTTGTTCGACCAACTTCAAGGATCAAGTTACTACTCCAAAATCCACTTGAGGTCCGGTTACCATCAACTACACGTACGAGACAAAGACGTGTCAAAGACGACATTCAGAACACTCTACGGTCACTACGAATTATTAGTAATGCCATTTGGGTTGACCAACGCACCGGCAGTATTCATGGATTTGATGAACCGCGTGTGCAAGCCCTACTTGGACAAGTTTGTTATCGTGTTCATCGACGACATCCTGATTTACTCACGTAATTGTAGGGATATGATCACGTATTAATAAGCGTATGTCCGGAAAGTATTTAAGCCTACGGGGTTACACATCTCGACACTAATGTATTTGTATTAATTAATTAGTTAATTAATATTTATCACGAACATTTAACGAGAAGTCGTTACGAACTAACGATTAATTGTTAACAGGGTTTTAGTTGTAATTAGAGAGAGTTAGAATTGGATTACAATTGAGAGAAGGATTGGATAAGGCCTTAGGGCCAAATTCGTGGATGGTCCCCATCCCAATCCCTATCTTGTTTTCCAAGTCTCCAAACACTATAAATAAACCTTATGGGTTTAAGGTTTAAGTGTTGCTTTTATCTGAAAAAGTGCAAAACCCTAATCTCTCTCTTTCCTCTCTAAAATTCGGCAATAAGAAAAGAACCCAAGGGGTTCGATTTCTTGTGTGGTTCGACCAAGCCTACACCAAGAGAAGTTCATGATTGAGTACTAGCATACGTACATCGGTGTGTCGTGTGTGCGATCGTAGAGGGATTTACTTCAAATCCTAGAAGATTTTCTCTTGCCGAGCTCAAAAGGTACACGTTGTCTATCCGGTTAGTTAGATTAATTCATAGGAAAATATCCGTTGCGTACTCGTGTTTAAATCGATAAATTGTTATATAACCCAACAGTGGTATCACGAGCCACCTATGATTTTAATTAATTACCGGGAACAAAAACTTGGAAGGGGGGTAACCAAATCAAGATTCTAGCTTTTCGATCCACTTAAAATCGTGTTTTACAATTGGAAAAAGGTTTCGCAAATTGGTAAAAACGAAAAACCCTAATCCGTATCGTAAACCGGTTCTCGACCCGTGGCTTGGTTCCTAAATCGAAAACTGTTTTTCGACCCGTTTTCTCGATCGGAAACCCTTGTTTTCCGATCGTAAACCACACTTTTCGATCCAAAAACCTTGTTCTCGATCGTGAAACTGTTTCCGATCGAGTTCAAATCGTAAACTGTTTACGACCCGATCGAAAAGTTCCCGATTCTAAAGTACCCGATCGAAAACCCTAGTTCCGATCGAAAACCCCATTCCGATCGAACCCCATTCCGATCGAAAACCCCATTCCGATCGGAAACCCTATCGTAGATCGTAAACCCCATTCCGATCGGAAACCCGATCGAAATCTATATTATGGATCGAAAACCTCTAGCCGAATCGGAAACCCTAATTTTAGGTCTAAAATTCGATTTTTGTGATCTAAAATTAAGAACCCAAGTTTTTGTTATTTGATAATTGTTTAAACAACATGTTGTACCTTTAATTTTAAATGTTAAAAAGAAGTAAAAACCATGAAGTTTCATGCAAATCGTTTATGGTTATTACTTATATCAAAGAGGATTAAAATTAAAATTATGTTAGATAATTAGAAACCCTAAGATTATGTGATTATATGTGATAATTGTGACATAATAAAAGGTTTTATTGCAAATTTATTTTATTAAAATCGAAATTTGCTTAAATATCTATTGAAATATGATTTTGTTTATAAAATAAAATTTGTGTCCAACAACTCAAAAGAAACACCGGCTCACCCATTTGAACACACTCTAAGAGAGGTATAAGTCGGGTCGCCATGCTTCCCTAAAGTGGGTAGGTTTTTAATTGCAAAAGTGCAAACCTCACCCCTACGCTTCTTTGTGTGTTGCAAATGGAGCTACCGAGCTCTTTTGTTTTAGAAGACAAACTAAGAATTTTTATAAACACATTATGTGGTGAAGATGTGCATGAATCTTCACACATAACATTTTTTATCACACATCAAAATTGTTTTGACCCAAAACAAAACTTAAGTCTTTGCCATCCACATTGAAAAGGACACTTGTGGATGTCATCTTACTCATTGGTACACAGTGGTAAAATGGCATTTTCATGGCAAATTCCCACTCATTGGTACACAATGGTGGACAATTTGTGCGTTCTTAGTTGGACGACTTAAAGCGAGCTAGGCGGTGAGACCCTTGGCCCGTGGCAAAAGATGGGATGAAACATGACTACAAATTACTTGGTGCAAGATTCACAAGTGTAAATTGTAGGTCCCATAAAATCTAGGAATTGTACTTGGAGTACAATTATTGATCGTCACTTACCTTTTGAGTGCATCATTTCTAGCAGATCAATTGATGAAATGATGTCATGTCATTTGGATCCTAGCCTTAATAAGCTTAATTGTTTAAAAGTGTTTAAACATTGGGTAATTAAATTTATTAAGGAAAAGATTATCGAAAATACTGATTTTTGAACTTAATCTGTTTTGTAGATGGCAACAAACCGTCCTCAAAACAATGTTGGTCATGCTTTTCGTCAAATGTTTGAAAGAGAAAAGCTGAATGGATCTAACTTCAATGACTGGTATCTTCAACTGAGGATCATCCTTAGAGTTGAATGGAGGACCGATGTCCTCGAAAATCATTAGGCGACCGAGCCAGCTGCTAATGCTGCTGAGCATGAGAAAGCGTTCTACAATGCTGAGTATAGCAGATACGATGAGGTTGCTTGCATGATGATCTCGAGTATGACTCCCGATCTTCAGAAGCAATACGAATTTCATACACCTTGTGATATGATCAAAGAGCTAAAGAAGATGTATGAAAAACAAGCTGGTGTTGAATTGTTCGACCTAGTTGTGGAACTCCACGACTTGAAGCTTGAAACTGGTAAATCGGTCAGTAGTCATGTGCTCAAGATGAAGAGCTACTTTGACAAATTGGAATCGCTCAACTATGGGTATAATCAGGCTGTGGCAGTTGGCATGATCCTCAAATCTCTAATGAAGGATTATGAGGGTTTTGTGCGCAACTATAACATGCATAGTATGACTAAACCTATACATGAGCTTCATGCTATGCTTGTCGAGTATGAAAAAACGATTCCTAAGAAGGCCACTGAAACACCCCAAGTTCTTATGATCAAAGGGGGAAAGATCCAAAAGGCTAAACGACCGCAAAAGGCGAAGGGCAAGAATGATGGTAAGGGAGAAGGCAAGGCAGTTGCGCTTGTTCCTAAAACCAAGCAAACCCCTTCGGCTGCAAAAGAGCATCCGGCTAAAGACCAGATATGTCACCATTGTGGTGAAGTTGGACACTAGAAGAGGAACTGTCCTATCTATCTAGCTGAGTTGAAGAAGAAGAGAAAGAATACTAGTGGGACTAGTACTTCAGGTATCTTCACAATTGAATTATTTTCCTTTTCTAAGTGTGATTCATGGGTGTATGACACTGGCTGTGGAACTCACATCTGTAATTCATTACAGGGTCTTAGAAAGAGGAGGAAACTGAAGCCTGGAGCTTTGCAAATGTTCGTGGGAAATGGTTTGCCAGCAGCTCTGGAAGCTATAGGAGAATATCATATAATTCTGCCTTCTGGGTTAATTATTGTATTAGACAATTGTCATTATGCACCTTCTATTACTAGAGGTGTTATTTCAGTTTCTTTGTTTATGCATTTAATAATATTGGTATTTCAGTTTCTAAAAATAATGTTCATTATTTTGATGTTGTTCCTTGTGATGGCATTTATGAAATTGATATGCGTGGTTGTGTTTCAATTAATTCAATGTACAATATTAGCAAACGAGCCAAAACTAGTTTGGACTCTACCTATCTTTGGCACTGTCGTCTTGCCCATGTTGGCAAAAACCGCATTGAAAGACTTCAACGTGAAGGGATCTTACAATCAAATGATGAATCATTTGATAAATGCGTTTCCTGTATCTCAGGAAAGATGACAAGAAAACCCTTTCCGAACAAGCCGCAAAGGGCTAAAGAACTACTTGGACTCATTCATACTGATGTTTGTGGCCCATTTAGACATGTGTCAAGAAAAGGTGCTAGCTACTTTGTGACTTTCACGAATGATTTCAGTCGTTATGGTTATGTTTACTTGCTTAAACATAAATATGAAGTGTTTGAAACATTCAAAGAGTTCAAGAACGAAGTAGAAAATCAACTCGGAAAGACCATCAAGATCCTTCGATCGGATCGTGGTGGAGAATACTTAAGCCAAGAGTTTAAGGATTATCTTAAAGCGTGTGGAATTGTTCAACAGCTTACTCCTCCTTACACTCCTTAGCATAATGGAGTATCTGAGAGGAGGAATCGAACCTTACTAGAAATGGTGAGGTCGATGATGAACCTTACAACTCTCCCAATATCATTTTGGGATTTTGCTCTAGAAACCGCTGTACGAGTTCTAAATATGGTTCCAACCAAGAAAGTTGAAAAGACACCACATCAATTGTGGCATGGAGAAGTCCCTGTGTTGTCTTACTTAAGGGTCTGGGGATATGAGGCACTTGTGAAGCGTGATACGCCTGACAAACTACAACCCAGGACTACTAAGTGCATCTTCGTAGGATACCCAAAGGAAACAATGGGTTACTACTTTTACAATCCTTCCGAAAATACTGTTCGTGTTGCTCGATATGCTGAATTCTTTGAAAAGAATTTTATAGCTCAAGAAAACAGTGGGAGACTTGTAGAATGTTCAAAGTGATGAACCTCAAGTCGATGATGTTGCGATTCCACTTCGTAGATCCGAAAGGGTCATACGTAACCCGGATAGATGGATTGGTCTAGTCGAATCCGAGCAAAACGTATCAAGAGATCTCGATGAGCCTCCGAACTTCAAAGTTGCATTATCAGATCCGGAATCTGACAAATGGCTTGAAGCTGCGAACGTGGAAATGAAATCCATGAGAGATAATCAAGTTTGGAACTTGGTTGATCTTCCTCCTAACGCGAAGACCGTTGGGAGTAAATGGATCTTCAAGAAGAAGACCGACATGGATGGAAATGTACACACCTATAAAGCTCGTCTCGTGGCGAAAGGTTATACTCAACGTTTTGGCGTTGACTATGATGAGACCTTTTCACCAGTAGCTGACATTAGAGCTATTAGGATTCTCTTAGCCATAGCAGCGTACTATGACATTGAGATATGGCAAATGGATGTTAAGACTGCCTTCTTAAATGGTTACTTGGATGAAGAAGTCTATATGGATCAACCTGAAGGGTTTATTGATCCAGAACATCCCAACCAAGTATGCAAGCTTCAAAGGTCCATTTATGGACTAAAGCAAGCATCGAGGAGTTGGAATAAACGGTTTGATGAAGAAATCAACAAGTTTGGTTTCGTTCAGAATCCCGATGAGCCATGTGTATATCACAAAGCTAGTGGGAGTAATGTTACTTTCCTTGTCTTATATGTAGATGACATATTGATTATAGGAAAACACATTCCAATGTTGCAAGATGTAAAATCCCATCTTGGAAAGTGTTTTGCCATGAAAGACTTGGGAGAAGCAGCATTCATTCTTGGAATCAAGATCTATAGAGATAGAACTAAGCGGTTGATTGGACTAAGTCAAAGTGCTTATATTGATAAGATCTTGAAGCGATTCAAGATGGAGAATTCCAAGCATGGTACAGTACCGATGCAGGAAGGACTTGGTCTATCGGTCAAACAAGGTGCTTCTACACCTGATGAGGTGAAGCGTATGCAAAGAGTCCCTTATGCTTTGGCTGTAGGCTCTATAATGTATGCGGTGAGATGCACTAGACCTGATATAGCGTTTGCGCAAAATATCGTTAGCCGATTTCAACAGAATCCAGGTGAAAGTCACTGGACTGCTGTTAAGACCATTCTCAAGTACCTACGGGCTACTAGAGATTTCTTTTTGGTATATGGGGGAAATCCAGATCAAGAGCTCAAAGTGACCGGATACTGTGATGCTGGATTTCAGACTGATAGAGATGACACGAAGTCTCGGTCTGGGTACGTCTTCGTTCTGAATGGAGGCGCTTTGGATTGGAAAAGAAAGAAACAAACCACAGTTGCTATGTCTATAACAGAGTCTGAGTACATTGCTGCTTCGGAAGCTACAATGGAGGCAGTCTGGATAAGGAAATTTATTTGTGGGCTTGACGTGATCCCTACAAGTAATTTGCCTATTGATATGTACTGTGATAATACTGGTGCATTAATCATTGCCAAAGAAATTGGAGTTCAGAAGGGCGCCAGACACTATGCCAGGAGATATCACTATGTTCGTGAGCAGATCGAACTAGGTGAGATCAGATTACTCAAAGTACGCACAGATATTAACTTAGCTGATCCTTTCACGAAAGCTTTGTCGAGGCCGAAGCTTGAAAGGCATGCCGAGGGCATGGGACTTAAATTAGCTAGTTAAATCATGTATGTCTGATGTTCGGTATTTGGATAAGGGATGTTAAACAATTTCTATTTATATAATGAAATAAAGTACTTGATATGTTTGATTTCATTTAATAGTAAATTGTGTCCTATATTTGCATGTTTAATCCTTGAGTACTTGTCAAGTATTCTAAATCATCCATTGTCAATTAACTATATGGGAATATAGTTAAACTAAGACAAATCTGAGTAATTGGTAATATTCTTGGAATATATAATGGATGGTCCCACCAAACTCACATGATATTCATAGGATGCATATCGGACTACCCCACTAATGAGTTGTCACTTTATGGATCGTCGTCATTGAGTGAAATTCGTAAATGGTTGCTTTACTTATCCTTAGACTTGAGATACAAGCAGGTCATGCATATATGGATTGCACCTACTTGATATAGTTCTAACTATCCTGAATAAGGTAGTACAAAAGGGCTATTTTCAGTAAGTGTAGTGAAGTATGTGACTGGACACGTGTAGTCAAGAGGATTTGTTCCTTCAGCTTAAAGGTTGAAGCAGATACCATTGGGCCCCCCATTGGGACTAATTAAGATGTTTGCATGGCCGTGCCCAAATGAATCCAGATGTGTATCGATTTGAATTTGGTAATCTTTAATTAGTTATGGAATGAGAAACAGAATCGTTAAAGTATGAAATGACCTTGATCCATATTCATATTTAACAACGGTATCGGTAACAAAGGGATAGTAAATGACTGTACTATTTAAATACAATTTTAGAAACTGTACTTAAATATTTCCGGGAGCATTGGCGTGTTGCTAGACGCTAACCAATGTTATTACCTTTATTACTACGAGCTCAAGTGGGAGCTGTAGGGATATGATCACGTATTAATAAGCGTATGTCCGGAAAGTATTTAAGCCTACGGGGTTACACGTCTCGACACTAATGTATTTGTATTAATTAATTAGTTAATTAATATTTATCACGAACATTTAACGAGAAGTCGTTAAGAACTAACGGTTAATTGTTAACAGGGGTGTTACTTGTAATTAGAGAGAGTTAGAATTGGATTACAATTGAGAGAAGGATTGGGATAAGGCCTTAGGGCCGAATTCGTGGATGGTCCCCATCCCAATCCCTATCTTGTTTTCCAAGTCTCCAAACACTATAAATAAACCTTATGGTTTTAAGGTTTAAGTGTTGCTTTTATCTGAAAAAGTGCAAAACCCTAATCTTTCTCTTTCCTCTCTAAAATTCGGCAATAAGAAAAGAACCCAAGGGGTTCGATTTCTTGTGTGGTTCGACCAAGCCTACACCAAGAGAAGTTCGTGATTGAGTACTAGCATACGTACATCGGTGTGTCGTGTGTGCGATCGTAGAGGGATTTACTTCAAATCTTAGAAGATTTTCTCTTGCCGAGCTCAAAAGGTACACGTTGTCTATCCGGTTAGTTAGATTAATTCATAGGAAAATATCCGCTACGTACTCGTGTTTAAATCGATAAATTGTTATATAACCCAACAGTAATAAGGAGGAACACGAACAACATGTGTGACTTATCCTAGAATTACTTAAGAAGGAGAAACTGTACGCCAAGTTTTCCAAATGCGATTTTTGGATACGCGAGGTACATTTCTTGGGCCATGTGATCAATGACAAGGGTATTCATGTGGACCCATCTAAGGTAAAAGCCATCAAGAACTGGAGTGCTCCAACGACTCCGTCAGAGATTCAATAATGTTTGGGTCTCGGCGGCTACTACTGCCGATTCATTGAGAACTTCTCAAAGATAGCCCAACCCCTGACCGTGTTGACACAGAAGGACAAGAAGTTTATCTGGAGTACCAAGACCTAAGAAGCCTCCAGTTGCTAAAATAGAAGCTTTGCAATGCCCCAATCCTATCCTAACCCGATGGAATCGAAGACTTTGTAGTATACTGCGATGTTTCGCATCAAGGATTAGGCTGCGTCTTAATGCAAAGAAACAAGGTCATTGCCTACAGCTCTCGATAACTCAAGGTTCACGTGAAGAACTATACGACCCTTGACTTGGAACTAGGAGCTATCGTCTTCGCACTAAAAATCTGGAGACACTACCTCTACGGAACGCAGTGCACCATATTCACTGATTCTATTAAACGAGGAAAGCTAAATCCTCGATACATCGGTCCCTTCGAGATCATCGAAACGATTGGCCTAGTTGCTTACAGACTACACCTACTTGTCGAGCTCAGTAATGTTCATAACGTCTTTCATGTCTACAACCTGAAAAAGTGTTTATCTGACGAAACGCTCGTCGTCCCGCTCGACGAAATTCAAGTCAATGAGACACTCCACTTCGTCGAGGAACCAGTAAAATCTTAGATCGCGAAGTTAAGAGGCTAAAGCATAGTTGCATTCCCATCATCAAGATACATTGGAACTCTAGGCGAGGCCCAACGTACACCTGGGAACGCGAGGACCAGATGCGTCAGAAATACCCCCGCCTATTCGACAACGTCGCCTCCACCAGTACTCAAAAGTAAATTTCGAGACGAAATTCTCTCAACTGGGGTAGAATGTGACAACCCGTTTGAAAATCAGGTCAAACCCTACCCGTTGACTATATTTACATACGTGAACACATGTGCTTGACTCGAATGAGTAATAACATTAGTAGATACTGTGCACAAAAATGTCCATCCTTGACAAATTCCCATGTTTTTAGGGAAAAACATACCCGTGACAAACAGAAAGGTTCACCGTGTAATCGGTGGAACTTCAATAATAAAAATAAATATAAAAAGTAACTTTTATATTTCCCCAAACGGTGTCACGAGAAATCACACCAACACCCGGCAACGTTTTGGCGAATGTTTCATTTAAAACTATTACCGGTTTTAAATCATGAAATATTCGAGCTTAAAAGCAGAAAGAACAAATTATTTATATTCTCACGCAATTGCGCGATCAAATAAAATAAATAAAACCAAAAATCCTAAGTAATTAAGTTTCGATCAAACAATAATTATATAACATTATTGTGACCTCGTGATTTATTTGGCAACTCGTCTCGATCAAAACCGTGGAACGGTTCGGCTTAAAACAACCATTTACCAAATTGGGGCCGGCCCAGCCCAATAAAGCAAATCGAACGAACTAAACCCAGAACACGCCCCGAAAATCCAACCAACAACTTTAACCTATAACGTATCACGCCCGGCAAATTTTAGTAATTAACGGGACTAACCGCGTCAAAAACGGAGAAGGCCTCGTATACCGGCTCAGCACGATCCATACCCTGCCCAATACCCGTTACTCTAAATTTTCGGCCCAAATAAAACCCGTCAATTCAGTGATCATTATTTTATGAGTACAATACAATTATAGTTGCGGTTTTTATAAAAACTAGGATGATTAGTGAAACTTTTATAAAAACTAATACCCTTAAATCACCTAAAATATATATTTAAGCTAAGTTAATTAAGTTACCCTTAGTATTAGTTGTCTAACCCTAGTTAATATATTTGACACGTGGGGAAAGTCCATTTGAGCCATACTCCCTTCCTCACTCCAACACACAACCACCCTTTCAAAAACCCTCATCTCCCTCCTCTCATCTCCACCGATCGGCCACCCCACCACCACCTCCCTCCACTGCCGGCGAGCGCCAACGCCACCACCCCGCAGCTGTTGCTGCCTTCCGTTAACCACCACACACCACCATCACCCGCTATCCCTCTCCCTCCCGTCGCAACCACGAAACCACCACCACCGCCACCTTTCATCATCATCGTCACCCGTCATCACCACCACCTTCATCATCCGTCGCCACCGCCATCACCATCATTCTCCTCGTCATGCCTCATCACCATTTATCATGTGTCTATGAAATCATAAGTGCTATCAAAGCACAAATATTTATTTTAAGTAAATATTTCCAAACGGGTTTTCCAAACGTACAAACGGGAATAAATTATCAAAGACTCGACTAGAATCATTGGGTAACTAAAATGTTATCCAATTGAATCAAGACCTAAGCCTTGTTATACTATTATTGATATTAGGACATCAGCTGATAACAGCTCGTATCAGCTATTCGGTCATTCACCTTGAAGAGGTGAGTTTCATGGCCCCTTTCTTTTAAAACTGTTTAAATACTATGGGGGAGAAATCATGATCAAACAAATCTTTTTACTTGATATTATGGTACAACTGTTACGCCTTATTAATTATTTGTGCTTTCATACCCCTTCATAGTAATTTGTTATAAAACATATTGCTACAAATCCCACCAACAATTGATTTCAATTAGTTCCTGTAACGAAACGATAACTAGTGAATAGATCTATTTGGGTTGACAACCCTGCCCTAATTGGTAGCTCCAATTCTGACTCCGCGGTAACTGTCACGGGGTACATGTCAGTTATTCCATGCCATTGGTGTTTCTTAGGGGAAGTTACCATAAGTGGGTAAATCTGTTAGTGTTTGAAATCAAGGAACAGGTAGATCAATGCAACGACGAGTAAACCATTATAATATCTTGTATATCATCAACTGATCTACAAATACATTTTTGTAGAGTTCTGTAGAGTCTAGAATTTTATAAGGCTTTTGCATTAGAATTTTGTGGGCTAGTTAAATGTAATTGGGCTATGATTATGTAAATGGGTTGTGTGGGTTGTAGGTTGGTCGAATTATGGGCTATATGGTCCGAATTTTGTAGCTTGGGTAACAAGTATAAGCTTCCCTATATAAGGATAACTTAATTAGGAGATTAGGGTTGGTTGCTTCTAAGGTGTTTTGCGTATTTCAGTGTTCACAAAATTCTCCCAGAGAATTCCGATCAGTGTGTAAGCAATCAAGGTCAATAGTAAAGTGTTTTTCTTCAATCGGTTTGTGTTCTTATTTTTATTGTTATTGCTTTTTCATATTATTCTCAATTAATCTTGAATCACTCTAGTGTATGGATTCCGCACACTCACTAGAGATCGTGATATCGTGTTTAGGTTCTTTTCGATCCTTACAATTGGTATCAGAGCCAAGAAACGTAAGTTTCGAGGCTCTCGCGATATCCGATTCAAGTTTTTGACAACTAACCATTTGAGTTTTGTGGTGATTTTCAGCATCAGCAAGGTTCGGAAGGATTTTTTGCAGGTTTCGAATAGAGACAGAAGTGGATGTGATCAACTGCTCATGATTTTGGCACTTTTCGACCCAAATAGTGACTTTTCGATCAGCCGGGTTGATCGAAAACCCTTTTCTGTCGCCTCCTTTCGATCGAGAAAGCCCCCTGTGGCTTTTCGATCAGGCAGTTTCAGTTGGAAAGTCCCCTCCAGTGACTTTTCGACCAGCAGCATTCAATCGAGAAGTCCCACCTTGAGACTTCTCGATCAGCATCCTCAATCGGAAAGTCCCCTGAGACTTTTCGATCAGTCACCTCTCAATCGAGAAGTCCCCTCGAGACTTCTTGATCCGTCATCTTGATCGGAAAGTTCCCTATGACTTTTCGATCCACTGTGCTCTTTGATCGAAAAGTCCCCTTAGAGACTTTTCGATCCACACCCTACTTCTCGATCGACCTACACTTTTCGACCAGCTACTCTTCGATCGAAAAGCACTTTTCGATCCAGCCTTGCACGACCGAAAACCCCTTTTCGACCCATTTTTAATCCATATCCCTTGCATCTCTGTGCTAGCAATGGCCTTTGACATGTCTACCTTGTCAAGTGCCACTCTTGAAATGGATGCCAAAATCGGAACCAATGCTAGACCACCTCGTCTGATGTCTGGCAAGGATTTCATGAGCTGGAAGTACCGATTTGTGAATTACATAAACTACCATGATCCCAAGATCATGCGATCAGTCGAAGTGGGAGACTTTGTCCCATCGACAGCTGGAGCACAGGGTCAGCCACACAAACCTAAAGAAAAATCTGAATGGCTGGATGACGACTGGGAAAAGGTGGAACGAGATAGAAAGGCTCTGGCGGCTCTAACCATGGCCCTATCACTTGAAGTGGCTGAAGCCTTCAAGGAGTACACCTCCGCTAAGACCCTTTGGGATGCTCTTGTGGCCGCCTACAAAGGAAATGATGATATGAAGGAATCTCGAAGAGAAAATCTAAGAGAACAGTTTAATGAGTTTAGCCACATCCCTGGTGAAAATATTGAGACTCAGCTTCAACGCTTCATCAAGATAGTCACTGGAATGAAAGATGCTAGAGTCACATATACACAGGTGGAGGTCAATAGAAAGCTAGTAAACTCTCTTCCGCCAAACTAGGACAGCACTATTGAATTAATAGAAAAGACGGTGCAAATGAAAACATCACCGCTAAGCGAGCTCATGTCTACCATTAGAGCATATGAAGAGAAAAAACAGAAGAGGGCCAGAAAACTGGACAATGGGGCTTTAATGAATCAACTGAATCATGCATTTATCTCACAGCCAGCTGTTGCTCCAAACAACCCACAGTCTACTCCAATGAGATTTATTGCTCAAGCCACTGGGTCAAGTACATCTGGAACATCAAATGTTGTCTCTTTAGATGTTAATGCCCTAACCAAGGATCCCAGTTTTGCTCTTGGGGTAGGAATTATGAGTTGCTACCAGGCACTCGTAGCAGGCTCACTTCTTCCCAGTGATTTAACTCCAGATGATGTGAATCAAGTTAACCCAGATGACCTGGAGCATATGGATATCTCTTACCAGATGGGAATGTCAGCCCTGAGAGCTAGGCAATTCATGGCGAAAACAGGAAAGAAGGACTGGAACGGTGGCAAAGGGATAAAGCTCAGTTTCAATAAACCAAATCCGAGGTGCTAAAATTGCAACGAGTATGGGCATTATGCAAGGGAATGCACCAAACCAAAGGTCGATAGAGAAAGCAAGACTGAGAACAGAGGTGAAAGAATGAAGAAGGAGACAGGGAAGAATGACAAGGCACTGGTTGTTCAACACACACCAGGATACGACTGGACATCTCAGGTGGAAGACTTGAGTCTGACACTTGATCATGTAGCCCTGTTGGCTAAAGAAGAAGTTCGAAAAGAAGCTGCTGAAGTATTCCATCATGCATTCATGGCAGATATAACTCCAGGGTCCTCGACCAGCAGCACTGAGGTATGTCCTAACCCTAAAAGTCAAACTATACTTAATGAATCTCAAGACTGGGAACGTAAGTTCTTCAATGAAACATTAAATCGTGAACTATCTGATAAAGACTTGAGAGAATACAAAGGTAGGAGTAAATCATTAAGTGAGAAACTAGAAGCTGCCAAAGTCGATATAAAAAACCTTCAAAGGGAATTGAGTGACAAAACCACATATCTTAAAAGTGCTAATGAAGAAATTGTCACATTAAAATCTGAAGTTGAACAACTTAAAGGTAAATTAGAAACATCACAAACCAAAGTTGAGCAAAATGATAAAATTGTGTCAGAAATGATGAAAGCTAGTTCTCTTTTCTATAACACAGATGCTCGAATGCGACATCTAAAAGCCAACTCTGGTTTGGGACTCGGTACTGAGGTAAAAGATGAAAAATCTACTCATACAGTACCGATGCCTTTGATGCATGAAATGATCTCAGACTATGAATGTCCAAAGACATCCTTAGAAGCTAAGGCTGAGATAGAAAAGAAACTGGTCGCTTGTTCCATTAAAAATTATGCTCCTGTTTCTAACCTTACTAACACTTTTACTTCTTGTGCAGATAAAGGTAATAAAGAAGCAGGGGTAGTAAATTGCAAGGAGTCCCCTAAGAGTCCCATGAAGTCTGAAGTTGATTTTTGTTTTAAAAATTGTGATTTTGTGAAACCTGAAACTTCTGTTAAGTTTGAGTCAAAAACTTCAGAGTCTGAATTGTGTGATAAATTTTCTGAATGTGGTGTGTTTAATTTTGGTAAATGTGAGTTAAAACCTGTGAAACCCCTAAGAACTGTTAAAATATTAAGAAAGGGTAAGGGACCGCAGGTTGATGGTCCCAAACCCACAGGAAATGTCAAAATTTCTGAGGGTAAGATTAATTATCCTACTCAAAATGTTCAGAAAGTGCGGGACACAAGACCCCAAGAGTTTGTCCCGTACCCAGAAGTTAACTCTACATATGACCAATTCAAGCCGATACAACGGGAGTATACTCTAACCACAAAGCCCCATGGTAAGGCCCTTTGGATCCATAAAAACTCTTCAAAGCCAACTTGGATATCCACTGGGCGTAACCAACAACCAGCTCTCGTGTATCCAAAGAAACAGTCTTGTCATGTGTGTGGCCAACCAGGACACATGGCAAGAAACTGCCTGCACCGCCCTTATGAGCCTTATTTTCCCAAAAAGGTCCAACAACAGCATGTCTCATTGGGCCAAACACATGTTAGCCCAAAACCTAAATTTGGACCTTCAAATTCCAAGGTGCAGAAGCTAACATCACAACCCTCAGCAGGACCTACAGCAAAGGCTGCACCCTCAAACCGAAAGGTGCAGCAGGCCATACCACATCATCCCAATGTCCACAAAGGGAGTCCAAAGTCCAAGTCAACTAAACAGGAACAAACAACTGTGAAATGTAAAGTGAGTAAAAATGCTAAGAAATCTCCAAAGCATTCACAGATATTCACAAAACCTGCTAGGGCTCCAAATGTTGTTGAACCTTCAAACTCTGTCTCTCACCCTAAGCAGGATACCTTTTCAAAATCACCAGTCTGTCCTCAACCTGTTTTAAAATCTAATTTTAAAAGTTTTTCAAAAACACCTTCTCACCCAAAACCTGTAGGACTCACAAAGTCAACCAAGTGGTGGGATGATGATAGGTGGAATGTCCCGAAAGTTGTGAATTTGTCCTTCAAGCCAACTGGAGTGTATAAAAAACACTACATGTATTTTCAAGAGGTTAAAAGCTCAAAAATTCATAAGCATAACCAATAGTGGCTTGGCAAGGAAAATCATTCCAGAGAAGTCAACAAGAAAGACATTCTCAGTCCAAACAAGGACAGACCCGCACCACCCAGACCAATTAAGGCATGGGTACCAAAATCTAACTAATCTCCTTTGAATGTAGGAACAGCCAAGGAGGACTGTCAGCAACCTATGGTACGTTGACAGTGGTTGTTCCAGGCACATGACAGGCGACATATCTCTACTGCAAGATTTGGAGAAATTTGATGGAGGATATGTGTCGTTCGCTGGAGGAGTTGGAGGATATATCAGTCAGAAAGGCACAGTACGCAATGGTTGTCTCAGCTTCCACGATGTCAATTATGTGGAGCAGTTAAAGCACAGTTTGTTAAGTGTTTCACAGATATGTGATCGGGAGTATCCAGTCCTTTTCAATAATAAAGAATGTCTCATTCTTAAACCTGGATACTCCATTCCTGACGATTGGGTGTTAATGAGAACACTGAGATATGGTAATTCCTATGTGCTCAAGATGCAGAAACCCCCCCCCCCCTCGTCTAAGGTGGCCTGTCTTCTTTCTAAAACGGCTGAGAACCACGCTCAGTTGTGGCACAGACGGTTGGGGCACATGAATCTGACGAATCTAAATCAGCTTGCTAGAGGAGGGCTTGTTAAAGACCTTCCAATCAAAGAATTTGTGCTCAAGGAGAAATGTGTGGCTTGTGCTAAGGGGAAGCAGCACAAACGTCCACATAAACCGAAGGTGTTCAATAGAATTTCACCTACACTGGAGCTGCTTCACATGGACCTATTTGGTCCAGTCAGTATGTTAAGCCTTAACCGATGTGCATTCTGTTTAGTTATTACTGATGATTTTTCTCGTTTCACTTGGGTGTTTTTCTTGTCAAAGAAAAGTGATGTTGCAGGTATACTGATCGCGTTTATCAAGCTCATCGAAAAAAAATTAAAGCTGAAAGTGAAGGCCATCAGGAGCGATAACGGAACGGAGTTCAAGAATAAAAGTATTGATGATTTTTGTACTGAAAAGGGAATTGAACATCAATACAGTGCTCCCTACACCCCTCAGCAGAATGGCGTCGCAGAACGACGCAATAGGACCCTAATTGAAGCTGCTCGCACTATGCTGTGTGATTCAAAGCTACCAACCATGTTTTGGGCAGAGGCAGTCAACACTGCATGTTATGTCCAGAATTGGGTGCTCATCAATAAGCGGCAGCAGAAAACCCCATATGAGCTTCTTTACCATGACAAGCCCAGAATTGGGCACCTTCGGGCTTTTGGGTGTCTTTGTACAGTTTTAGTAAATTCTGACGTACCTAAATTTGCTGCTAAATCGGATGAATGTTATTTTGTAGGTTACTCTGCCAGCTCTGCTTATAGGGTATTCAACAAAACAACCGGGACTGTGATAGAATCCACAAATGTGGATTGGCTAGAAGAAAATCCATCAGATGGTGGAGTGGGTCCTCCTCAAGCTTTTAACTACAATCAATTCTTCCGCCCGTTGGGATTGGATCCAGTCATAGCTGAAGAACTCTTTGAAGATACAATTTCAGGACCGTCAGTAACACACTCCATTACAAAGGCTCCAGTCACTGCCCCAGAAACAGAAATCACACCGCAAACACAGGGAGCCGATGTAGAAGATCCAGCTGCGTCTGTAAATGATGATGAAGTAGACGTCAACCCCGGGTCAGACACAGCTCAAACACGGGGAGCTGATGCAGGAGATCCAGCTGCACCTGGAAATGATAATGAAGCAGACGTCAACCCCGGGTCAGACACAGTTCAAACACAGGGATCTGAGGCAGAAGTTGCACCTGAAACAACCGATGCACCCGATCAATCAACTCTGCCCCTTGAAATTCCTGTTCAAGCTGTTGCCGAAACCAGTATCCATAAATATCACCCCTTGGACAACATCATTGGTCCGTTAGCATCAGGGGTGGTAACACGAAGCTAGTCAGGGGACATCAATCATTGTATGTACTCATGTTTCATCTCACAAATTGAGCCCCCCAACATCACTACGGCCTTGACAGACCCTAGTTGGGTAGAGGCTATGCATGAAGAACTAAACCAATTCTCACAGCTTCAAGTTTGGAGGTTAGTAGAACGGCCTGCTGACAAAAAGGTCATCACTACTCGGTGGCTTTATAAGAACAAAAAGGATGACAACGACATCATTTTCAGAAACAAGGCCAGGTTGGTGGTTCAAGGCCACAAACAGATTCAAGGAGTGGATTATGATGAAGTATATGCACCAGTTGCCCGTTTAGAGGCAATAAGAGTTTTCTTAGCCTATGCATCCTACATGAATTTCACTGTCTATCAGTTGGACGTGAAAACAGCCTTTTTATATGCCGAAATGGATGAAGAAGTATATGTCACTCAACCTCCTGGCTTCATTGATGAGGAACACCCGTATCATGTGTTCAAGCTAGACAAGGCCTTGTATGGCTTACACCAGGCCCCTCGGTCTTGGTACAAGACTCTGACTGATATTTTTTCAAGCACACGGGTACACAAGAGGCATAGTGGATCAGACACTTTTCAGGAAGGAGGTTGGGCATGACATAATCATGGTGCAAGTATATGTTGATGACATCATCTTCGGATCTACCAAGGAAGACTTGTGCAAAGAGTTTGAGAAGGTAATGCGCACAAAGTTTGAGATGAGTCAGATGGGCGAGATGGAGTTTTTCCTCGCCTTACAAGTAAAGCAAAGTGACAATGGGATACTTATCCATCAGGCCAAATATGTCACAGAAATTTTGGAGAAATACAAGATGATGGATGCAAAGCCTGTCTCCACACCTATGGCGGCCAGACCAGAAATTACCAGGGATCCAGACGGTCAACCGGTGAGCGAACACATGTACCGGTCTATGATTGGGTCTTTGATGTACTTAACCGCCAGACGTCCGGATATCATGTTAGCTGTGTGCCAATGTGCACGCTATCAGGCTAATCCTAAACTCTCTCATCTCTCTACTGTTAAACGTATTTTTAAATATTTGAAGGGTCGGCCTCGACTAGGCCTCTGGTACCCTAAAGAGTCAGGATTTAATCTGTATGCTTTTTCTGACAGCGATTATGGCGGTAATGTGAAAAGCAGTGATTCATGGTCGATATGCTAGGTAGGCTCTGCTGACAATCAATCAAAAGGTATGTTTTATCACAACACTTGAAGATAACGTATGATGCTTAAAAGGAAACACACACTTAGGTTAGTACAATTTCTATTTGACTGTGCATCAGGAATCCTGAGACACACGCCCGGTTCTGAGTGTTAATGTCATGCTCAAAAATCCCATTCCCTCTGCTTTGCGTAAGCAATGACCTGGGTATGTTGTACGTGAGTCAGGACTCCTCTGTTCTGTGAAAGCGGAGACCTGGAACCTCCCTGATCCACGTACGTTTAAGATCACATTGTATATATATGATAAACCAAAAAGATGCCAATGTGCACAATCAAAAGAGACCCTCAAGTGTCCAAAACCCTCGGCCTTTGTCACTGATGAGAGCATTATTAAAAATGTTTCAAAAATTTAGTTGACTTTGTATATTATCCAACAAAACCTCCGTGATCTATTCTTTCTTTTCTCAACCCAGTCTGGAGCATGATGTTGGGCTTAAGGAAAGGTGTCGTGAAAAATGTTGTACGGAAACCAGGTGTACTTGATAGAGTGTACAAATGATACCTAGGACTTATGTGTGTGATCTGGATGGATTTTCATAATTAATAAACCTTAAAATATAAATTAAAGTGATGAAACTACCTGAGTAAGCGAAAGTGGCATGAGTTTAAAATATGGACCAATAATACCGGCAATCGCCTGAACACGTGAAGTAACTGAAGCTGAAAGGGTTCCTCAGTCATAGACTATCTGGTATGATCCCTTTAATGCCTCTTCACTCGAAACTCAGTCAGTTAAGTTTTTTTTATTTTGTTTATTTTTGTTATTTTATCTTAACGTCTGATTTTTTTTTGTGCTTATTTTTAATTTATTTATTTATTTATTTTTTTTGTTAAGTTGCCAGATATTAAATCTCTCGGGTTTGACTTCAGGGGAAGTTTTCAGAATAAACGAGAATGAAGTTGGGTGTTTGCTTGTTTTTTTTTTAAAAAAAAAATACATCTTTATTAAGAGAAAATGAGGTTGTGTTAAAGGTTTGGATCTCTATTGATCATGTTTAAATTTTGAGGGGGTGGAATGAAAATGTTTTAAACGAAAGAAAAGGGAGACCGGCCTTTTTTTTCTTTCTTGTTACCTCACCCATCCGTCTCCCTTTCTCTCCCCAAACCCTAATCTCGCCACCCACCATCTCCGATCACCACCGACCACCACCACAACCTTCGCCACTCCCCTGCGAACTCATCACCATCATCCCCATCGAAATCCGACCACCTTTGCCCCTCCGATCGTTCACAGCGCCGCCGCCACTGTTTCCCCTCAATCCGCCGCCCTCCGCCACCGTCGCCACCATCCGGCACCTCCCCCTTGGTCGGAATCACCTCCTGATCACGTCCCCACTGTCGATTTGACTCCATGGCGCCTCGTTTGAAGCGTGCTGCCCGACCTCCACAGGATAAGCTTGAGTATGTGTTGATTTCTTTTGGTTTTGTGTTGAGACGGGAAGGGACTATGGTTTGGGAGTATAGACTGTTTGAATCGTGTTCAAATTCCACATATATGTTCGATTTGACTGAGTTGCAGGTGTCCAGTGAAGAAGAAGATACTTTTCGATCCAAACCTGGGCTTTTCGATCAGGCTGAGAAGCTTTTCGATCAGCCCCCGGTCCTTTTCGATCACTGGTTATTGGTGATCTGGGACTGTTCGATCAAAGAACTGGGCTTTCCAATCGAAAGCTAAGCTTTTCGATCGGAACCTGGACTTTTCGATTGCAACTAGTACTTTTCGACCAGGCATCTCGGTAACTTGTGACTTTTCGATCGAGGAACTAGGCGTTCCGAACGGAGCCTGGACTTCTCGATCGAGACCAATGCTTTTCGATCAGATTTCCCGGTAACATGTGACTTTCCGATCAGACGGATGCTTTCCGATCGAAAACCCTGCTTTCCGATCGGAAAGGTACCAGATGATGTTTTCAATGGTTTTTCAGTTATTGTTAAGCCGTTATGCTATCCGTTTTTCGAGAAATCCGTAAAACTAATGAACTCTTGTTTGTTTTGGATGTTTATCTGTGTTTGTGAGTGCAGGGACTTGGAGTTTTTAAAGATCACAACACGGTAGCATACTTGCTGGATCCACCTGCGGAGTATCGTGAGAAGTACCAGTCGATGGTTGAAGGACTGAAGAAGTGCTGTCTACACTATGCACTTACAGCAAACCCTGTTATCTGCAAACGTATGCAACAAGAATTTTGGAAGACAGCATACGTATCTGATGATGGAAAGCAGATAATAGCCAAGATACAAGCAACAGAAGTAGTGTTGACTGAGGAGAATTTCAGACAAGCCCTCAGACTTAAAGATATTGCTGCTGATCCTATTGTTCTTGATAAAGAAATTATGTCTCAATGCTTGAAGGAAATGGGTTATCACACAGTTTCTCCTCCTACTATGAAGGCTCTCCTTCCACCATACTGGAGAATGCTGGCTCATTACTTACAGAAGTACGTGATTGCCAAGAAGAGCTCGACAGATCAACTGAATCAAGTGCACACCCATGCTATGGTGTCACTAGTTAGAGGAGTTCGATTCAACTGGTCCAGGTTGATTTTTGATGACGTGAAAGCAGTAGTGACCAGACATAAGAAGTTTGCAGCGGTTCCAAGGTTCATCCAGTTAGCTCTGGATTCTAGATATCCGGCTTTGAGGAAGACCAATGACACACATGATACAAAACCTATGGGCATTGAGGTTTTCCTGATGATTAATCCAAAGAAGAAACTGACTGATCAGGTACCATTTGGTAACAAATTTGGTGAATTTGCTGAGATAGCAAGAGAAGAGGTTCCTGTGCACAGAAATGCAGTCATAGATGAAGAACACAATGTGCCTGCCTCTAAGAAGCCTGTTACTGAACTCACAGATAGTTCAGATTGGGAAGATTTTGATTTAGAAGATGTGCAGATTGGTGCACTGAATTTTGAAGGTGAAGATAGTATCAATTATGACACATATCTTGATGACATTAATATCGAGGAAGTTGAGACTGAGACTGCTGAGACGCCACTGATTAGAAAACGGAAAGCCACGGAGGATCCTCCCCTCAGTGCTTCTGTTACCGAAGAAATGACTAAGACTGAGACGATTGCTACACAACACCATAGAGAAGGCCCAAGTGACCCCAGAAGAAGAAGATTAAATCCTCGTGTGCCACTAGTCACAAGTACTAGTGTTGGTCAATCATCTTCACAACCCACTACCCAAGAGAAAGGGAAAGCGGTGGAAACCCCTGAATACAGACTGGAAAAGGAACTTAGAGAAGAAATTGAAGGTCTGAAAGCCCAGAATGCAACCCAAAGTGAGATAATTGGAGACTTGATTGATATCCAGAAGATCCACAACACTGAGTTGGAGAATCAGAAGAAGATAAACCGAGAGTTTACCAGACAATTCAGAGATCTTCATAAGCTGATCAGGCAACTTAACTCAGATAAATCAAGCAGGTCAAACCCTAGCCAAGGTGATAAGGGTGATCCAGGTAACACAGAAGGAGGTTCAGGTGCAGGTGATTCCTCACAATCACTAGCATTTGACTTTGAAGCAGATATCCCTGAGGAAACTCAAACAGTATTCCCCGAAGCCTCCATTGAAGATAAAGATACCAGGGATAGAGATTATATGACAGTACCAGCTTCTGAGTTTGACGGAGGTTGGGAGGCTCAGACATTTGCTTATCCCCCTGAAAGGTACCTAATCCAGCTGGGAGAACATTATCATGATAAACAGGGAATCAATGCTGATATTAAAGCCTGGATGTTTGATGGAGAGAAAAATATGTTTGTTGTGCGGAGAAAGGGTCAATATCCATTAGAGTACTACAAGAGCTGGACCCAATTTTACTCCTGGACAAATGTAGATCTAACTATGCTCTACCAGGCACCGTTCACAAATCCATCAAACAATGAGCAAGCTAAGTATTTTTACAAGAAATTGGAAAATGCGGTGCGAAGCAAATTCAAGAGATTTGAAGATTTTCCTCACAAGAAATCTTATGTGAAAAAATACAGAGGTGTGTTCAAATGGGACGGAAATAAGAGTATCCCAGGAAAGGAGAGTGTAACAGCAAAGAAGTTTACAAATGTTCTGTATCCACCAACAGAAAAGACAAAGACAATACCTCTGCCGATGAGACATCCTGAAGATTGCTTGCATGATTTTCAAACTTGGGCGTATAGTGATTACTCTGGTGAAGCCAAAATTCTGTGCAAATCAAAGACAATAAATGTCATGGAAGTTCATGATCAGATGAGGTTTCACAAGAAGGACATAATGGTACTGGCCAAGCATCAAATTGAATGTAACCAAGAAACTGAAGAATATGCCAAGTGTTATACTAGAGTTGTAGCTGAGATCATGGCGAAGGAGCTGTGGTATGATCCAGCAACAGTGAATTTGTCAAAGAAGTTCAGAATGTGAATGTTGTCTAATGCTAAAGCCTAGGGAAAGATTGTAGAGTCAGAATTTTATAAGGCTTTTGCATTAGAATTACTTGTGGGCTAGTTAAATGTAATTGGGCTATGATTATGTAAATGGGTTATGTGGGTTGTAGGTTGGTCGAATTATGGGCTATATGGTCCGAATTTTGTAGCTTGGGTAACAAGTATAAGCTTCCCTATATAAGGATAGCTTAATTAGGAGATTAGGGTTGGTTGCTTTTAAGGTGTTTTGCGTATTTCAGTGTTCACGAAATTCTCCCAGAGAATTTCGATCAGTGTGTAAGCAATCAAGGTCAATAGTAAAGTGTTTTTCTTCAATCGGTTTGTGTTCTTATTCTTATTGTTATTGCTTTTTCCTATTATTCTCAATTAATCTTGAATCACTCTAGTGTTTGGATTCTGCACACTCACTAGAGATCGTGATATCGTGTTTGGGTTCTTTTCGATCCTTACAAGTTCTAAACCTGTGAACTCACCAACATTACGTAGACCTTTTAAACTCATGTATTTCTCAGGTAACTAAGAATCGCTCTCGGTGTGCAAATGGGAAGTTTATCAACTACTAGGGCCTGCATTAGGGATGAAGTCATGGTCACCCATTTTCTATTTAAATAAATCATGAACACTCGTAATTTCTATCGAAATGTTATCGTTTTAAATTTAAGACAATGTTATCTTCTATGAAATCCACTGCACTTTGATAACTATTTGGTTTTTCAAACGTAAACAAAACTGATAAAGGTCGTTCCTTGCATCCACGACTATGACCCCATGACGTCACATGCCCACGTAATCGGTAACATCGGGGTGTGACAAGACTTCTAACAAACTATCATTTTCTGCTTTAAAACATTATGGGGCATATTTATAAAAGTTTCTAAGGCTTGGGACATGCTCGATGATATACGTATACATACGTTTATATATATTTCTTTATATATATATATATATATATATATATATATATATATATCACTATTTTGTACTTTAGCCCCCCATACTTTTATCCCTTTATCATTTTACGTACCAAAACATTGTGGGACATAATTCTAATATTTTTAGGGCTCGGGATACCTTCGATAAGGTTTATATACTTTCGTATATTTAAATATATTTTATATATATATTTTTCATCCATTTACATTTTGGCCCCTCTATTTCCATATACTTATTATTATATGCTCCAATTCACTTTAGGACACATTTATAATAATTTCTAAGCCCCGGGTTCCTATAAATACATATAAATACGTATAGTACTCGTATACGTTATGTATTTATTCATTTTTAACCATATTTCAACGTAAGGATACGTTCTTATTTATTTTTCATATGTTTAACTATTCTAACACGTATTACCACATATATATTCATCAAATGAATATTTCACATGTATTTAAGCCATTGGTATATATATATATATATATATATATATATATATATATATATGTATATACTTACACATAATACAATCATGTAACTGTATTTTCCTCCGATTATCATTTATTTCTATCATATCAACTTCTAAACACATATTTCATTTTGACATCATGTATATCAATTATCATGGTTATAAAATACGTATTTATTATATTTTATCAATCAACACGTGTATTATTCATATAACCCTATCTTTTATCAATTCATTACCCGTTAACAGGTAAACATGCATTTTTCATACGTTCATCACGTTTGGCTATCTAACACATATATCATATGCATTTATAACATAAACACCTATAGTAGTTGCAATTCATTATCCTTTACCCATTTACTAACCTGTAAACCATATCAATATGCGTTTTAGCTACTTAATACGTATATCACACGTGTATAATTCAAGTTATGAAATTTTGGGGTGTTACAACTCTACCCCCTTTAAAATGGTTTCGTCCTCGAAACTTGCTCAAACTGTGATTTTACTCACAATGAGATCTTTACCGTTTCACCTTTCTTTCCCTAGATTAATCCGGGACCTTTTCTCATGCATCTTAATGCATCCTTTTCATACAAACCATCTGGTTCCTAGGTTACGATTTTAATATCGCAACAAACTCTCTATGACAATCTATCCTTTATCCCTATTACCTATAAGGTAATACTTTAACTATTCTATCCACGGAATTTCGTCCTACTTTAAAATGTGGACTGTATTTCCATAACAGATACTAATTCTTTTAGGCAAGAATTTTCTAACGCACGATCAAAACGATGTTTTGAGAGAAATACGTTTCTCAGAATAAAGGAACTCTTTCCTTAATCAATCTCAGATTAACTAGGTAGTGTCATAACTCTTTAGCTATATATATAGGGTAGTTTGATTATGAATTCCACCGGAACACCCTTTGATATTCCACAAGTTTGAAATTTATCACGAAGCATCTGCTACTCGGCTTTAACCTTCTGCGTATGTTTAATATTTGTCTGCCAGTTGTAAGATTCAAACTTTACTTCTGGACATCAATAATCCGTCACCTATTCATCAGTAGGTGATACATATTTATGGATGCTACTGATCCATTTTCCACAATGATTAATAATATCGGTTTGCATGGAACTAATCCTAGTGCACAACCTCATTTAATGTTTTGCATCTCTTGAGTGTAATCACTACTGCTACAAATTCCTTTTTCCACTAGGTTTGATCGGTAATGATTGTTCCGATGCCTAAGTTAATTTGTTCATTACTTCCTTTCATGCCTGCTACTGGTTAGGATTTCTAAAAAAAACTTGACATCTTCTTAATCAACCTAATGGTGTTACGAACTTTGGAAAATCTTGGCGGCTTCCAACGTATTACCATTTATGTTTCGAATAAACTATTAAGGTAATTCTCATATTGATCATATGAACTTCCTTTCCACCAATCTGTACGCTTCGGAATCTTACATATAGCCTCCTTCTGATCTTTAGCATTTTCTTCCAATGCCTCATGCATTCTTCTCCACTTCTCAAGAACTTTAGAACGTTATTTGTCAGCATGCTCAGCCATGAGATTTCTGGTTTGAAGGGGCACCCGTCATTGTAGTCAATACTACTAATTACTCGTAATGATTATTTTGCTTTTGAAAAGCCATCATCTTGTAGTCTCGTTCTTACTCCTTTACGCTAATCTGATCTCAGATCGATCTTTGAGAAATCGTCTTGCTCCTCGTAGCTGGTTGAATGATTGGTTGATCCTTGGCAAAGGATATCTGCTTTTCACCGACAGCTTCTTTATCTTCTTGCAGTCCACGCATATCCTTGGCTTCCGTACTTCCTTCTTGAAATTGCTGGAGCATCTTAAGGTGAGGTACTTAACCTCAAGAAAATTTCTTGCTTCTAACGGGGATAACTGGTATGGTTCTTCTACTTCTGGCGTTTCTTCTGGCGTCGAGTTGATTTTGAAACTCCATTTCTTCATCAGATGAGCTGTTTGTTGGATTCTCTGGATACTATGTTCGGAAATTGACGCGTTACTGGTACGTTCTCCAGCTTCTTGGTTTTACCTCCGAGTCAATGGCATACGTTGAGTATGACTTACCTCTTAACCCATGTACTTCCATGTTTTGTAATCTTTACTGCCAAGCCATCACGATCCTTGCATATGAAGTCAAGCCTTCAAGTTTGCGCGTAGCATCCCTCGAGTCAATTCATTTAACGTCTAAATTTATCTATCGTCATTCCTAGCTTGACATTGATCTTAAGAAGAACATTTGTCAAGTACTGATCATTTACTTGCATCGGTGCAGTACACTGCGTGACAATTCCTAATCGAATTTAGACTGCTAAATTCGAATCGTCAGGCTCGTCCGCATATCAAAATCTTACTGGTAATTTACGTAATCATAACATTTCTCCCTAAGGCCATTTCAGTCTAAATGGATTTCTTCATACGTAAATACATATAACCTACGTAATATAATATCGGAGTCTTAATAAGACATACGTGGGTACGTTATCGATGTACTCATACCTGAAACTACACTGGATGTAACCTCAGGTTTTGTGCCTGTAATACTGGCTTCATTCTCCAGAGCTTCGAGTGCTCCGTCGGCTTCATACCTCTTTTTCATCTTCAACGGTTACTGATCTTTCATCCTTTTAGGACAATCCGCCATGTTGTGTCCTAATTTTCCACATTCGAAACATCTCTTTAGCTCCGGGCACATACAGAAGATGTGATCGTCTTGGCCACAGTTGTGACAACTGCTTGATCTGCAATCCTTACGACGACGTCTCTTATAAACTTGACATATTGGCTTTCTTACTTCAGTAGCCTCCTTAGCATTCTTGTGGCACATGCCTTCATTGGGCACACTTCTTGTTAAGGCCTCCAAGAGTTGGTTCGCAATTGATAATAACTTAACCTTAAATGTGGTTGCCATCGTGGCGGTTTTCTCTTCTTCGCTGAAGATACTTGTCTTTCTATTACTACTGACATCGGAATTGGCATCGGATGTTCATCCGCATTCTTAGCGTGACTATGATTATCTCTATTCATCTTCTGATCCTATAATTAAAATAGCCGGACATTTCAGAACTCATGTGACGTGAAGTCTCCAAATTTTGAATTCATGATAATTAGATAAGTGCAAGCGTTATACAATTATATAATTATGATGTGTTCAAAACCCAGATACTTTCTTCGCATTCATCCTTAATGTCCATACCTTTCCTTTCAATCATTTATCGGTAATTCTAAAACCGGTCTTTTAAAACTACCTTTCTCTATGCATTCTTTACAAGTTATTGACCACGTATCAAACTGTCAATTAACCTACCCCGCACTAGGCCATACAACGGTTAGAACCTATGATATGTTC